>VZRN01003374.1:304366-465611 GCA_013397935.1 Dasyornis broadbenti | reverse complement strand
TTTTTTTTTTTTTTTTTTTTTTGCAGATGAGCTCATTACAGTGTAACTGCAGATAAACTACTTTTGATCCACAGCAACTGCTTTGGCCTAGTCATTAATTTAGGACACAAAGATGTGCTTGCTGGTGTATTAGAATGGGACAACTGTAATAAGTGGAGGCAGATACAATATATTATTAAACTTGCCCTAGTAATCTGAGAAAAGCCTGGCACATGGCTCTCCATAGCACTGTCCAGGGATGTGTTCTCTTCAAAGGACACCCCCTGGAGTACAGGTAGACTGTGAAGTCAGTCTTCATCTATGCTGGTACGTCAGAGGGCAGAATTTAGCCCAAAGTGTCTTAAAATAATTTTTCAATGCTTTACATTGGTAAAACCCTGCTGTGGGTTAAGACTTTGCCATCATGCTTTTTCTGTGCTCCTTTTCCAGTGCAGTTCTGAGCCATGGGAAGAATGTGGCTCTTTCTGTGAGATTGAACTGGTGTGATCAGTGAACAAGTGTGCCCAGCAACTTGATTCCCTCGCAGAAGGTCTGTTGCAGGTGGTGACTGCAATGTGGCCAAGTCCCCATCCCATTCTGGGTGTTAGCAGAGCTAGACTACAGCAGCCCTTTGTCACTTTGCCCACTGTGCTGAAGCCATGCAGCAGGCATGCTGTAGGTCCATGGCCTGAGGTTTGCTTCAGTGCCTACAATCTGGAAGGGGAAAGCAATTATTTTCCAGCTTCCGCCTAAGAGGTGGCATCTCAGCCGTGACCTTCTGTGCCAAACGTTGTTCCAGAGCCAATTTGTAAACGCTTTGTATGTCAACTTTAGCTGGGAAGTCTCAGCCACTCTCACTATCATTAACATTATCTTCCAAAGAGCCAACGAAAATATAGCTTTGATGTGTTTCTTTTGGTGCTCAGATGCCATTGCATGTGAGGTATTATCATGAAAACCACATTATCACAGTAACTCGGGGCCTTCGGGCATCTGATGTTGCCAATTGCCTTCACTTCTTGCTGGTATGTAATTTATCACCGGCGTGGCCTACCCTGCTAATATGCGCCCTTTGTGGGCAGAGGCGAAGCTAATATACTTTCAAAGTGTATTTGAATTGCTTCCATAAATCACAGCTGTCACTGTGAGCAGTTTTATCACTTGCCAGAGCAATATGTTATGCTCATGCTTTATAGTCTTGGTACTATTCTGAACTTTTATTTGCGTAAATTGTAATGCATCATAACTTATTTTATCAAACAAATTTGAGCAGCCCCGGGTTTTTTATTATTATTTTATTTTCATATGTAAACTTTGCCTAGCTCTGTAAAGAAGAGCATTTTTATGGGTTATGCTTTATAGTTGTAATTATTATTTTTTATTACTAATTAGCTCTAAGAACACTTGCAGTTTGCTTTCTGTTTGTTAATTTTCATTCTTCTGAGAAGTTCGTGCAGCTGGGGTAGCTTTGTTTTTGTAGCTCATTTCCTCTCCTACTCTGCTGTGTAGCAGGAAGAGCAGCTATGTGGCAATCCTGGGCCGTGGAGTTGGAGGTGGGGAGGAGGAGCCTCCTTGCCTCATCGATTTTATTTGCTATCTCTGCAGAATATCCACCAAATTAATCAATTGTGTGGATTTAAAATAAAAAGCCTTGTGAAATATAGAAAGCACTTTGCAGGCGAGCCACCCTACCTGAGAGCTCAAGGGTAGTGTAGCAGGGCACTCATGAGCAGTAATTTGTGCCTAAGGCATAATTAATCCCTTCATCTGGGAGTGCTTCCGCTGAATCCTAGAAAGCAGCTGTGAGCATGAACAGCACGGGTGCTCAGAGCTGTGCTGTGGTGCCCTGACTCAGGCATGGGCTGGGGAGTGGGACAGTTGTGTCTCAGCAGCCAGAGCCACTCAGCTGAGCAAGGAGCAGCTGTGCCCAAGCTGCCTGCCTGCCCTGTCCCTGTCCCAGACGTGTGGAGGAGGGCGGTTCCCATCTGCCAGCTCAGCCTCCCCACCAGACAGGGTCCTGGTAACAGCACTGAAAACTCTGCACAGACAAAAGCTCATCCATCATATTTTTCTTCTCCTGCCACCATGGTAGATCTGTTTATGAGTATGACCTGTGACTGGTTTAGGACATCATTGCAACAAGAGACCCTCCTCAGCTCTTCTTTCTCAAGGATGCTCTGACATTAAATGCACTGTTTCCAGAACAGTCACTAAAATGTCCCCTTTTTACAGCCATGCTTAAAATACCAGAGAATATTTATGAACCTATTTGCCATGGCTTCTCATGTTGTTTTTTGGTTTTTTTTTAAATTGATGCAGTAGTTCATTCCAGAATATGAGAGCAAGGTCTATAAAGTAGTCAGTGTTATAATTAGAAAATTATTTATTTGAAGCAGATATATTTTCTAAAATGTGAAGATTGTATTCCTCTGTCTTCCTCTGGGCAGAAGATATGCTAATTGTTTAAAACTGAACAGTGTCTCTAATGGAAATTTTTTAGGTGTAGATCAAGTTCCTTGTGATGAGTAGTCTAAAGGTATGATTTAGGTTTGTCCTTTTGCAGAAGTCAGTGTTTATTCCCAAGGTTTGCATTCAGAATGAGCAGCAGTTGCTAAAGAATGTTCTGCAGATGTGTTTGCAGATCCTGTGATTTTCTCTTTTCAAAAATTTTAGCTATACAGACATTTTCAGCAGATTGGCTAGGCACATCAGCTACCACTTCAGAAATGTATGTTGTAAATTTTACATGAAGAGACATTTTTGGCAGCTGCTTTGTGGTTTGACTTTGAGCAGCCCCAGAAAGGGTATGTGAAATCACTTACCCCATCCAGACCATGTAAGCAAGAAACAAGTATTTTAGCCTAAGGATGACTTGGATGATCGTACTGCAATAAATTCAATGATTGCACATAGAGGAATTCATATATACTTCTGCCCACATACACAGATCGTTTCATAGGATCAGAGGAACTAAGGATGGAGTATACTCCTGATTCTGTGAAAAAAAAGCCCACTAAGAAACCTGTTTTTCCCACAGAAGACATCTCTCCCACCTCAGCTGAGCCTGGGGAGCTGGCAGATGCCTTTTTGCAAGCTTTGCAAAGCCTCTGCAAACCCTTCCAGTTTAATTTGGAACATTCGTTTGTATTGCTTTGCTGACAAAGCTCTGATTTGCAGAGACCTGTGGTTAAGATTTTGCTCTGGCAAATGACTCTTACTATGCCCTCTTCCTCACCTTCCTGCCAGTATTGACAGACTTAAGCTCTGGGAATTTGACCCTATCCTTGCAGGCACTGTCAGAAAAAAAAAAAAAGCCAGACATATTTTTTTGGATCAAAGTAGAGTTCTTGATCTATCTGAAAATTTTGCAAAGCTCTGTATGTAAATCTTAGCAAATTCAGTGGTTAAAGGTCTTTTCTTATTATAGAGTGTATTGAAGACCAGATGATTTTCCATTGACTTTATCAATTGAATATATAGCACTTCTCAGCACTGCTGGATTTGAAAATGTTTTATGAAGATGCCACCCCTCAAAATGTTATTTTACAGACGAGAAAACTAATAAGCAGAAAGAAGAATTAATGCACTCAGAGTGTACTAGGTCCCAGGCAAGCAAAAAGCTATCAAAATTTATGATGTATGCAAGGAAAAAGTTCTGCTATTGGCCCTCAAATCTACCTTGACAACACACTCGGGTTGATCTTCTGTATTTATGCTGAGTTGAAGACTCCATATGTTTATGGTCTTTATTGTGCATTTTCCATTGCTCTGAATGCTTAGCTAGCATCCATCAGGAATTCAGACTTTGCAAATACTTTTGGCCATGAAGATAGTAAACACAGCTTTGCTGGGGTTGCAAAATATTAAGTGTGCTGTGTGACAGCAAATGCTCCATGGTAGCTCTGCCCCAGTGATTTCTGAGAGCAAGACATTGCCCTGGAGAGACCCACAGCAGACAAAGCACAAATATTCAGAAGTCTTTTCTACATTTAAATTTGTGCTATGCTTTGGGGGTTTTTGCTAATGAAAGTAGATTTTGCATCATTTACAGTTGCACAGTTGCAGATACTTTGAGGGGAGATAAGGGGATCAGGACTGATCCTGTGGGTTTTGCAGAATAAGTCTGCATAAAATGCTTTTGATTTGCAGATCAGCCTTCTCAGCCTGTTGCACTGGATGAGTTAACCAACATCCTCTTTTGCAGCAATAACACTGGACCAGCTACAGTGGGAGGTTTCCAGCTAACACGCTGTGCAGTAAAAGCTGGGCATGAGCAAGGGCACAGAGAGGTTTTTCTTTCATGTAGCTGAATTAAACCATGTTCTGGCTGAACATTTTGACATCTGTTGACCACGGGCGTGATTCCAGGCTTTCTCAAGCCTGCAGAAAGACTGCCTCTAGCATTAGTGGGGCAGGGACTGGTGGACTGATGCCTCCCCATTTCCCATGCGCTGCTGTCAGCCTGTTTTTCAACTTGGTAGAGACTTGGGAATCAATGCAGAAAATAAGTGGTGACTTCTGAAGCCAGTTTTGTCCTCCCTCTTCTTTTCTCTTTCTTTGGCTCTCTGGGCCAAGATTTCTTGGCACAGCTGTTCAGCAAAGCTTGCTGCTGAGTGCCATTTCTATTAATTTCTTTTCTGAATACATAAGGAATGTGTGACTCCAGGTGTTAGTCCTCTTGTTTTCAAAAGTGACACTAAACCCTTGTCAGAAAAGGCAAAGGTGAAAGTTTACATCCACAATGCATTCCCTTTTTTCTTCTTTTCTTTTTTCTTTTAATTTTTTTTTTTTTTTTTAATGCTCATATTATTCTGCAAGTGTTGAAAATGCATTTGCCTGTGATGTGGAGACAGGTAGGCTTTGTAGATTTAGCTGCCCAATTCATCAAAAGGGTTTGTAAAACTGTATGAATGAGTTATCTTGCATATTCCTTGGCCAATTGAAGCAAAAACTCAAATTCCTGTGAAATGAGACTCATACCCCACACACCCCCTATACCCAAGGCAAACTGAAATATAAAACAAAAGCTTTAAATTGCCTATAGATAGTAAATTTAAAAAACAAAAAGTTTTGGAAATTAGTAGTGTACTATTTGAAATGTGAAAGGGGAATGTTTTTACTTTTTCAGATATATTTTGCTTTTTTTCTCTTCTTTGTAAGATGCACAGTTTGGCCACAGGGGAAAATAACTGGCCTCTGGGATGACCACACCTGTAGATTCCACCCTTTGCCTCCTTCCAAGAGAAAGCTTTAGTTGGAAGAGACAGCCGAGCTGTAGTGCAATAATCCAATCTATTGCTTCTGTACCTATGTCAGAATTGTAATTGGCATTTACATTTCTGCAGTAATATGGAATGGAATGAATACCCAGAAATGAGACTGATAAAAAGTACTTAAAGGTAGTTTACAGGTCTTTTGCCTTGTACTTCAAGGGCTAAAGGAAAGGGAGGGTCTCAATGATAACAATTGCTTTAGCAAAGGCTTAGCCCAATTTCGTTAAGGCACTTTTAATTAAGAAAGACAAGAAATGTAAACTAGGATCTAAAGTAAACTAGAAGAGTTGGTAATTGCAAGGCAGACATGAGTGGGAGCTCCCTGTGTCTGTGCCACAGAAGTGAAATAGGGTAGACTCACCCTTGATTGCCATTTGGTTTATTATTTGCCAGTATCTCGTGGCACACAGCCACTGCTTAGTCTAATGGCTCTTTCAGATTGGCACGTACAAGTGCAAGGGCCATGCATGAATGCAGGCTCAGTCCCACCTTGCCCCATTTTTCCTGTTGTGGGTTAAGCAGTGGTTGTGCCGAAGGATCTGAGAAATGAAATCGCTTCATATATTGTAGAACTGAATTTTATTGGAATGGGACCTCTCTTTCCTTAATTTGATTGCTGCCTACCTGGTCAAGTTTCTCAGAAGCCTTTTAAAGTGATGCTAAGAATATAGTGTGAATAAATGTGCTTGTATCTTTCCCACTGGAGGTCCTCTCCTTGAAGGGCTTGAGTTCCCTGGCCTCAGTCCAGAAGTGTATTCAAGCCTGCAAATCATTGCTCTGAAATCAAGAAATTAGCTTATATGCCTTAAAGTTAAGCAAATTCTCAAGAGCTCTGCTGTATAGAGGCTGGAGTAATAACTGTGTTGCAGGCGAGTGCTTCTAATATGGTACAGGGCTGGCTAGGGTCGATTGCTAACCCCAATAGTCTTTGGATTGCATTCTGCATGGGTGCACTTGGAAAAGATGAGATTTTTGCAGTTGGACCCATATGGGCAAACATATGCTCCATCAGAGTCCTGTTGGCTTCAGTATCTTCCGTGTGCCTGTTTTCATCTAGATGGGGGCTGTAGCCCATAACTTGCTGTGTCCTTATGTTATAGGTAAACAAACAAACTCAAGGCTTTTTGGTACCTGTAGGTGTATGCAGAAGCAGTGGGGAGGAAGAGTGCCATCAGGCAGTGGCTGTGTCTTTGTTGGAGGCAGTATTTACAGTTGATGTTGTGTTTTGTGAAAACTCTTCATGAGGCTGAGACACAAAACAAAGCCCAGCTTGTCAAGTGAAACAGCAGGGTTTGTTAGTGAAACAGTCGTTCACCCCAATCTGCCCACAGTAAAATGCAACACGGTGCAGTTAACTGTATCACCAAAACACTGCATTCTTCTTCCAATAGACATGATGTGGGTAGGGCAGGAGTCTGTACCTGGAGTTGTGTGGGGAAAAAACAGCCTGACAGAAGCAGCGAGAGCCCAGGGAACATCCATCTCCATGACTGTGCTGGTGAGCAGCAGCCTGGTTGAGCAGACCCTGTTCAGATTAATGGTCTAAGCACTCAGCACACATATTTTGGTGTACTTCCCAGAAAAGTATTGTGCAGTTCTGCTCCTTTCTCTGGGCAAATTATTTCCCTTGGGTGCTTATTTTTCTACCTCCAGTTGTCTTGTCTATTCAGGAATGCATCATCTTCGGTGCAGGGACTGCAGCTATTCCTTGAAATTTGCACAGTATCTGGCATGGAGGTTGGCTCTGAGCTTGTGCTTGTAGATATTTCATCAGTATCAAGAGCTGTTGCCAAGATATCAAGCTGATATCAAAAGCAAAGTTATAGATGGATCAATACACAGGGGCTCAACAATTTGTTTGCTCAGACTTGCCGTTATTTATTAGGGGTCAGTCCAGAAAATCAAACCAGAAGAAATGAATTTGCTGAAATTCAGGGAATCTATGGTTTGCTGGTTGCATGAAAAATTTGATCCTGCCAGTTTTGTGTGTGTACTTTTTTTGAATCACACTGAATTTTGTTTCAGTGGTTAGCTGTTCCATTGCACAGTTCTTGGGGATTGACTAACAAAATCAATAGGAATTGCATGTAATAGTTAAGCTGTGCCATTAACTGTTTTATATAACAAAATGCAAACACAGACACAGGTACGTATGGGGAGTATTGCACCTGCTGTTGATCTAATGAGCCCATCATGTGCCAAAGGAGTCTTACTATCAACACTAACGGATTCTTACATTGGTGTTTTAGTTGTACATTAGCTGTTCAAAAAGCTCATAAAGAGGAATGTAGCAGACCTCACCAATGTAACATCTATGGCCACAGTAAGGGCTACTACCAGATTTACATCTGTGTGGTCTTTAAGGAGTAAATCTCCCTTAAGAGCATCTTAAAATTTCTCCAAATTTATCTATTGGCCTGCCCATGGGTCTGTGTTAACTCTCTTTAGTGTTGGGATGGTGGGCAGGAGCTGAGAGCAGAAGGATTACACTTGGATATTCCTTAGCACTATTTTGGACCTCCCTGTTGTTGTGTGAACTGTGCACCAGCTTGCCTTTGGTGGCTTAGCTCTGTGGGGATGAGAAGGCTTCACCCCTCTCAGAATAATGTTTTCCAGGTCCTGTAGTACCCTCCCTGCAAACACCTCAGCTAGCTTTGGGCATCTGCAACCCTCCAGTGTAAACCCTTGTTCATGATACTGGTGAAAGGGAAACGCTGTCCGAAGCTCATTTCCCCAAAGCTATTGAGCTTGTTCATATGGTTCCATGAATTAGCTTAGTTCAAAAGCATAAAATACTTTCCTTCTCTGTCTTTATTTCACCTGTGTCATGTGCTGGCTGGGTGGGGTTTTTTTGTTTTTGTTTTTTTTTAACATATAGATATATATATATATATATATTTTTTTTTTTTTCCCTTCCCTTGGTCTCCAGTAAAATGCAGAAGCCTCAGATTACAAAAACAGCTGCACATGCTTTGGGTTAATGCATTTAAGTCAGGCTCCAGGGTCTGGGCAAGTGCCAAGATCCTGGATCAGCTGCTTTACCGGAATTAGGCTGCTGTAATGGAGCCCTACATTATTGTGTTGCAATTATTTTGGATTGCAGCTGGCTGTTCCCTCTGGTTTTTTTACTGAAGTGAGATAAAATGATTTTGTCTTAAAAACAGAATTTTCTTTTCAGAATCTTACAGAAGGTTTGAGTTATATACCATGTCTGTAAGAGGTGCCCCTCTGTTTATCTTCAGATTTATCTTCAAGGAGAAGAGCAAGAAATATTTGTCATAGTTTTTGAAGAGCAGGAACAGTGCTAAAAGGTCTCAAAACATAAAATAAATGTGTATTGGAAAGGAAATAAAATAAGTGATTAAAGTGTCATGTAATTACATGGTTTTAGGTTCTGAGCAAGAACAAGTTTTTCAGCATCAAGACACTTACTAGTACCAAGTTCTTCTTAAAGCTGTCCCTATAATTTGGAAACCCTTTGTGTAGAGGAGTAAAGGAATGGATACAGATTTTTAAACTGAAGAGAAACATTTCCACAGCCTTGAGTCTCCTGTACTTGTATCCATTCAAACTCTTTTTGATGCCTATTTATATACATTTCTTGTCAAATAACAGCTCTCTCAGGTTCTCCAGTTGATAGCAAAAAGTAAACTGAATGCAATCATTTATCTTTGAACTATTCAACTGTGCCCTTCTTCATGTTCTTGTTAATAATGCCAGGTCTCCCAGGAGCACTCTCTTGCAATTTTATCACATAAGCTTTTTGTTTGACCTTACCTGCTGTTCCCCTGGAACATGAAGGGGGCAAAAAAAGCCAAAATGCCAGCCTGCCTTAATTAAAATTTTCGTCTCAGATGATGTTACAGTGTGTGATTTCATTAGGTATATAATGAAAGTATTTAATCATTCCTCTTGTCTGGACTTTTTTACTCGGTAGTGAAGTCACCAAGTTTTAAACCAACTCTGTTCAGACGTGGAAAAGTAACTGAGGCGTGGATATTTGCATCCTTAAGTGATTCATAAATTAATTTTTACCCAGGATTTTGCATGCTTGCCCTAAAGGTAGTTGCTTGGATGATGAAGTAGAAGGCACTAAATAAGTGTTCTGCACTCTTTGCAAAAACATTTTTCCCCCATGGAACAGCAAGCATGCATATAAATGTTTTTTGAAAGATAATGCTATTCCACATTTCCAGGCTGAAACTTGGAATCACAGAAAAAGGGTAAAAGAATGGGTAAAAGGGTAAAGCATAATGGATATTCCTTTGACATGTAAGAAGCTCTAAATCTTACATTGTGATATGTGGTGTTACTTTCATCATTTCTCATTGCCATAATCTAAATCACCACAATAGGCAGCTTTCTACCTCCCAGGTGAACACATTTGTTTTATACAGTGACTATTCCCAAGGAAAAGTCTGTGCACAAAGCACTCCATCTTGGCTTTTGTAAAAATGTATCTTATTTTAGTTTATCTAGGAAAAACAGTGTTAAAAAAATACGTTTTGAGGCTCTGCTCCTACACATCTTTTGAGCCAGGAGTGTTTGCTTTGCTAGGGAAGTTGTGTTATTTCTCCAACTTTTTTTTTCCATTTTGTTAGTGGAGAAGTGCCCTCTTGGCAGCACTGTCTTAAGTAGCACATGAAACTATCCGTGCTTCAGATGCTCTGTGCTTTGGGTTCCTTCCAGCCCCTGAGGTTGCAAAATGAGTAAAACCAGGATTTCATGGAGCTTTTTGATGAAGAATAAAGCAAAAGGACAAGGAGGGACAGTTCACCTGGGTAAGACAGATCCTGTTCTAGCACCCTGGAAGAACTCACCACATGGGCGATTTCAGAGTGATTTAGGAAAAAAAAAAAAATTCAAGCATAGCAGAGTATTTTCGTCAGCAGTTTTTACTAAATCCAAAAAAATAGGTTGTTCTGGAATAATTAAAAATTGTAGGAAATTTCCCAATTTTATTTCTTCTTCTTCTGAAGCTGGATGAAGATATTTTTGCACTATTGCTTTTGTGGGATTTGTGGCTTTGTAAACCAGAGAGAGAAAGAGGGGTGGGGAAGACAGACCAACTTCTTTTATCAATTTTTGTTCCTTTTTTTTATTGTAATAAATCCTACTGGCTCATCTCTCTGATGCATGTACATCTTGTTGAGTTTCCTAATGCAGCTGAATATCGCTCTTTGTCTGTGAGTCTGACAACAAATGTGGCTGTTGGTCTGTTACCAGGTTTGGGAAGCACTAATGTGTTTTTTGCAAAGCTATGGCCATTTTAGGGCCTGGAAGCTATGATTCTGGCAGCAATTATGTTTCAAGACTCAAAGTTCAACATCCTGCAGTTTTATAACCCCAGCTCTGCAGAGAATTATTCGAGTCACTGTCATTGTAATCACTTTAGGAATACATTTGCTGCGTTATGTGTAACCAGTGAATGTAGCTGGAGTGCCATTAGCTAAAAATTGTTTTGATCTCGCACAACTTGAAAGAATCGATGCCATTAGTTTAAAATTTTGAAAACAAAACTAACCTAATAACCCATGGTTTCCCCTGCAAGCTGTACTGCTGGAGTGGGATGTGCTTTTACCTGAAATGAAAGAAGCCAAACTGTGAGTCACTTCTGTTAAAAGGCTGCACTTGGTTTTTGAGGGTCTGAACTTGCAGAGTGCTGTGGGGAAAATGAGTCTGTGTGCTGCTGTGGTGTTTGACTCGTGCTGTTTTACATGCTACCTCATACCTCCATACCTTTTCTGTTGCTTCTTAAGACTCCCTTATTTCAGGCATAGGTATTCTCTTTTGGTTTTTTTCCCTTTGTATGTGTGAAAACTAAATAAATTAATTGTATGGTCTTATGTTTCAAGGGGAAAGGGATTGATTTTTAGCATTGTGCTATTATGTATTTCTCCTAGCTCACATGGTGTCCAGTTCACACCCATAAATTATCTGTGATGTCTTCAAGTAGAATATAAGGGTCAAATGTCTTGCTAGGTTAAGACATTTTTATGTATATTGCAGAGAGATTCCAGCTGCACAAGATTTAGTTTAAATTTTCAGACTCACTCAGAAAATAACACCAGGAGTGAGGCATTAATTAATGTGTCTTCTGTGGGAGTCTTCCAAGCTGCAGACACTTTGGGGTGGAGCTAAAATCAAAACTAACTTAAATTTATAGATTAATTTTATGTTTTCCATGAGACTCCAGTCCATCATTTGCAGCGAAACTTGCCAGGTGGTGGTCAACTGCATAATGAAAAAAACCAAAACATTTTCCTCAGGGGATTGGGCGCCTAATTCTAGCACATAACACCTGAACATGAGAAGCCAGCAAGAGCACAGTGCCTTGGAGCAGCACTTCTCTAGAGGAAGAGTGCATAGGGATGGTGTTACAATTTGCATGTAGGAGGTGGAACACCTGGTTACAGTACTTGAGTATCTCAGGCAAAGTCAGGAGGGACTGATGGACCTCTGGATCAAAAAGAGCTTTGTTCTGGCTGCCAAGAAACCTTTGCCTCGAATTCCTGCTCTCACTTGTGCTGGGAATGGATCTCATTATGTGGCTCCCACAACTTGACCAACTGGCCTACGCACTGTTCCCCGACTAGGCTGGCTTTCCTCCTGTTTTACAGATAACATTTAGGGTCTGTTTGAGAATCAAAAGGTTCTTTGGGATGCTTAGGGATGTGGTTTAGTGGTGGACTTGGCAGTGTTAGGGCAATGGTTGGATTTGATGGGTTTAGAGGTCTTTTCCACCCTAAGCAATTTTATGATTCCATGCTGTGATTCTAAGACAGTGTTTGATCTTGCTGAATAGCTTGCTTTCAGGTTTTTTCTTACTTCCAGTTTTGCAAATACCTTGGGATGGACCAGCTCAGAGCTTTTGGTAAAAAAGCAAGCTGTCAAAAACTTTACCGCAAGTGCTGATGTGTCTGTGAGTGAATTGTAGTTCTACAATGACATTTTTTCTTCTGTGGTTATAACTTAATCATGGCATTGTAAATTAAATGGTTATAAAGTAAAAACTACATCCATCCATTTTAATACTTTGCCCATAGCTTATTTTAAAAAGTAAAAGAGAACGTAGTCTAGCAAAATTGTGGGAATAGATACCAATCATATTCTTCAGTCTACAAAGCCTACTGAGCAGTACTCCAGCCAGGGCAAAGTAAACTAAAAGAGGCCAGAAATATCCCTTAGAGTATCCACTGTACACAGGTGAACTCTGCTTGTGAAGTGAACTGGGTGGCATTTCCAGCATGTGATCAAAGGGAGGAGAGACTGGGGAGAGGATCTTGTCTCATATGCAAACGATTAGTCCTTTTCCTTGGGAGACAGGAATAGTGTTAAGAGCTAGCTGGCTAATATTTTCCTAAGTATTTCAAATCTACAATATATAATTTAATGGTCTGACTAATACTGGACAATGAGCACATTCTAATCATATCTTTATTACCAGAACTTCTTATTAAAATGATTAATATCTTCTAGCAAGATGTCCATCCTCATTTTAGAGGCTTTAAGTGATACAAAGGTCCTTCCACTCCAAGTGAATTGCATCCTTGTTAATTATAGGAATTCCTGAAACTTTGAATTTTATTTCTAATCTGAAAAGTTCCAGGTTTGTCTTCTAGCCACGTAATTTTATTATACCATTTTCTGGTCTGTTCAAGAACTATTGTTGTGGTTTAACCCCAGCCAACAACTCAGGCCAATGCAGCTGCTTACTTGCTCTCCCCAGTGGCACAGAGAAGAGAATCAGAAGATTAAAAATCTCATGTGTTTGTTGAGATAAAGACAGTTTAATAGGGAAAGCAAAAGCCATGTGTGCAAGCAAAGCAAAGCAAAGAATCCATTCACCACTTCCCATAGGCAGGCAGGTGTTCAGCCTTCCCCAGGAAAGCAGGGCTCCTTCACACCTAAGAGTTACTTGGGAAGACAAATGCCCACTCTGAACATTCCCCCCTTCCTCTTTCCCTGAGCTTTATATGCTGAGCATGTGGTCTGTGATATCACTTTGTTCAGCTGGAGTCACCTGTCCCAGATGTGTTTCCTCCCAAATTCTTTGTTCACTTCCAGCGTCCTTGCTGGTGGGGTGGTGTGAGAAGCAGAAAGTCTGAGTAAGCACTGCTCAGCAATAACTAGAACATTCCTGAATTATCAACACTGTTTTCAGCACAAATCCAAAGATTAATCCCGTAGTAGCTACTAGAAAGAAAATTGATTCTACCTGGGCCAAAACCAGCACAACTCTCTATTTGCGGATACTTCTTCATCTTTTGAATAAGTCAAGCAGAGTGAGCTCATTAAGTCTTTCAGAAAGAGGTACACTTCCTGACTTTGGATCATGTTTTTCGCTTTCTTCTCAACTCTTATCAGTTTTGGAGAGTCTTCTGCAAATGTAAGCAGCTTTTGTGTTGAGAATTTGCCATTAGAATGTTTTCAAGGACTTCGCGGGATATTCCTTTGTGTCCACTCCAAGAGCTGGTGCTTGTTCCCCTTGACTTTTCCATGCGAGCTCAAATTCAATCTATTCCCAGTGCTCCTGGCAGTTGCAGCAGAGGCTGAGCTGGTCTGTGCTGGGGGAGGGAACAGGGAAGAAGAGCAGGGGTGGCATAGAGCACCAGAAAGGCACTGCCCTAGTTGCAGAGCAGGCAGGAGCACAACCAGATCTTTGTAATATGCCATCCAGCCCAGTTACCTCTGCTTGAGGTTTCCCTTTTGACTTTCTTTTGGACTTTGCTTGCCTAAGCCACTTCAGTGCGTTGCTCAGGTACCTGAATTTTAGGTGGCACTATGCTGAATGAAGCAGAAGGGGAGCAGGTGAACTCTCCAAATCATGTTACATCAAAACCACTATGAGTGTATGTGTTTGCATTGGATAGGCTTGGATGCAAGGACTCTGTTCCAGTGGTAAGAGTAAAATAAGATTTGCAGTTCAGGGACTCTCGCCTGCACTCATTGGACACTCTTTACCCACAGTGCTGATACACATGTTCCAAAGGTCTCTTGCTAACGCATGCTTCAAATCTGAAATGAGCAATGAAACAGTCCCTCCCAACATGGATGTGCCATTCATGAAGGCTGGATGCTGAGGCAAGAGCACCAAACGCTCTTTACCGCTCTGGGTGACACTACTGGCAGAGGTGTAAAACCACTGCATTCTGTCTTTTGAGCTGCATAGCCTCATTAGGAAATTAAAACATTTGTGGGTCTTTCACGCAGTCTTTCTCTCCTGGGATGTTTAAGTTAGATGACTTTCAGCATGGTGATGCAGGCTGTAAAGGTTCAGAGAATTACCTTGATGGTATGACGGCCTCTTCCATTTCATCTGGAATCCAAGGCTCATCTTTCCTCTGAGGCATTCATTGAAATTCTGTGCATGACTTGTTCCTCTGGTTGTTTAACAATGTCTCTCATGTTTGCCCTGATTTAAAAAAATCCTCCTTTGTAGCAGAGATAACACAGAGCAGGATGATATAATTGCAGTAAAGAGGCCCTGGAGCTTGCAGTAATAGGATGGTTCATCTGATGTGTACTGCCATTAGAAAATAACCCACGTAGGTATGTTCTCAGGGGACAGTAAAGAGGCTTTTAAGGATTACTCTTTATGTAGTATGAAAGCTAATGAGCAAAAGAGCAAGTGCAAAGAAAACTATTGCTGCATAAGCATGTTGCCACTTCCTGTTTTCACTTGTTTCCTTACACCTGTGTAGCTCCAAAACACCCACCCCATCTCTGCCCAGTAATGCCTGTTTTTTCATGCACTGCAGTCAGTTTTCAAGACTTTGGAGAATACAGTATTATTTCCATGCCACTGAAAAGGAAATAACACGTGAAAAGCATGGCATAGTTGAGGACTGTGCTGTGTGTGTACAAATTAAGTAATTTTGGTGGAATGGCAGTCTCTGATTGTCTGTGCCCGAAGAAAAAGAAAAAAGAAAAGGAAAAGAGTTTAAAAAAAAGAAAGCTTTTGCTAGAATTATATGGTTTCACAAACATTGCTGAAAGGTTGATATTAGTTTCAATTCTCCCACCTTCATTCTTTTTTTTGGGGTAGAGTGCAGAAACATACAAAGATATCAACACACAGTAAACAATGGAGGACCTGTTTCAAATGTTACATGGAGAATTTGGGCTGCAGTGATAGGAAACTCAGAGCAGCTGGTTTCTGATACTAACAACTTCTTGTCCAAATGGATTTCCATGTAGAGTACTTACATTTGTGCTGAAATAGAAGCCAGAAGCCATTGGCTTTTTCGTTTTGTCACAGCATTTGTTTCTTGCTTATAAAGCTTGTTGTAGATTAAAAAAACAATTCACTTTTTAATATTCACCCCTCTGCAATGTTGGAATATACTTTTATATCTTGTCATGTTTTTATGTTCAATGGAATGGATGAACTTGCATCTTTCTTCATGTATTTAACGTAACAAAGGTTCCAGCTTTGCTATCAGGTGAAATGAAGTGGCTTTACTTGAAATGCTGAACCTTGAAAAAGATGCTGGATTTTGACTAAATGCTGTAGTTGGTTCTATAGCAAGGTCTGACATCTATAGCTTCATTTAATTCTGAAGGGTACTGATCATAAAAAGAAAAGAAGTCCATGAATATTAAGTAAGGAAGAGATGACAGCCAGCATCTTTGCAAAGATACACACAGGCCAGTAAACTTCTTAAACATCCCCATTTCTACTCACACGTCAGGGGAGTGAATATTCTAGAGTACCTCCTTCTGGACCAAAGAAGTGAGTTCCTTTCCATTCAAGTCTAAGATGGTTCAGGATACAACCTCTCTGCTCCCATCTCATCAGATTGGAAGTATGTTAGAGTGCATGTGAAGTATTTATCTGCTTGTATTGAGGCTTTTCTGTGTGGTCAGATCATTGCAAAAGGTTTACATAAGGAGTAGGAAAAAGGTCTTATTCTCACTTTCAGGGATGTAAGCTGTACTCTGCAGGTTAGGACAGGGGTGAGGTGTGCACATGTACTATGGGCAGGAGAAATTGCTTAAGTCCTTGAAGAATTATAAGATTGTTAAAATAATAATCCATAGCCTAGTGGACCTCAGCTCTTCAGCCTGTCTCCTTTTCATATTCCTGTCCCTGAAGCCTGGAGTGTTGATGTTATGTACTAAGCAGTGCTTGCTAGTACAGAGATTTGCAGGGTGGGGGTGTTTGTGTGTGCATGTGTCACTGGAACTAGATGGTCTTTAAGATCCTTTCCAACCAAATCTGTTCTATAACTCTATGTTTTTGTATCATGCCTATGTGTTCATCGTAAGGGCTGCTACTTCAGCTTTTCCAGAATTTTTTGTTTCAGTTTGATAGTCACGTCTGCAATGGGTAATAAATTCGTCATATTTGGAGGTTATGGAACACAAAGTTGAGGTGAAGAGAGAGCTGTGTATTCAAAAATACAGCAGGGCATTAGCAGTAGTCTGATTAAAGTAACGTTAATGCAATCATATTTACTAGAGATAACAGAAGGGCTTGACCCCAGTGGTGTCTGTCTGTCTCTGCAGAGCACCAGTCTGCCACCCTGTGCCCGTGCATTGCAATCTAATTCTGTGTGCCCAAATCCAATGTTTGATTACATTCCCCAAAAGTGTCACTTGATCCTGGTCCACCATCCATCTATCGTTCTTTACATATCTGGGACTTGTTTTAACAACTGCAGGTGACATGAGATGAATTTTGTTTTGCTGCTTTTGCTGTCAGTTGACACCCCTGTACTTAAATTTCCATTCCTGCAAATACCAGAGTAGTAATGCTAAATCTTTTATTTCTGTCCTTTATCCCCTCCCCCCTATAATTGGCGTACTGGAGCAGAAGAGGACGTGCAATTTTATTATTGCTGCATAAGCCTTCTGTAAACTCAGTTACAGCAGTTCTGATGTTGGTAATTTTTATGACTAAAAAATATGCTGACACAGTGTTTGGGCATAGGAAAAGAGCAAATCTGAATGTATAATAATCTGGTGAGTTTGGGAAATGTTTAATACTGTATCCCAGCCAAGTTAATCACTCATGGAATTGTCTTTTTTTTCATTTTGCTCAGCTGACTGGAGACATTAATCTCATATCTGTGGAACGGCATCTCTAATGCCAAAAACTTGATCAGAAATCCCAACATCTCCCTGGCATCAGAACAGATTTTGAAGGAAAGTTATCAGTTGACAATAGACCAGCCGAAACAGAGACATTTGTTACTTTATTTTTCTTACATAATGAAGAAATATCCAGATGATGGTTTTCACTTTGTGAAGTATATTGAGCCATGTACTGTATTCATGAATATAAATTGAGCAGACGTGACACAAATTTTTCATAGAAAGATGACAGAGTTCCTTCTTCTGGTAGTTCTTCTTTGTCTGAAATACTCTTATTGTAAGAACATCACTACAGAGTTAATAGTGCACTGCATAACTGCATGTTAAAAGTAGTGCTAAAGAACACAGAATGTGTTAAGGAGAAATTATTCACAGATTTATAATACCTATGTCTGGCCACATTTTTCAAGGGCAGGATCTTTCTGCATTTTCCTTTCCTTTCCTGCTTTTTCTGCAAAGTTCTTAATTGTTAAATATTAGCATCACCCAGCCAGCCCAGTTCCATCTGTCTAGGCCCATTCCCAGGTGAAATTGCATTGCTGCCGAGCACTGCACCATTTGTGCTTGCCTTCCCATCCACACTGCTGCCTCATTAGCAGGTTGGCTCTCTAGATCATCCAGTCTTTGCCCATTTCTCCATTAGTCCTAGAGGAGCCATCCCAGCAGAAAACCTACCATATTGTGTCTAATTTGAACACAGAGTTAGTCATAGGTTAAATCAGAAGCATCAGCTTCTCCTCCTTGTGCAGTTACTGGTGCATTAGCAGTGTTTCTACCAAGTGATGGGGAGGACACTCCCTAATTTATGGATTTCCTCCTTGGACTAACATGAAACTAGGATGATGGAATACGGCCTTTAATATGCTCTATAATTACATAAAACAACCTTGCAAGTGAGAGCCAGTGTGTATAGAGATGTTCTTTATTAAATAAAGGCTTCTCTGTTTACATCATGCTAGGGAGCTGCATTACAAAAGGAAACTAAGAGGGTAAGGTAAGAAATGCAACGTGAAAGAAACTGTCAGGTTAGACTGTGAAGGCCAAATGCTGGTGTCCTTGAAGTTGTTGGGAGTTTTGCCTCTGAGGGAATAGCCAAAAGACAGTAACACCCTGTGTCTCTGTAGGGTTTTACAGTCCTGCGCTGCAGTCAGACATTGCTCCGGGTGGTCTCTGCCACAGTGTTAAAAAGCGTAACAAAGTGTGCTGCCCGTTCAGGTCAGCCTGCGAGGGCTGCCAGCTCACGGCATTTGTTTATTGCACTTCAGTTTTCAATTCCAGTAACATTTCTGTAGGAGCATTTATCCTCTTTTGATTCGGGGATAAATGATGTACCTTAAAATAGTTGTAATTTTGCATCTGCAAGCAACAGGGTATTTGAAGATGTCTTTTTTTTCTTCTAGGTTACCAGCCTGTCCTGCCAAACCAGCAGCAGGGGTTCCAGGGTCTCATGGGAATGCAGCAGCCGCCCCAAAGCCAGAACCTGATGAATAATCAACAGGGAAACCAGGTGCAAGGCATGATGGTGCAGTATCCAGCCATGTCGTCTTATCAGGTATTTAGGAGCTGTAAGGAAAAGCTGCTTTTCTTGGAGAATGCTTAATTGAATTAAGTTTTTGCATCACACAGTGGTCTTATAGCTTCATTTGGACAGTTGTGTGGCAGGAAGCCTTCTGACGAGTATGCTCCTAGGTCAAATTGGTTTCTTTGCTTCTTGTTTATATGGTCTTAGTACTCCTGGTTTTCATTCTGATTTTGGAATGCTTGAAATGAACTATTTATTACAGCCTGCAGTGAGGGTAAAATGTCACAAAGAACGAAGGAATTAGACTTCTTCCTGTGAAGAAAATTAATTTAAAAATATATAAGAACATTGTTCATTTCTTCTTTTTTTTGCCAGTGCAGTACTGTTTCCTGTAATGGAGTTGAGGGCTTTGCCTGATCCAGTTAAAAATTACTCATCTGTGGAGACTCCTGCCAAGGATCTCACCATGTCTTCTATAACAAGCTGTAGCCAGATGGATTATTGTTTATTGGGTTCTGGGGAGAGGGAAGGCAGTGGCTTGATTTTTGCCAAGTCCGTAAGTTACCCAGACTTATTTCCCCACCTTTATACCTAGTTTCTGTGAGTTATGCCGAGAGCATGTGAGAGGTGGCCTGTACTTACGTTTCCTGCTGGTCCCTCTGGAAAGTTAAGAAACTAAATGACATCTAATTCGTTTTAATAGATTGCACTGATTGAGCAGCCATTCCCCTTTTCCCTCAGCTTCTTTGAAAACACTGCAGCGACACAGATGGAAATGGGGGAATTGCTTGTGGGTAAAATTTTCCCCTTATATCTTCAGAATTACTATATTGAAAACGTGTTTTAAAGGTTAATGATGAAGTTAAAGGTTTAGACCTTTTTTATGGCCTAGATATACCAGGGTCGAGTCTTCTGTTTGCAATGATCCCAGTAATTCATATTCCACTAGGTCACGACAGAGACACTTTCTAGACCTAAAAGCAGAGGGAATTCTCTTTAAAACCTTCTCTACCAAAAAAATTCCTCAGAGATGAGAACAATTCTGAGCAGCAGAAAATAGCACATTTTGGCAGAACATACAGTATAGTCAAATTGAGCTAGAAGGAATATCGGGATACTGGGAACTTACTTCAACGTGCTTAGTAATTGTTTTTTTTCCCTACGTCTTTCCGTATTCCTACCTAGGTGCCAATGACCCAGGGTTCTCAAGGATTGCCGCAACAATCATATCAACAACCAATCATGCTACCTAATCAATCAGGTCAAGGAACACTTACAGCCACTGGAATGCCTGTCTACTGTAATGTCATACCTCCTGCCCCACAGAACAACCTCCGGCTGATTGCCCCACACTGCCCCTCCAATAACGTTCCAGTTATTTCTGCCAGCTGCAGGACAAACTGTGCGAGCATCAACAATGCAGGGTGGCAGGTCAAGTACTGACACTGTGGCTTAGATATATGAGGATAGCGGTGCATTATTTGACAAATAAATCATGGCCTTCAAATGAAGAGGAACACAACAGACTAATCAGTTGAGGACATAAATACTGACTATGCTCAAGTGATTTGCTGCTGGAAAAACCTGTAAAAAAAAAAAAAAAGAAGTAAAATAAATTTTGAAAAAAAAAATGTTTGCTGGTTAATGGTGCATATTTTTGTCATGTCTGCTAGGTATGCCTTTATAGCTTAGCTAGTGACATGAATTCATTGAGGTAAGATTTTTTCCTACCACTGAACACCACTGTGTAGATTGTAATATCCCTGATTCGGATTAGTTTTGTACTTTGTGTTGAGTTTGTGAAGCTAAAAGTATTTAAAAATATAATAAAATCACATTGTACCAAAGCTGTAATGGAAATGAAAAAAAAAATTGAAAACAAAAAGAGAATTACTGAATGGAAGGAATAATTTATATACACTATAAGAGGTTTTTTATGGATATATACTGTATTGTAGTGCTTAATCACAATAAAGCTATTTGACCTCATGAAGGAAGGTCATGTTTCTACCACCTGCTTGGTCTCCTCTGTTTCTGAGTGAGTGAATTTCCTTTTGTTTCTTCATTGTCTTGTTTCAGGTGAAGCTACTGGGGGAATGGTGCTTAATGGGCTTAGAGGAGTTTGATGAGAAGGCAACATAGCTGAGTCTCAGCATGCAGTACCATAATATCTAAGACCGCTTTGGAATTGTAGCATGTTCAGTGAATGATGTACCAGTTCACCTTAAACCAAGTTTGCACTTTTCCAATCCCTAGGACCAGTAATGTCACAAACACAATTCATCACTGATGCAAGCCTCTGCTAAGTCACACCTCTCCAAGAGACCATACAACAGTTGTTCGTGAGAAGACGTAGTTGTCCCATGATATTCCATCCACTGGGTGGAAGATCAGTTAACATTGGTATAGCAACCACAGTACCCAGCAATCCTGCTGCTTAGAGGTGCTCTACTCAATTATTGGTCCAGCTATAAAGCCATTTTGACACAAGAAGATGATCCAAAAATCAGGTCCATCATTTTCAAGTAAGTGGGGACGAAATTTATATTTGGGGGTTTCGCTTTTAAAACACAGTGGTTTGCCAGAAAGTTTTAGAACTTCTTTTAGTTCCTGTGGTGGTTTCTATTATTATGTCCATCTTCACACAAATTTCCAGCTTGTTCTGATAAATTGCTCTTGATTCATAAATGCTCATAAATCCTCATTTAGCTTCAATGATGATAACATTTGAGACAAAAGTCTAAGTAATTTTTCAATTAATTTTTGATCAATTTTGAACACTTTACAGTAGTTAAGAGTTCAGCACTTCATGTAATGTATGCATACACATTATGAAAAAACCTGAGATCCTTCTGTGTGTGAAATCTGTGAGTGACATAATACGATTTTAGGTACACAAGATTACAGCAGCCTTCACGGCCCGACCAATGTTAATCTTAATGTGAAACAGCTATTATTTTACCCTTAGCATAGGTGGCCGTTACTTTCTACTTCAGCTGTAGAAACAGGAACTGCAGCGGCTACAATCTGTATTTGAAAGAAACATTTTTCTTTTCTATGCAATGCACAGATACCTTTCATAGTTCAGTCCTTTTTTTATATACGTGTCTTAAAGTGTGGAATCCAGTCCTGTGGAATCATAAGAAAGCCAAACACTGAATTTTATGTAGTGAAATCACGATTCATTTGCTGAGAGACAGTCAAGAGCATGAGGAGTTAAGTAAACACAATTCACTCTTCAATTAGAGGTGAAATGCCTTGGGAGCGCCTGCTCATTGATTTTTTTTTTTTCTTTTTCTTTTTTTAAATCAAGATACTGCATTTGAATTTTGCCTGTGACCCTGAGCTCTCATTTCAGATTCCCTGGATTGTATGCCTTATTTCCTTGAAGTGTTTCATATACAACAGAGATTTCTGTCCTAGCATGGCTATAATTACATGTAATTGTGTTTGCTGCTGTGGCGTGCCTGGCAGCCGAACAAATGGGTGTCCTCTGTCAAGGCTCCACAGTCCAGCAGAAAGGACCTACCCATAGGTGACCTCATGCAGGACAGGTTGTGTATGCACAGGCTGAATGAGAGGGGAGTGAGGGGGAATCTCTGTGCCTCCAGTGTCTGGAATGAAGAGACCCTTTGTTCATCACTTATTTAAGTCCCATTTCTTCTCTGAAGCACTATTGTTACCTTATTAATCTCCCTTCTTGTCAGGGAACAATGAATTGCCCGGTAAAAAAAATCTGCACTCAGCATCATGGATCAAGCTGGGCTGTAGATGCTCTCAGCAGAGATGGGGAAGGGAGTCAAAAAGGAAAGCCTAGGAATCTTGCTTCTGTGGACAGAATTTCCTCATGTTCTTAGGCAACTCTAGGTCATGTCCCCTTGGCAAACAGCATATCCCATGCCTGACCATGGTCGTGCTTTCCCATGATTTACCTGTCTGCTAGCACAATGACCAGCTAGTAGAAAATACCTACTTAGCTGTGGGAGCAGAGATCCTGCTAGACTGCCTTCTCTCAGCCTTGAGGCAGCAGCACCTACCAGCACATTAGTGTGCCTTCCTGCCGACACGAGACTTTAACTTTTTACATAAAATTGTGCAGTTTTGGTAGGCAGTCTCAGCCACCCACCCCAAAATGGCCTATATCCTCTGATTGTCTCACTCTCCAAAGAGTTTAAATCTCCTTAGGCATAGGAGCAAACTGAATCTGTTCTCCCTTAGCTATGGAAAATGCCCTAATTATTACAGTATCATGTACGTGCGGGAGCCACTTCATGTGGTGGTGCATGTATTTGTTTTATGCTGGAAGAATTTGTACTGGAAGACAATGATGTAATTTTTCTATATCAAGTGAAGCACAAAACTATTCTCTAATTTTATTTTTTAATCATACTATATTTTCAAGTCTTTATCCTATTTTTGTTCATTAACAAAAATGTTCTGAGCTGGATTGCTCAGTATCCTTCTGCTTTTAAAACAGAGATGTTTCAAAATTATCAAAAGGGGAGGGAATGAGGAGGAGAAAAGAAGGGATGCAAATACATGTAACAGAAAGGTGAAGCTCAGCGCTTTTTCCTCAGTCCTTTGGAATATTTGTAGGTAATCTCTGTAAGGGGAGTGCTGTTATATTCACATGGCCAGACTTAGAAAGTCCGTAACTGGTCACTGTGAGTTCAGAGTCCAGCTTATAGTAGTGAAATGATTTACAGGATATGCGCCTCTCCTGTGGGGATGTTCTGTCACTGTGGGCATGTTTTTCTCTAGTCTTCCCTTGCAATCTGGCAGACTCAGGCAGCTGCTCTGTGGCAGCCCTGTTGTGGTGCTAGGGTCTGTTTGTTGCATTTTCCCTATGCCTACTGCATACTGCCGTGTTAATTGCACATTGCTTTTCCCTCCTATTTTGCATTCTATAGCTGACAGAAAGTTCTGCCAAGGCCCCATACATATTTAATTTGCCACTTTTTTTTCTAATTTGTATTGCACTGAGAAACCAAAGAGGCATATCCTGAATTAAGCTGACTCCATCAGATGACACTGATCAGCCTTTTGGATGGCTCTAATTCGTTTGGGCTGTAATTTGCAGAGGCTGTATGTCCTAACAGAAGCCAGATGCCATTTGCTATTGTTTTGCCCTTTGTGCTGCCTAAGAAGTCAATGATTTCCTTCTAAAACTATTCCTTTATGTTTCTGCTTAACTCTGTGTGGAAAGTTTCCTATACTAAAAGGAAGACTGTGCAAATTATCCCAGCAGCAAGGAATGGGAATGTGCAGGAAGGTTGTAAAATAGCCAGAGCATCTTATTCTCTGCCCTCTTAGCTGCTCTGTAGCATGAGGACCTTGCCTGACATGGCCGCTGAATGCTTCAAAACGATTATTTACTTGGTGTCCCTGAAATGTGCACAGGTCAGTGTTCTTTCAGCCCCTCTCTTCACCAGACTGTTGAGTTGTGGCCTGTGGTGCCCCTTCGGGCCAAGTGCAGAGAAACCACTTTCCTCCCTTAATGCTCAGTGGAGAGGCTCTGATGGAGGGTGATGCCCAGTCCAGGCTTGGAATTTTGGCATGTTGTCCCTCAGAGCATCTCTTGACTGGTAAGGGAGAAAGAGACTAGTCCTTGGTCTTCACAAGCATACCACTCGTGCTTCAGAGCCAAAGGCTCAAGCCTAGAGACTGTGCTTCAGAAATGCTCACAGCTTCAGCACCTGCTTGGCTCTTGTTGTCTAAAAACACATTTCTGGTGTAGGGTATAACCATCACTTTGGGCAGTGGCCATCTTAGGGCAAACATCGAGGAAAGCTCAGAGTGGTGCTTCAGCAGCAATCCTACAAGCTTCAAGGAGATTGTAGTGAGGCGGGGGTTGATCTCTTTTCCAAGGTAACAATCTATAGAACTAGAGGAAATGGCCTCAAATTGCACCAAAGTTGAGACTGATGTCAGGGAAAATTTCTTCACTGAAAGGGTAGTCAGCCTAGTTAGAAAAGGCTACCCAGGCAAGTGGGGGAACCACCATCCCAGAAAGTATTCAAAAGGCATATGGATGTGGCACTTGGGAATATGGTTTAGTGCTGAATACGGTGCTGCTAGATTAATGCTTGGACTCCATGGTCATAAAGGTCTTTTCCAACCTTGATGATCCTCTCATTCATATCTGTGTAGCAGGATATAGAAATGCCTTGAGTGTTTTGGAGGAGGAGAAACCTCACTGTGCCACATTGCCTGTGCCTACCACAGTACGGGTGATGCAGCAGTTTGGGGGATGCTTGCTCCCAAATTAGGGCAAAAGAAGACCATTTTCTAATTGGATTTCTGCCCCTGGTTTGCTTTAGGAGTTGACTGTCTTCCTGCTGGTTCCTTTCATTCTTTAGAAAAGTACTTATAATGAGCCTTTGAGGCAGTGGATTGATGGTTAAATATTTAATGCCACAGAGTGTTTCTGAGGATTGTTGGCCCTGCATTCAGTGAGGGACATGAACTATTGCTGTATTGCTGTATGTTTTGCAGACCCTGGCTTACATGCTCCTGAAAGTACAGCTTTCCAGGGCACATCAGGAGAGGGAATTGATCCCCAATCTTCTACCTCTTTTTACAGTATCCCACCAGATGTGGAAGGGGATGACTCCTCATTATGTCTCCTGATACAAGGATAAGGGGACATGAGAAAACTTTTGCCTATTAAACCAGCACTCTCCAAACAAAGGAAACGTGAGTAGAATTCTTTTTTCCCCTATAGAGGCTATAGGCAACTTTGCAGCAGGATGCTAGGTGCCATTTCAGAGATGAGTGGACCTGGTCAGAGAAGAATGATGTACTGAAGGCTGCTCAATACAGCCTGCCAGTATTCAGTCCACAGAGGCAGAGAACAGCCTGAAGAAATATTGCCTTATCATTACCCCATGCATAAAGCCTTTCCCCAGACACTATCAGAGATGAGTATTGGGCTGGGAATCAACCTTTGACCTGATGGAATGTGCAGTTCCATAAAAAAATATTTGTTACATAATAATAATAATAGTTGATACTGCCTGACAGAGTCCATCCTGTAACAAAACTAAGGATCAGAAGGAGGAGGTGAGGCTAATCTTGGGTTAAGTTTCTTCAGTTTGTTTAATGTCATAGGCCCCTGGCTGCATGAGTGACTGTGACTGGCCTTCCGCAGCTGCTTGTTCTGCTATTCAGAGTAGGAGGTATTACCACACTGAGAATGAAATAAAGCTTACAGGGGAAGTGCTTCATGATCTTTTTCTCATCTTTCATTTCTACTTTGTAGCATATACTTGTTCATTATTGTTGTCAAGGTTAATTATTCACAAGCAGTGCATTTGTGCTAAGAGTGGTTTGCTTCACTTCACAATAATTGAACTTTTTTTAGTTGGCTTTTGGTATATAATCTTTTATTTCATGTCAAAAGTCCTGGCTTTTCTGAGCATCATGTGTAATTGCTACTAAGAATGGGTTTTACAGTATTTTTTCATTGACTTAAGAGGGGTTAATTGATGTAGGAACTACAAGAAAAAAACTGGAAGAGAGGAACTGTGATTAGCTTTTAAGCTGGAGAATAACAGGTATTCATGGTAAACTTATGGATAGTTTGTTGAAAAGTGGTATTAAACTCTTCCCTGGTTTTTATTTGGAGAGATCAGCTGCAAACCTACACTTTATGAAGAACTATATTCCAGTTCATCCTTGTAGTTTTAAGAAATAGTTCTGCAAAATAAGTGGGAAAAATTTTGCTTTTTATGCTATGGGTACAGTTTTACAAAAGCCATTTGTGAAAAAGAAATGTAAGACAATGTATGGCATTGTATACCCTTTGAACTCTACTAAATATATCCCTAAAGAAATATTTTAAAAATATCTCCACAAGGAGTGCTGTGTATCTTCAGATTAAAAGCAGGCTTCACAGATCCCAAGGCTACATGGTTTTTTTTACCCTAAGGATAAATTGTATGGGTGAGAATCAAGGCGCTCACCATAGCCAGGTTTTGCTTGGAAATTTATGCCAGATCATCTCTGCCACCAGGAAAAACTGCTTTCATCTGCATGGAAAACAGATGTATGTGAACTCCTTTGGTAGTTTGTTTTTTTTTTTTTTTATTAGGCAGTGTCTTCTTAGTGTGATAGGAAGAACAAGTGAATTGATAGTAGACAGGACTGGAAATTTTCTGCTTAGTTCCCATTAACTTTTATCTCACCAGGATCAAATCTTATGCCAGGTGGAGCTTGTAGGGAAAAAGGGATTCCGTGCATGTGTGTGCATGTGAATAAAAATGTTTGTGATTAGGAAAAATTAATTGTTTGGATTTTTCTAAACCCTTTCAATTGAAACAGGATTCTACAAAATTTCTTATGAGCTGTGCTCCTGTCTTCCAAGCTAAGTGTTATTGATTCTTTGAGGGCATGATTTAGACATGGGACACAATGTCAGGAGGTGGGTGACTACAGTACAGTCCTTTGATATGCAACATTTTGTGCATTTTACTTGCATGAAAAATGATCTTATCTAGGAACCAAGGAGGAAACAAATTGCTATTGAGATCAAACCTTAATTGGAAAATGTGGACAACTTCTGCCTTTGAGATAAAAACATCAAAAATACATTAGAGAATATTTCTACAGGGAAAAAAAAAAATTACTTTCAACATCTCAATGCCTATTGTAAAGGCCAGGAGGCCAGACCTTAAAGCAAAGTGCTGGATATTTGTAAGCTTCCTATAAAGTTTAGAGCATTTCACACATACATTCCCATCTAATCTCATTATCAGTAAGAAAATGGAGGCCAGTAAGTATCCAGAATCTCCCTGGCTCAAATATTCAGTGAGTCAAGTCTTGGCTATGCTTAAGCTTGAGGCAAGGTTTTTTTCCCTGGGGAGCAAACAGAGTTGCATTTGCATGAAGCTTGTATGTAGCATTTGAACCGAGCTCCTGTGTGTGTTAATGGCCACCCTTTCATTTTGTTTCATCTCTACAGATGAAACACGAAGACAGGCACCATGCTGTAATTCAGAGCTGCTTCAGGCATCCACACTCCTGCTTCCTACTGGGTGTGTGAGCCTGTTGGGCAACAAACTCCCATGACTATGGGCTATGCACAGCTTGGTGCTTCTTTTATTGGCGTGGACATCAGAAAACCACGTCATAGGGCTTGCTGTCATCTTCCAATAGGCTGAAATTATCAGGGTGTGTTTCAGAAACTACAAAGGGGTCCAAATTATGTGGAAGACACTTGGGTAAATCTGGATGCATGGATAAATCTGGATCCTTCCTGCTTCCAGAATTAGAGAGGAGGATAAAAAGGACTATTTTAAGTATTTCTTGTACATATTATATCTTCCCAGTCCATTGGGACTTGAAGATTATATGTAGTTGGCATGTGGTGGAAGGAGTTACTGCTGATGTGTGCATAAAGATGTTGCAGACATCAGAGCTGTCACACAGCAGTGGAATGAGATCTGTACATGAAGCATTCATACAGTACAGAAAAAAATTTGATCTGAGTGTTGTTCTATTATTTATTCATGTGCTTCTATGCTCCCCTGGACTGGGGCTGTATTTTTTAGAAAGCTGTCTTGCACTACAGCAGATGTTCTACGGTGCAGGGCTAGAAGCATTGCCCCTCTTTGCTTAAGAAAAAATTGGTGTTTGGACCAATGTTTCGTTAGTTTTTTCTGTGGGTTTTTTTGTTTTGTTTTTTTTTTGTTTGTTTGTTTGGTTGGTTTTGGTTTTGGTTTTTTTTGGGGGGGGGTTTGTTGTTTGTTTGTTTTGGTTTTTGTTTCATTTCATTTTTTTAGTGGAAAGGCGATTTTTCTGAAGAGATCTGACTATCTCTTTAGCAAAAAATGCTGTTAGTCAGAGTAACTAGCATTGTCAAGTACAAGCGTGTAAAGGGAAGCTGCAAATTTTTTAAACCACTCATCCAATATAGAACCCTGCTGGTCTCTAAAGCATGGAGTTTTTGTAAAACAGGGGGTGATGTTAAACTACAAAGACACCTCTGGTTTTTAAAAACATTTTTGTGCAAATAAATAAGTCTCTTGTTGTTTTTTGAGAACTGATAATATCTTCTGCATTCAAAAGCATCAGAAGCAGCTGAGAGCAAGCTGCAGTGGCAGGGCCTTTTTACTCAGCTCTGTGTGATGACCTCTTTGGATACTGTAAGACAGGTACCACTGTCTAAAAGGGAATTTTTACTGCAATTTGTTTTCCCTTTTCCTTTTTTTGCTGCCCAGTTTTATTCCGGGTAAATAAGCTCATACTGCTGGGAGCTAGGTGTATTTGCTGAAACATCTTGCACAGGAAACAAATGGCTTGCAGATTTGGTGAGAGAGGTGTGATGGCAGCTGTTTTTTGGGAGCACATGAGGAGGTTCAGAGCAGATAAAATGCTGCTGTGTGCTTCAGGAATATGAGCTGAGGCCCTGGAGCTTAGCATGGCAAAGTCTCTGACGCTGCTGGCCAAAATGAGGAGCCTGCACTCGTGATGGTTTGTGAAAGTGCATCAGCACCAGAGTGAGAGATGTGTGTGACCTGATGCCAGTGTGGCTTGCAAATGAAGTCATACCATGGCTGCCTGGTCCCTGTGCGTATTATGGACAGTGTGATAGTGGTCTTTGAACAGCAGAAGCATGAAAAATCCAGCTGTGGCCATACACAAGGTGCCAGGGAATGCATTTCTAACATCAGCAATATGTATAATATCAGTAGAAAAAGGATGCCTAATACTCTGGCACCCCTGAGATCTAGAAGGGAGATGAAACAGATGCTAATAACCACACTACAGGACTGGTTCTGTGGGAAAGGACTGATCTTTTAAACTCACAGAGAAACAGAGGCAGAAAAGGCACCATTTGAGATTCTCAACCTGTGCTAGCAACAAAGAATATTCCCTTTTGCTGATGTTGCTTTCATCTAAAGAAGAGCTATTCTCATTTTTTCATGATAAAGACATATCCTTTACAGAGATCTGTGAGGATGTAATGTTCTAGGGTGGCATGAATCACTCTGTGCAAGTCCCCATTCCTCTCTCTAGGGGAGCCAAGGTAATTAGCCCAGTTTGACATCTAAATGCTAGACAGCAAGATGTGGGGAAAATGATACCCAGGACACAGAAATCATTCCAGCTACACCAACGGCAACTACTGAATTGCCAATGGCCTGTGATGACTGTCCTTAGAACACACATCTCTACCACCAACTGCAGCAAAGCCTTTCTAAAATGAATCAGTGAAATGTGTGTCATGGGTAGTAGCTGGAGAAAAGGCCTGAAGGTAGGGGATACTCTTTCACAGAATGACTTATTTCTTCAGGAATAGTAACATCTTCAGCTGAGGGAAGACCAAGGGGAAGTGCTGGGGTGTGATCTTTGCTGCTGACAGATAATGCAGCAAGAGCTTTCAATTCAGTGCTATGTGTCTGTGAGTCCCGTAAAACCAAGGGTCACAACTCTTCTGTCTCTCAGCCTATTACCCACTGTATTTCTTCATAACAGTCATTTATCTGTGTCTGGCTTCTCAGCTGGTGCATTTGACAGTGAAAAGGTGGCTGTCAGCTTGTAAGAGAAACTGGGTCCTGCAGGAGTTAAAACCCTGACAGCAGAGATCCACATTGTTGGTGGTTTTCAGATAACAACGAATATCATCTGCTGGTCCAACTGCCTCAACAGATGCACATTCCTGTCAGTCAGCTTTGGTTCACATCCACATTTAGCTTGAAAATACTGCCTTAATGCCGATGGCCCCAGATATGCAGCTATGTGACCTTCTGGTCACTTGTGTGGACCGAGTCATCCTGGTATCTGTGAAGCTCAGCGTCACGATAAAGCAGGCACCCCGCTCAGTAATCTGCTGCCACACTTAATCCTGCATTTGTTTCTTGCTTACTTACAGCAGCCAAAGTGGCATTAAGAGCTCCCTGTGTCAGTGGCACTGGAATCTGGAGCTGGGCTTCGGCAGGTGGCAGTGCTGCCCCCTCCCAGCCAGCACTCGAAACTGCTGGGCAAAGTCCAGCGCTGAAATGAGCAGATAACGACCAGTATAAATATTGCACATCCTCGGCTTTTAGGAGAGGCAGAGCACTCCAGGGAATGGACAGAACAACTTTGCCAGTGTTATTTTTCCAATCTCAGTCAGAGTAGATGCATTCTCCCCAAAAATGTGGGTGCTCCTGGAAACTGGAGCAGTGTCCTGATGTGTAGATGGTGGGTTAGGCCTGATAATTTCCTGCACAGGCACGCTGCTGGAGTCCAGTCATGCCTCTCTTTGCTCCTAAACATAAGCTCAGTCCACCTTTCAGAGAACATAGACTTTAGCTCCCTTCAGAAATGTCAGACTGCGAGTTAGGGGGGTAAGAGTGGTGCTGGTACGCACATGTGTTTAATGCACTGGATGCTACTCTATAAGGTAGCAGAATTTTTTATCCTTGTTATTTCCATCATGAGTCTATAAAAAGAGGTAGGACACATATGGAAGTTGTTTTATACCGACATTAAGTACTTCTGAAAATCTAGCTAATTAAAACTGTGTTGTGTTCCAGTTTTGTTACGTCTCTGCTACCACATGACATAGTGGCAAACACCAAAAGCAACATGGACAAGTGTAATTAATCGGCTAACTTAGTGGTGTACTTGAATGCTTTTTACTTATTCACTTATTTTATTTGCTCCTTCAGAGTGCTTTCAAAGTTGTGTGTTTTTCTTAAAATGCCATTCATGATTGCACGTCAATTAGAAGAGAAGGGAGTTAAATTTTTAAAGCATTGTCTTCTAACTTCTTCTTTAATTTTGTATAATTTAGATTCACAATCTCCTAAACGTATTCATTTTTTCTTTAAAACAGTCTTCATAGCTACAAAATGGTCTTGGAAACAGACTGTGGTATTAAGAGTATAGAAACAGCCAATACACTGAAAAACAGATTTTCCTGTAAAACAAGTTATCTCACCTGCTGTTGGCGCTCAGGCTAGCTTTTGGCTAAAGTACACAACATACCAAATGTGACTTTAACTGGCACCTCTCTTTGAAAGAGCATTCTGGTTGAATGTGTATAGTGGAGCTGTCCATTACAAAACAGGTGGGCAGGAAAACTGCCATCTCAGGGACTAGATTTGCAAAGTCCTTACAATTCTCTATTTTACCCAAGGTACCAGGACCGGTGCAAGCCAGAGCCATGAACTTGCACTAAGGTGTCACTGGTTTCACTTCTGTCGCCATCCATGTGCACAAATTCAACTTCCAGTGCGTGCTGGTATCTAGAAATAGTGGTTGTGGCATTGATATACAGGAAAATGACGACAGTTTCAGATGTTGATAATGTGGAGCTTCTTGATTGAAATATGTTTTTTCCTGTTTTCTTTCATTAGAAGTCCTAACATTTCTACCCTTTTTCAAGGGAAGTGCTGATCCTATAGGAAACCTTCTCCAGTAGTACCAAAGTCTTGATAATGGTTTTCCCCAGATGTTTCATTGCATACTCCCTGTGTAAGGAGACTAGCCTCACCATTTCCTAGCAAATGGAGCCACTTGGGTGCAGGAGTTTGGCCAAGATCATGCAGAAAGTTAGCAGGCAGTAAAGGAAAAGACAACCAGAAAACAAAAAGTGCAAGAGTTCAAGGGAGACACAAAGTTCCTCTGTGTAGCTGGTGTTAAAACTAGAAGACATCAGCATGGTAATGCTCAAGGCTTTAATGAATTCTTCATCCCCAGTGTTGCAAAAGAAGGTGCAGGATGAATCCCAGAGGTAGGATTCATGCTTTGCTCATTCAGAGAAACTTAACTTCAAAGGCAAGGAGTAAAACTTCTGTGGTTCCACCCCTGCCTTCTTGTACCGTACTTTCTTGCTCAATTCATTTTTTCCCCTAAGAGGTGGATAACAAGAGGTTGATATATTGGCAACAGGAGAAATCCAGCTCAGGCAGATTATAGAATTATAGAACTTGACTTCTCAAGGTGTCAGAGGCTTAAATATATATATATATATTCTTTTGGTTATCACTTAAATAAAGTTGTCCAAAGTTGGGAGTATAGTAGGGCCTGAGAGACCTGACAAATCTCAAAAAAAGATGGACAGATCTGATTTTTTTTAACTACCACATCTCTAGTGAAACAAATCAAATACAGCTTTAAAACTTCCCTGCTTGAACTTCTCCTCTTCCCCTTCTCTCTCCCGGGGGTTTCTGTTTTAGAGCTCTTGAACTGATTTGTTGAGACAGATCAAAGTATAAAGTATTTCTCAGCTGGTCTTATTTCTCTCACTGGATTGTAGTGGCAGGAGACAGGCAGCTCATTACAGTTGGGAGAGTGCTGCTATGAAACCACCTTCATTACAGCTGGTAAAAAAAATAAGATTCTGCTGAAGGTATAGTTCAGTCTCACCATCACAGAAATAAATTATTGTAGAATGAATAAATAATGTCACCCTGCATCTCATTAGAATATCAGACGGAGTAATAACATGATGTTAAATACATCTGAACTGTACTGCTTCTGTCTGGCATTGTGAAGGCTTTGAAGTATATCTTGGGTTTGTCCAATTTTAAACATGTTTGCCCTATGCTTGTTCAATATCCTTCCTCTTCAACAGTGCTTCAGTGGATGGAGAAGATGGGAGGGGGTTATGTACCTCTAAAGCCTGCCAGCCTTCTCCAGCTGCTGACTGTGTTTAGTAAGGTTGGGTTGGGGTATGTTTTCAGGGTGAATGGACATGGTTATCTGACCCCAGATGCGGCTCCTTAATTTTTCCAAGAGTGCATCATGTATAAATCATGTAGTGCAGGCCTGTTGCCAGTTTGAGAGCAGCTCAGAGCAGGCAGGTTAGAAGGCTGCTGCTTTCTGCAGACTACGTATGTGAGCTGTCTTTTCACAAGTTCCTGTGATCAAATGGCAGGACAAGCTTTCTGCCTTTTCCCCTCTGCTCTTGTTGCTGTTTCTCCCAGCACTCCCTCTTGCTTGCTCCCAGCACTATCCCTTTGCAGTCCCAAAACCAGAAAAAAGCCTCACATTCTTTTGACCAGGGTCAGTGCCATGGTTTGCTCACAGATATGCAGATTTTTTGGGTCAGGCAAGGGAGAATGATGTTTCCATTCAGCAGCAGAGTGGGTTTGTGAAATTATTCCTCAAAAAGATTTTAATCTTGGAAAGAAATGTAAAGAGGAGAAGAAAGAGAAGAGAAATTACCCACTAAAGGCTATGGTTCACTGTCGGGGATAGGAACAGATTTTAGGTTTCCTGATTCCCATGAAATCACAGGAATTCTGAATCCATTAAATTCTGAAATACATTTGAGATGCCCATGGCTTTGCAGGTAAGTTGAGATGCAACATGCAGAAAGCAGAATGGAAGTGCCTTTCATTGGAAAGGGACTCTCCTCCTGAGGGTTTATTCTTACGTTTCTGCTTAAATGCAGCTTGGTACATGTTGTGGGCTCTTTTGCCTTCCTTTCCCTTCATGTAAGACAAAAGAGTTTGCTTGCTAAAGGAAAACATTGAGTGTGGACAAGAGACAGTACAGTGTTGAGACAGATGTCCAAAGCTGAATTTGCCGCCCCTTGTATGGCTGCTGGGGAATGGAACAAGAGCTGGTGGATCCAAGTCCATAACTCAATAACTTTTTCTCTGTATGTCCCAGTGTTCATCTCAGCAGCAGCAGCAGCTGCCTTGTTTCTTAGATTTGCGGTGTAGAAAAAGCAGACAAACACTTAACAGCACTGGAAATGAAACATGGCTTCCTGCTTTACCTGTACTGTATGCAGAGATTTTAATAGGTCTACCATAAATGGGGCAATTTTTGGCCGGGTTTTTGCAGAATATAATAAAATAAGTCTGTGTTTTGTGAGCCCAGATGCAGTGCACTCCACTCAGAAAAGAAAGGACAAGCAAAAATGTGACATGAATGTACACTCCTGAGGAAGGGAGGAAAACCTCAGGTTCCCTCCCCACCCCTGTCTGCATCAGACCTACTGTGAAATTAAATTTCCTCAACAAGGCAAGGTCTGAAGAACGCAAAGCACATGAAGTCTCCTGGGGTGGCTGTCTTTGAAAATTGTATCCTCAGTTTGCTGTAGTGGGCAAACTACAGTAGTAGTTTGGGCTCATTGGGATTTGCTGTATGCTAACGTCAGTCTTTGATAGCTCATTCATCTCTCCCTTCCATGGTGTTCCCGCATGGATACACACGTTCAATGTCTCTGTGGGGCCTGTGACCAAAGTCAATCTCCTTGTGGGACATTTTAAGCATGTGGAATAGCTAAGCATCATGATGGGACAGTGTTTTCTTGTGTAAAAACAAACCTAAGCATGAAAACAGAGGAAATACAGCCCAAAAGGGACCTTCCAGGTCAAGGAACCGTGCCAAAGCACTGTGTCAGCCTGTTGCTTTCATTCATGGATGACTTTAAAATTATATAGAAATCTTGGCCCTCTGTCTATGTGTGTGTGGTTTGGATCCATGCCCATCAAGGACTTTGACACCTCCTCCAAACATCTGGCAAGGTTTTCTGAGGTGACTATCATAGAGAGATTTGGGCTGGTATTAAACACAGGTGCTGGGGTCCCTGTAGCTACAGGGTTTGAACCAGATCTCTTGTTTTTCTGTTTAATGGTTGATGTTTCAGTTACTTAGAGAACACCATTTTATGTAACTGAGCTGGCAAGTTTGAGGCTTGAAAAGTTGTCAGAAGCCTGTACCTATTTCTTGTGGTTTTGTTTGTCCAAACCTACTTTTTTGGTCTTTCCACAAGTCACAACCCCTTTCCCAAGATGAGACGTGACCTCTGTGCAGCACCCTGTTGCTTCCTGAACGGCTTCTGCTCCACAAACACTTCTACAGGATGCCGAGGGAGGGAACAAAGATTTAGCTGGCAGCAAATGTGTCACTATGCCTACACACGCTCAGTCCAGTCTTACAGGAATGCTCCAAAATAAGAAAGAGATGGACAAATGTCTTATTTTATTGCCATGCTTTTGCTCATAAAACTTTGATCGATATACCTCACAGATAAAGTCTAATAAACAAAGAAAACTCTGTTCCACAAAAATCCCGAGGAGTTTTGCTATTAATTCAAGGGGGCTGGGGCTTGATACTGTCTAAGTCTTGACTTTGTTATAAAACAGCTGTGAATTACTCACATTGTTGGTGGTGCTGGGGCAGCTGAGTATAATCGTTCTTCCTGGTGGCTTGCATTCCTTCTTTTGGAAGGAAGAAAAAGGGTGGGCAGAGAAGAGTGCTGGGAGTCAGTACTGGTGAGTTCTAATTCTAGTTGCTCCTGCATTATGTGTCTGAGAAGTTATGATTGTTTTGGATTGGTTTCCATGTTGGTAAACAGAGAGAAGCATTTCCTACTGTAATGACATGGGGAACTGCCTAAATCAATTAATTCATATTATGAAATGCTTTGAAGGGCATAACATGTGTGCTGAGGAGACCAAAGTGTGAGCAGCAGTGGTACAAAGTTCCTGCATGTTGTGGAGCTCTTCTATGCATCTCCCCAATGTTGTGCCCCAACTTTTTTCTTCTAGTTTCCCAGTCCTCCTATTATAGCTTTCATGACAGCTCAATACAGAGGTTCTAGTCCTACTGCTCTGTAGCCTAACTCTCAGGTCAGCCCCCTTTCCTAAAGCCTTGAACTGTGGCATACTAAAGTTCTTGCCTCATACACATCCTACATGTTTGCTCCTGTTTATTTTACCTCAATCCAGCTGCTGGGCAGAGGAACCCACTGCAGAAGGCTGATAATGTCTGCACAGAGGGTAAATACAGATGTGAGGGATTTGGCAACACAAAAAATATTAATACTTCCTTCATATTATTTCTTCAACGAGATCTCTTAAAGGTAATGTTAGCTTACAGAAGTATTGCATCCCTTAAGAGCAGTGTGGGAAGGAAGAACTATTTTCTTTGAAGTGTAGGAAAGTACTGCCTGTTGTGCTTTCACCCTGCTCCTAGAGATGGCTTAGTGAATGCCACAGTGGCTGTATGCCAGTTGTACAACCTGTACATCACAGTCTGATAGGAGAACGTTGGAAAGATTATCTAGATCAAATAAGCCTTGTGGGTTTGTTTTCTATCTTCAGTGTTGTCCATGACCAAAAAGTTTGCTTCCACTGGAAAGTAGGATGTTCTTCATGAACACCCCCGCTTCAGTTACTGATAAAGACCTCACAATAATTGTGCTCTTTGGCATAACAAGTGCTGTCCTGTCACCTATGCCCTTCTAGCTCATGTGCCTTCACTTTAGGAGAACTTCAGCTTTTTCTGAGGGGCACAAACTTCTGTAGTGAGGCAGTGCAAAGAGAATGTCAGATGACAGCTCACCCAGGAACAGCAGAAATAGTGTTTCTTGAGATAGCTGGCTGCTTCCTGTGTACATTAGATTGCATGAAAGGTTACAGGATTGAGATTGCAAATCTATATTCACTTATTTCTTGCATGTGTGTTATCTTGGCATGGGCTGGCATGTTCTGCTGCAATGGACCTGTGGTTTGATCATGCAAGTTTCATGTCTCACAGGCAAGTACCTGTAAAAGGTATCAAGTACCCATAAACAGGAGGTGTTTTGGCAATGTTTTGGTTAAGATTATCTTTTCTTTCTAATATTGTAATTAGTAATTTCTTTACATAGCAGAAAATTCTATAGCTCTATTATGTAGTGCGAGGTTGATGGCATATACCTTCCTATCTAAGAATAAATTTTGGAGGTTCCCTCCTTGGTCTGTTTCTGGTTTAGTCCAGAAATATTTGTTTGTTTGTTTGTTTGTTTGTTTGTTTGTTTGTTTGTTTGTTTGTTTGTTTGTTTGTTTGTTTGTTTGTTTTTAATTTTTATTTTTTAAAATCGTGTGACTTGAAACTCTGGGCTTCTTTGCCATATACTGCCATTGATGACCACAATTTATAGGCAAACTTCTGGAAGAAAAATTTGATCATATTTAGCCAAAGGCATTGTCTCTGGTTTGAAAAGTTCCCTGAGCCTTAGATCCTGAGAGACTTGAAGAGAAACAGTATATGTTTTCCCTGTCTTAGACTCTTCCTAAAATATTTCTTTTCAAGACCAGTCAGAGACAGAACAAAGTGTGGACTGACTTTGTTCTGATTCACTACAGCATATTTTCTCCTTTGGTCTCTGCAGATTATTGTTTTACTGTCAGTAAGATCATTGTTCTAGGTATGATAATATGATATGAATCTTGATATGTTCCTATTTTTGATAATGTGTAATTTTAGGACTTTATTAATGTTATCTTCTGTGCCTGTAGGATACCTAATAAAAAGATATGAAACCCCATTTCTGTCTAGGTCAAGAATGTTTATTTACAAGTCCATGAATCTGAAAATTATTCTCCCTAAAATACAGAATACTTAGTTTAGATAAAATAATCATAGGTATGGTTAATAACTTCACACATCCAGACCGATTAAGACAACAAGTGATAAAATAGGACTTAACTTGTTTCAGACCTCATTGTATTTTTGCCCTCGGCAGCAAGCAAAAGTAATTTAGTTGGAATTCATATTGCTTTTTTTTTTTTTAAACTTCACTCCTAGCCCTTATGGTCTACCCAAATCAATAAGAAGGAGGGTCACTAAACAAGATCCTGTTGAAACAGTGACCTTACACTTCAGTGCTATTCAGATGGGTTTAATAAGTCAAGCAATTGTTTCTCTGAGGTATTTTGACCCTGTGCTCGCAACAGGAAGATGGAATAGATACCAGGAGCAATCGGAAAAGTCACCTTTATACAAGTTTGTACCGGATGACACTAATACGCAGGATCTTTGTCATTTTTCAGACTTGTTTTAAAGCACCTGACCTGTCAGAAACCACTTCCTAAAGTAATATTGAACTTCAGCTGTGCAAAGGCCTCAAGTAAAAGATGCGTAGACGTGGCATTTAGGGATATGATTTGGTGGTGGACTTGGCATTGTTAGGTTAATGGTTGAACCTGATGACCTTTAAAGGCCTTTTCCAACTCAAATAATTTTATGAAGTGTATCCAGACAGAAATTTCCCAACAGACTTTTCTGTCATTCAAAACCACCAATTAGAGATTAAACTAAGCCCTAGTTTGTGTTAGATCAATAAAACCCCCAAAACATACACCACAACCATCTTTCCAAAGCCTTCCCAAAGCCCTGTGAAAAAGGGAGTAAGGAACACACTTAGAATTTTGTCTTCAGATACACATGGCCTGAAACTTCAAAATTGTGTGTTATGATTGAGGAAGGGGAAATCACAATGTTGTACTTTGCTATTTTGAACTGAATAGTTTGGTCTGGATATTTTATGATGAGGTGGTTGAGTTTTTTGGTCGTTACTAATTTTATTACTGTTTTGGTTTTGCTACTTGTGTCGACCTCTTTTGGGGTGTTTTTTTGGTGGGTTTTTTTTTTTTTGTTTTTTTTTTCTGATTTAAATCAGAGGGGTTTTGTGAAGGAGAGAGAAAATGTAGATCCTGGAGTTCTTTGAGTAAAGTAGACCTGTATTTCTGCCCAGGTGAGAAGAATAGTTATCTAGGACATCAAAGAGAAGATGTCAACAAAATGAAGAGCCTTCTGCTGGCTCTTCTATAACTATAAGGTTTCTTTGTGCAAGCAAAGAGGTGAAGCAGGGGCAGATATAGTTGACATGGGTGGGAACAAAGAATGGAAAAGTTGGAGTTTGTAGCTATGCAGGACATGATTGTATCCCAACCTTCTTTCTTAAACAGGAAATCTGTATCTGGGTGATGCAATTCAAGGACAAACTTCTATGGTTTTGAGGATTTTTAGAAAAGTAGATTCACCTTTGCTGTTTTTCTTTTACAAGGTTACCCCAGTGTCCTCCTGGTTGTACCTTTGCAGACCCAGGTGAGAACTAGAGCTCCCTGTCACACATCTGTCCTATAAGAATTACTGTATTCTTGTATTGGAAATCATCCATATTATGACTTTAGGTATTCTACATAGCAGTCATAAAGCAGAAAATTATAGTCTATTTCTTATCCAACTGTCTGCCTTATAGAAAATGAGTGTGTCTGTAATTGGGCATGAAGTATTTTAAATTGGGCCATCAACCAGACTGCATCTGTTGTTCTCTTTATTATTATTCATTACACATCACAGACACTGATGCTGTGTTTTCATTAATTTTTCTATTAACTTTTCCCCATCAATGTGATTAAAGATTCATTATTCTGAGGCAGAGTAAAACAAGCTGCCACCACCTCCCATACCTGGGATCAAATCAAAACCATCCTGCATATGACATTAGACAAAAACGGATTCAGCCGTATAAAAATGAGTTCATATCTCTGAGAACAGGTATGTTAGCAAAGGATTAGCTGTTCAAATGGTAAGTCAAACAAGGTGTAATCAGGGCTAACTTTACAGCTCCTCCTCATTTCACTTCTCCCATCTGTGATTTCCCAATCCTTTAGATGGGAGTTTAACAATACCAATTATCTTGTACCAATTATCTATGTATTTAATTTGGCCATGTAATTGGCAGATATTTCCAACTTAGCTAGTTTTTTATATGCTGTGTATTTAATGGAGCGGAAGGATTTTTTATTCTCTCTTGTTATGATCTTTTAAGAAATATGTGAGCTCTTCTGCGTCCTCTCTCTTTCTGACTGTTATGAGTAATATTGCTTAGAAGTCTGAAAAGCGCCCTCTCTAGAAGCTTAAAGAATAGGAAAATTATGGAAATGCAAGTTAGATTGTCCTTAGATGTGGTGCATTCATGTGGACTAGCAAATGTAAAATTTAGAAACTCATTGATGACTGTAGTTTCATCACGGTTATTCTGTTACATTAAAAAAATGCAGGCATCAGTGTTTCCTCAATGTAAGCTCTTCACACACACACACACACACACACACACACACACACACACACACACACACACACACACAAACACGCACCCATAAACTGCTAGTGACTACCTTAATGATGCCCACATTTTGGAAAAGCACATAAAACCTGTTGATTAAAGGGCTTGTTCCAACCTGAATGGAACATTGTGTGTGTGTGTGTGTACAGATTGTCCTTCATTTTGAGACCCATGAGAGTGCTATGCTTCCTACTGTTCTCTTCTCCCAGGAAGCATGTGAGAAATGAGGCCATAAACTTAAAACATTAATCTGAAATGGAAATGTGGTGGGAGAAGAAAGCTTTTGTTTGGGCCATGGCTGTACAAGAAAGCCAAAAGGAAGAAGCTGTCCCAAGGCTGCACTAAATTAGGGAATTAGTCCATCTAGGTGTTGTGTAGTATCCTGTGCCCCTGCTTAGAGCTTTACTCTATCCAAATATTTTGCATGTGTAGTGGTAACTGACAGGCTTTCAGGAAAAAAAAATCTAGCCAGATCCTACTGCGTATGTGCTTCTCTTAGAGCTCCCTGTCTTTGCCAAGTCAGCTTCAGAAGCCAGTGAGAAAGAAGCAGGCTTGATAGCAACATGTTCTGCAAGTTTAGTTTAACCCATCTCTATGGCTGGGATCTAGGCTACTTGCCGAACTTCAGATATTGTTTTAGATAATGTTTTCAATGGCCTTGTTTGGGGAGAAGTCTCTGCTGTTTTCTCCTTGGAGATGCCTTCAGCTTTCAGAGTTTGTAATTCATAAAAGCAATATTTAATTAAGGCATCAGGAGGAGGTAAGTGAGAAAACTTCTTGTTTCTTGCACTTTTTTGTCCTCAGGTGTGCTTCTTGTCCCTGCTTAATTTTGAAAGAAAAAAAAAAAAAAAAGCTGTTGTCCTCCAGACATGGCTGTATAGGGCCATCTTCTGGTCAGGCAATAAATAAAACTTTACTGAGTGTTAATGCAGCCCAATGACTGGCTAGGCAGTAACTTGGCAGTAAACAGTGTTTTATACAGATAAATAAAGGAGACCAGTGCATGCTCCATGTTCCTCTCTTAAAATGGGATACGATGGTAGTCCACAGGTTCAAGGTGAAAAATTCTGCATAGGAAAATTCTTTATAAGGATCTTAGATCATATCTATATGTACTTCAAGTGAGGTCCAGGGTTGCATTTTTCATTCCAATTTCTTGAGAGAAGCATGAGATGCATGCACTGGAAGTACTCAGCTGAAATTTATTCAGTCTCCTTGAGAGAGTCAAGCACAGTAGACCTGGAGGAAAGACAGACCTGAGGGAATGACCTAAAATTGTGTCAGGGGAGGTTTAGGTTGGATATTAGAAAAAGGGTTTTTACTCAGAGGGTGTTTGGGCACTGGAACAGGCTCTCCAGGGAAGTGGTCACAGCTCCAAGCCCGACAGAGGTCAAGTGTTTGGACAATGCTCTCAAGCACATGATGTGATGGCTGGGTGTCCTGTGCAGGGCCAGGAGCTGGACTTTATGGTCCTTGTGGGTCCCCTCCAACTCAGCATTTTCTGTGATTCTGTGATAGTTTTATCTGAATTTACTGTACTGCTAATGATAAAGGAAGAGAATTGTCTGGAAACCTCTCAATTTCATCATAATTGAGTACTGGAGAAAAGGCTGTGTCCACTAGCCCTGGTCAAGTGGAGATGGCAGAGAAGCTGATTTTTATATATATACATCTTTAAGGTTTCAGTTGATCTGATGCCTGTGGGTACATTTGGCACACAAATAGAACACTTTAAAGTGGTGTGCTATTAAACTGGAAAGAATAACAGTTTAAGACAGAATTGAAGAGATGAGATGCAAGCAAAATTGTTTACAACTCAAAGAAAATGTCTAGCACTTGGATGATGAAAAGTTAAATCACAAATTTTAGGAGGAAATATTGCCTTCAAGAGAGATATTGTTTCCCCTGGAGACAAGCCAGTAGGAATTACCTGTACAGCTGTTCAGAGATGATGTCTTTATTCTCTTGCTCTTTGTGAGGAAAATGTGCCTGAAAATGACATGTCCAACTGTGACCCTTTTAACATGACTAATTGCCAGAAATTATGTGCTTTCTAAACCCCAACTGTACCATTTGTGTCTCATGTTTATTGTAACTATGTAAATGCTATGTGGTACGAGATGGCTGCATTGGAGTTTGATATGGAGTCATGCAGGGAAGGAGCCCATCTCCTGGAGCAAGGAGACAGGGAGGGCAGAGCAGTCACTGCAATAGATGTGTTGGTAAGGGGTGTGGTGCATGGTGAAGCCTGGAGGTTCACACTGACTAGGAATGGTGTTGTCTTCAAGTTAAAGGGGTTTGAATCCAGTAACCTACTGTTGGTGTGTATGACTTTGCTTGGACTTATTCCTTTTTTGTGTGTGTGTGGAGCTACAAATGTAAAAAAAAAAAAAGTTGGTGCCTTACTTATTGCAGTGTTTTAACAGACAGTAAAAGGCAACCTGGAAAATGCTGCACCTTTTATGTCCATAAACTCACCTCCACTCCTTCATGCTTCTCCACTTCCCTTCTTAGTGCTTTAGCAATCCAGTACCGAAACACTTCTGCTACTTGTAAGTGCATCATAGATTATCTATTTTACAGTTTATAAAGAGGAACACAGAAGGACTCATGAATTCACAAAGATTATTTTTGTATTTTCATCAATTGAAAGCAAATTGATGAAACAGTTTATCCAACTCATTAAGTGAACTGACCCCTGAAGGTTAATGTAGAGTTTCGGAAAGTGCCCAAGCGATTAAGTGAGAGCAGTATCAGAATGGCATGTACAACAATTTATTTTCTCTGTGAAGAAAGGGCTGTGGGGCGGGATTCAGTGGAATGACTTCTTTGTTTTTGCCTCACTTCCTGAACAGCAGAATAGCCTGTGCTCCAAACTATACCCCTGGTGGTGGTAAGCAGCTTCTCCCATGTATTCTGCAAAAAGCTGCAAGTCTGAAACCTGATGAGTTATACGCATTGCAGGGAAATGCACCATTTGTTGAACACGGAAGAAAAAAGCACACTACATGTGAAATAATCATGGAATCATAGAATGGTTTGGGTTGGAAGGGACTTTAAAAATCATCTAGTTCCAACACCCCTGCCATGAGCAGGGATGTCTTCCAATAGCCCAGGTAGCTCAAAGCCCCATCCAGGTGGCCTTGAACACTCCCAGGGATGGGACATCCACAATTCTCTGGACAACCTGTTCCAGGGCCTCACCACCCTTACAGTAAATAATTTCTTCCTAATATCTAACCTAAACCTACACTCTTCCTAATATGTAACCTAAACTTCAAACTCTCAGTTTCAATCCATTCCCCCTTGTCCAGTCACTACATGGTTTTGTAAATCTCTCTCCACCTTTTAGGCTCCCTTCAGGATTCTGGAAAGCTGCAATTAGGTCATCCTGAAAGAATAGTAATAATAGCTGTTAAGTACGTGTGGCTAACAGGTCAATGGCAGCATACAATGGGTGGTTCTCCTCCCAGACATCAGTTTTACAGCGGTTTAGTTTACTGTATGCCTAAACTTAACTGGTTTATCTGAATAAAAGAATCTACTGGATATTTCATGACATGCCCAACAAAATAACTTCCTATGCAGTAGACATAATGTGAAGTTGTCTGACTTACCTGACATGAGAAAACAATTATCAACTCCCATTCGGCTGGAATGTCTGTTGGTAGAGATGTCCACTACCCACTTATTCTTCTAGCCGTGGTATCTCTAAAAATAGTTCTGGATTGCCCATATTTCAGAAAGAAAGAGGTAGAGAAAGTGTTAATGGTTCAGATGCAGCACCTGCTTAAAAGGTTGCTGCCTCAATGCAGTTTGCAGAAAGCAGGGGGTGGTGGTGTGGGAGCAGGAAGGATGGGATGTCTCCAGCTGTTTGAAGAATTTCTGCCATTAGGCATATACCTGAGGTCTGAAGATAAACTTTTAAAGTGCACTTCATGTTGATCTCTGTTTCACTTAGGCTGATGTTCAGTGCTGACAACAAGCTGTTCTGTAGTAGCTCTTGTTATTTTCTCAGACAGCACCCTTAGGACTGTATAAATGGCAGCCACAGGAAAAAAATATTGAGAACATCATTATTCTCTAAGTGAGTTTCTATTGTTGTTACAGAACTTGGAGAGTCAGGAGCACTGAGACTCATAAAAGTGTCTTTGATTATTAGTTCTTATGATTCCATCTTTTTTTTTTCCTATGTTGGAAATGAGCTGGGATCCTGAATGAAACATGCATTTAAGATGATGGCATTTCCTGGTATTTATGGAACATATGCTACAGCATGATGAATTGCTATAATATGTTTATTTTGAGTGTTCATAAAATAGAAATACTTATTTCACACTTACATAAAGAAAATTAGAGGTAGTTTAGAACTAAATCTAATGTCTGAAGAAAAAAAAAGAAAAAATCTTACAGGGTACAAATAAGGAAAAATGTTGAAGAAAGGCTTCCTTGTTTGTTTGTTTTGTTTTGTTCTTTCTTAAAACCACTGAAAAATCATGGTACTCTGTTTCTTTTTTTTTTTCCTCACAGATTTAGAAATATATTAACATTCCTTTGTGCCAAATCCAAATGTAAGGAGTACTTGATAATGCATCTACCTGCTTGTGTTTCCAGGTGTCACAGCTATACTTTAAGCTAGCTTGTGATGATGCACATGTTGGCCAATATTACTGATAGCATCAAGCATAACTGTCTTGAGAATCTAATTTTCTGCTTGCAAAGGATTTAGGTAAGGTTTATAATTCTAAGCAAGCCACCAAATCTGTTCCTGAAGACAGAAATCTGGGGGTTTTTGTTTTGTTTTGTTTTTTCTTAAACTCAACTGCCTGGAGATGGAGTGAATTCTAAGGAGTGAAGGAACTGCTCTTTATGACAAGGAACTTGCACTGCTCATGGGCACCTCACACTGTCCTTAACACCTCAAGATACCAGATGACATCTGGGTTCTACCTAAACATTTGGTAGGTACAGCACAAGTTATAACTGAGCTGCAACTCACTCTACGTGCACTCCTGGTCACCAGGAAATGTGAGGTGATTTAGTATTGCTTAACTTGCAAAGGAAGAGTATATAGTTGAGCTGTATTACCTTGCTTCTCCTGTGGGCTACTAGCACACAGGGAACTTATCAGATCTTGGTAAGAAACAGGTTTTTCACTTCTTAAGAATTATCTAGGCCCTTTTTAATGCAAAACAGGAAAAAAGTGTCTTGAGATTTTCCTGTTCTCACAGGTCTTAGAGCACCTAAGTACCTGATCATGCTCTTACAGGTTCATTGATGTCATACTTAGGGATGTAGTTAAATAATTATACAAACTCTTCCTGAGGCAAAATTAGAGACCTCTCAGGTTTGACAGAGGCTCCTAGGCTCTTTCTTTAAAAGGGGTGTTGGGCAGGCATGTATTGTGCTCCGTGTTATTTCCATATGAAATGCAGCTCTGTATGTGCTGCTGTCTCTCTCACAGGAATTTGCACAGAAAAACACCTAGATCCAGAGCATGCTATTGCAGTCCAGTCAGAGGAACTGCCAGCTCCTTTCTGTCATATGGACAACTGACTGCAATGACAGTGTGAAGCCCTTATTACTGGCTTATTACCAACCTGTTAGTTCACTGGTCTCAATCTCTTCTTGCATATTAAATTTCTTCCAAAAAAAAGTGTTGGCTTATCTGCGTAATTATTTCCAGGCTCCTCTTGCCAATTATTCAGCCTTTGTCATTAAAATACTGTCTGTAACTAGAAAAAGTCCTGAGGACAAATCTCTTCAGGGCTTACTTATGCAATGGAAAGCAGTTCAGAGACTGTTGCCCTTGTACCAAAAGGGATGAATTTGAAACCACAACTGGCACAAGTACACCCCTAACACACAGTTAATTTTCTAGGGTACAAGACGTCTGCTGTGCTTCTGAGATGCATGTGGTTGTCTGCAGAGCAGCGGTCAGGCTTGTGAGAGGGTCTGGAGAGCTTTAGTGACACGTCACAGACGTATCCGTAGAGGTAGCTCCAACACCCTATCAGAGGAACAAATTGCTGGACAAAAGTTGAACATGAAGAAACACGATCACTGAAACGGGTTGTACCGGAAGTTATTTCCCCATGAGTTTGGTGTGAAGTTGTAAAACTCAGCTACTATCTGTCATTATAGACTGCTGAACTGGCTGTTTTCCTTTAAGATGACTGCATAAACGGTACTGATCAAGCAAGACCACCTCAATCTGTGTGTCCACTTGTGGCCTATATGTCTTAGGCTTCTGTAGTCCTTGCGATATTTCCTTGCAAACAAGCTCTAAATGGTCAACAGCCAGTTATTGCTGGAGGGATTCAGAACCAAAGCAGACAAACCTCAGCTCCATGCTATAAGTGTAATGGATGTTGCAGAGTCCCCTGTTGCAGCAAGGTACCCAGCAGAAAGAAATCTGTTGACATACAGTACTGGGGAATGTGTTAATCATGATGATATAGGTAAAGCAGCCAGCTGTTAACAAATATCACTGCAAAGTAGAGTGATTACTGTTACTGTAGATGTATAGAAAGTATCCTGCAGTGCTGTGAGTGACTAGCCCATGTGCTGTTAGGTACTCCGTGTTTAAACGGACATCCAGGAGAGAGGACTTGCTTTTCATTACTTTCCTTGGTCAAAATCATAATTTTGTTGTCTACTGTAAAGGAAATAGGTGGACGAGACATTGTAACGGCTGTGCAGAGGTTGCCTTTTATGATGAGGTTTCAGCTGAAGGTCAAGGAAATATAACTACAGGAGTTCATTAGATACAGTAGTTAGTAAGATGTTTCTTGAAGAAAGCCTGCTAGCTGAGAAAGGCCGGTTGACAGAGGAGTGGTACAGTGGATACACTTGGGTGTATGCACTTGGGAGGAGAAACTACACAACCGGAATCTGTCAGGAAAGGGAAACTAGAACGATGGTGTTAAAGAAATGAGTGAGCCAGACTCTGGCATCTGCTACTGGTTTGCTCCTTGAGCGAAGTATCGAGGGTGCTGAGAAAATAACTGTTTAAGCAAAAGTAAAGTTTACAAAGCACACTTTCTTGACAGGCAAGCAGAAACCTGAATATAGCAAATGTTTTAGAACAACATATATTCCTGACTATATGAAATGTTGCTGTAGAACTCCAGACAATTGTCCCACTTGGCTTAGGTAACAAGGTGGCTGCTGTGGGAATACCTATTTGAGTGGCTGCCCTCTTGGCCTAGTTTTCTTGAAGCTGAAAAACTCTGGGAGCATGTGATGTGCTAGACCAGACAAAATACAATGGAGCCAGCTCCCTTCCTTGCAGGGGATTTAGTGTGACTGGCAATGCTTGGTGAGCCTGGTTGATATCTGTAGCCCACCACAAAAAGCCACTCTGGTGGTGACAGAAGGCTTTGTGTAGTCTTTTGCTGCAATCTTTGAGTTTCCAGCTTCTGCTTGATCTCACACGTTTTAAGAGCTCTGCTGCAATCCTGGTGGGTGGAAATCGGACTGTGCTGGGGGATCAAACATTTTTTTTTGGAGTAGCTCTGCATAAAAAGCGTTTATACAAACAACATACTGAATCTTTGCTAAATGCAAAGCTGCAACTTTCCATTTGAAGAAAAACCGAATAAGAATTGGGTTCTGTGAAAGTCTTTTTCTTGTCTTAAATTTTTTCACCTTGTTTTTCCTTCAAGCTACAAAGGAGCATGTGGACAGGGTAGATTTTTCATGTCTGTGCCCATCATTTTCTCATTAGAAGATGTAAGATCAGAGATCTGATCATTAATTCTTCTTTGTCCTCTTATCAACACTTCTTTTGCATAGAATATTATTACAATATTAGGATTTCCCATTACACTCCAGAAAAAAATTAGCAGTTTGCTGCAAGTTTGGCAAATCTGAGTTCTTTCTCTCAATACTGTCCTCAAGTCCAAGATCATCTTATAACTCTGTACTATGACGAAAGCCTGAAGTTTTCTGGTTACTTCATCATTCTGCTGTGCAATGACAGATAGTTAACCATGTGCTGATTAAAGGGGCAACATCCTTCACACACATTTTGTTTGCTTTCAAAGCCTGGGTCTCGTCCTTCTTCACCCTGATACATCAAGATAGTAACTGCAGCTCAGAAAGCTACTAACACAGGGCATAAAGGGCTGCCTCTTTCCTGGCTGTAATAGTCTGCAAAGTGGTATCTGTCACTTCCAATTTTACACCAGCTGAAAAGCTTTGGTGTTTTGTGTCTTGCAGTTATTCCCAGGGTGGGAATACTTCTTATCACATATTTGTGTCTTGATTGGTAGTGGGAGAGGTTGGCTGCTTTGTCGCAGGTGAGCAAATAAGGGTAAGAACACAATCATTACTAAACAAGGCTCAACACCTTCCCTTCCAGGCCTTTTGATGTGCTTCTTTTCTCCTTATATTACAATTCCTACACTTGACCACATTAATTGTTTCATTGTGGACTTTTTGGTGGGTTTTTTTGTTGTTTTTTTTTTTTTAACCTGGTGACTGATTTATTGACATTAGAATCAAGTAATCTCCGGGAGAATCACTTTAGTTCACTTCAGCAGAAACAGAATTCAATATGTCAGTTTTTATTAAATGAGTGATTATGTAGTTAAATACTTGAGTGGAGAATTCCATGTAAGACTGAGCCCGGTGTGCTTTCGAAGAAACTCTACTAGTGCCCTAAAGAATGGATTGAAAAGTTTAAAGTGAGTGTTAAAAAGGGAACAGTCTCTTGCTACCAAGAAGGAAGAAGAGTCAGTGGTAGAGAGAGTGTCCTATAAGCAAGTCTCTTTGGTTGTCTATAAAGTAAAACTCATGCAGTACATGAGCTTGTGCTAGCTCTCTGCACAGGCTGGAATTGAAATTTCAACCAAGAGCATCACCTAAAGAGGCACATTTAAAAAGTGGGAGAAAATAGCAACAGCATTCTTAGAAATAGAATAAAAAGGTTCTGAATCAACCTTTGTAAGAAGAGTCTCTCGGTCTCTATTCATGATAGTGGGAATCTAGACAGTCAGAAGAAATGGGGATTATTATTTCCCCTTCCCAACATTGGGAAGTTATAAGAAATTAAAATAGGGATTATCCATAACAACAAAAGTTTTAAAGGATATTTCCCCTGGAAGGATAAAAAAAAAAAAAAAAACAAAAAACCAAAAAAAAAACCCCCCACAATAAAAAACAACAACAACAAAAAGCCCCATCATTTTTAATGTCTGGACACAACTATGGAATCAAACTTATGTTTCTTGTCTGGCAGGCTCCATGCTTGCTGGATTTCGATTTCTGCACCTCCAGAGAAGCATACTGAGGTTCAGATGTGGCTTCATGCATTGCTTACATGCATAGAAGCTGCTTTGCTATGCATCGTTATGCCTGGGATAAACACCATCACAAGGCTGATCTAGTCATCTAAAGGTCAGGATTTTGGATGGTGAGGCCCAGAAGACCCAGCCACTCTGACACTTTAAGCCACTGTATAATACTCTGTGTCAAATGAAAGATAGCTTCTAATTTTCACAGCAATGGTGGTCTATTATATTTATGTGTAAAACACTGAAGAAAAGCATAAGACACCCAAATTTCGTACCATCACTTTTCAGCTCATAGATAGTCAAGGTGCAGGGAGTCTTTAATCACTTGTTTCCCTGATAAGCAAAATGTTCTCTTTGAAGGTAGCCAGAAGGAGTCAGGGTTCAGCACTTCCTTTTTTACTGAGAATAAGAGTGATGATCATCTTTCTGAGATTTCCTTGACTAAGTCTTGTCTTTCTGGAATGGATGGTAGCATGTGGTGTTTCTGTGTACAGTAATCAATGCTGAACTGGGGTTCTTGCAGCATCACTTCTGGGAATCCCATGGCTGCTACAACAACAACTCTAGCTATTGAACCAGTCTCTCAGGTAATCAGACTCTCCCTTATATCATGTGCAGGGTTTCTTTTTAATTAGAAAAAAATGCTGTTTCTTACAAGCAAAAGGCTTTTGTCATTAGCAGTGTGTGTCTGTCTGGGCATTTGGTCCCAGATTAATTTAGAAGCTGAAGCAGGAGCAGTCTCCTGAGCAAATTGAGGTTTTTCCCCTGTCATCATGAAAGATCAGTACTGCTCTAAAACACTTTCAGGAAGGTCCCACTTTGAAATGGCCTTTAATACCAGTGATTTCTAATGGGATGCTGAAATATGACAGCAGGAATGTGTGCAATGAGTTCCAAAAGTCTAATGACAGTCTAACATTTATCTTTTGTGTTGCTAATCTCTCTGCTGCCAGCAGAATAATTTTCAGCATGTTGAAATAAAAGCCCATTCACCCTTTCAGGTCCCACGCTGTATAACTGCAACATAGGTTCTGCATGCTATTTTGTTTCTCTGGATACCTTACTATATTTCTTTTTGCTTTTTGTGTTGTTTTTCTGCCATCTTTGTTCCCCTGCTATCTCTTTGATGTGGAAAATCACTATGGATCAACCTCAACTTGCCACTTCCCAGTTTCCAGCTTGTTTTGATGTTTCCTGTTTACACCTGGGCCTGTTTCTGTATGGCTCCACCTTTCTATGGCAAAATCTACTCCATCCACTAGCTGTTCTCCAGTGCTCACCACTGGACACCCTCTAGGCAGAATTCTACCCAGGACTCACTCCAAATATGCTCTAAATATTGCATCAGCGTACCTGAGAAATGTGGCCTTTTGCTCTTTGCTGATCTGACCACATTTGTGTCTTCCTGCCACTCAAGGAATTCAAACTGAAAGAGGTGAAATGGCAGCTACAATGGCATTATAGCCTTTTCTTCATAAAACTGGTTTACAAACCTATGCTAGACAATGATTAAAATGGCAGTATTACTTGGCTGAGGAGACTAACAACAATGTGCTTTGCATGCAGCTCATATTCTTCAGCATGTTCTCCATTTAGGTTTTTCTTGCAATATTGTCTTTGGGTGTTTGTTTTCATTTGTGTCACTTGGCAGAGATTAAGGACACTGCAGTGCTGAATAATTTCATTACCTACTACTGTGTATTGATGCTAATGAATTATGTTATTTCTGCACCATTATGTGTTATCATCCTTCATTACAATTGAGACACAGTATATCAGTACTTGAAAGATGTTCTGCCACTTCTTATGACTCGAACTGTATTTTACTTCCATGGGTTTAGATCTTAAGCTTTCCTTGATTTATATGGCTCATCTGATGGTACATTTTGAAGTCCCTGAATGACTGCCCAGAAACTATTTCTTTCAGAAAAAATACAGATTATGAAACATTTAAGGCCATGTCCAGACTTCCCCAATGTACTTTCATCAACCCAGTGGTGAGGAAATGTCTTCTTTCTCAGAAATGGTTTTGTGGAATTATTCACTAGATATATTTGGAGTCATATACTAGAGATAGTGTGCAAGGTTATATGTTTTAGGCACTACAAAGTCAATTGAATTAATCAATTTGAAGATCTTTAGGGCTCATCTAGGTATTTTAAAACCTGAGAATTAACCACATTTTTTTCACCTCAAGTGTGATCTTGTTTTCCATTGTAGATGCCCTTGTACTTTTGCTTGCTGTTTATTGTGGAATATGCTAACAGCTTTTGCTTGTTCAGTAAACTGGAATTTAAGCATCAGTTATTTGGCACATTTTTTCACATATGACCCTACTTATACTGTGAACCACATTCTGTTCATGGTCTGTATTTATAACAAAAGCTTTTATTCTGCATTTACATTGGTATGAAAAAATGGAATTAATCAATTAGCATATAAAATCACTTAACATCTGCAGTCATACTGGTCTGTAACAAAAAGAATGTTATTTTTACTGGGGAAGTGGGGAGAACAGTAGATATATTACACTGCTGCTGTAATAACTGTCTTGATTTGTCTTGTTGTTGTTTAGTGTCCTTCAGAACTATATCATTTGAGCAGTGTTGCTAGTAAGAAATCAATTTGCTCAGACAATTACCAAAATAGGGCAGTCCTGTAAGATGTGTTGGTAGTCATAAATAGAACGAAACACTGTCTCTAAAGGCAATAAAACACTGCCACGAAAAGCCTGCCTAATTATGTTTTCCTGCAATTTCAGTTGATAAATACCTCAACAGGTATTAAACTTCAGAATGAGTAAAGCAATTTGGGCAAGGGAGATCAAATCAACAGCATTTACTAGGTCACGAGGTCATATAGGGATAATATTAATTTTAGGTAAGGTCTGTTGTCACATGGAGTGTCAGGCAATGTAGGTTTGCTTAGGTAAAATGTAAATGTTCTTGTTCAACATGATGAAATTTTTATTAAAAAAAGTGAACCAGGTAAATCGCTAGGTCAAACTGTCAAGCTTCCATAAATGCATCCCTACTTGTGATCCTAGACTCTGTGCTAGTAATAAAGTTTGACTTTTAGGATAGGTGATCATTAAATTCTAGGTGTTTGTACTATCTTTGAAGTGATGGGTTTCTTTCTACAACCAAGTAAATGTTGGGTGCTAGGGCAGGGATTTGGGAGATAAATTGTGGACTGTGTTTCTTAGCTCCCTGTACCCTCCTAGCTGGGTCTGCAAAGAGCTTTTCCTCAGAACCTGGCATTTGCAGTATCAAGCTTCCCTGAAAATTTTCAGCTGATCAAGATGCATGTGCTAATTCCCAACACTTTCAAACTCACTAGAACTTGAAGAGTACCTGCATGCTGTTTCTACCCCCTATCTCTGAGGAAGTATCAGGCAGCCTCACCTAAACTCCTGTAGTGCTTTAGAACATCGTAAGTTATTTTTATTCAAGTCAATGTACTCCTGAGCACTGAGCTGGAAACAAAGTTATGAATTAAATTAAAACATGCAGAATTAACCTCGCCTCAAACTGTAATTAGCACACTAAAACCAGATTTCTGAGTTTGTCCCATACCTTCCTTTTATGGTTTTTTGACATTTAGGAAGAACTAGGTGCTGCCTAAGGAAGTTTAAGCATCTTTCTAAACCTGTGAGACTTTGAACTCTACAGCATAAGGAAGCCTCCATGAGTGAAATAACTAATGTAACCTTCAGCTGAATAATGCATTTTTAGTTTTGGGTTTTTTCTAATTGTCTAGATGACGCACATGCTTCTAGTTTGGAGACATTATTATTCAAAGTTATTTAACAAGTTGTGTGAGCATATGCCAACCTCTTAGGTGATTCTGCTGCTGCATTTACAATGAGATTCTCATGGTGAGCAAGAGGTCATGTACTGAGTGAATTTCCTGGCTGCAGCACTCCAGCCAACACAATGTATTATTGTTTCAATGTAATTTTCCACTTGCCTGGACAGTTACGATACTTTATCCATGGTCGTTCCTAAAGATGAAATCCACCAGAGAGTAGCGGATACCAAACATGTGGAAAGGGAAGTTCTAGCCAGTACTTTTTCCATCAGTAAGTATTCACAAACATTAGAATTTACAGAATATCCTACAGCCTTTCATATATAGGGATATATAGGTATTTCATAAAATAGCTGGATATTAAAACCTTTAAACCACAAGTCAGAACTGCAAGATGACCACATCAAAATAAGAAGATTTAGAACTAAAAATGGGATTAAATGCTAAGACTTGGAGAAAAATAAAGAGCAGATAGATTAAAAGAGCTAACCAGAAGAGAAAGAGGTGTTCAGAGGAAAGAGGGACCAGTTAGAAGGACTTTTAACACATTCATTTTCATAAATAGTAGTACATGTAAGATATGTCCTAGTGCAAAACCACACACATATATAACATATAATTTACTCCAACCACTTCCAGGATCTTTTTTGTAATTTAATTTTGCTGATTCATTTCAGCTCTAGCCAGCATTCTTCTAGGTCCATGGATGTTTTATCCGTTCATGTCTTTCACATCCACTCATTACAGTCTCCTCAAGTTCCTTTTTAAACTGTTTTTTTGCAGTTATCCTTCTCTTTATAAACATCCATCCCCCCATCCATCTCACCCTTTCTAAAAGCCTCTTTTCTCTCTCCTCTCCTCCCATTTTTCCACTTCCTTCCATGTGACTGCTTTTGCTGATGTCTTTCAAAGTTTCCATCTTTCCCTGCTGCTTTTTTACCTTACCATTGCAATTTTTTTCACCCTGCAGTTGTGTCTATCCTCCTATAGCAAATGGACAGAGTGATGAAGAAAAGATGTAGTATTTCTTTAATCCCTCTCCCGGAACAGAAAAGGGATTGGAATGAGAAATAACATCTGATGTCTCTGGAAAAAGGAAATTCAGCGTAGTCCATGCACATACCCTGAGAAACCAAAGCAGAGTTAAAGAGAAGAACAAAACAAGAGCAAAACTAAGTGCAGTTATTAAAGTGCTGCAGTATTCCACTGATTTATGTAATCCTGACACTAACTAATTCACTGCAGATTTCCTTAATCTTGCATTTAGGATTAAACTATGTAATAAATACTTGCAGTAAAAATTAGAAGTTCACTAAATCTGATCTACTGTACAGTTTGCTTGATGTTTTAAGAGATTAAAAAAAGAAAAACCTCATGAGCTCACAGCTATGAATATAGCACCCATTTTAGCATGACCATCTTTCAGTAGTAAGTCTTTTTTAGAGATTGCTATAATGTTTTGTAATCATCATAGATTATGAAGTACAGAAAAGCCAAGGGGATAATATGTTTATGCCTCCTCCCTCTTCCACCTCCTCCATTTCATAGCAGGCTGCATGGGAATGTAATATAAATTTCAAAGAATCATGCTGCTGTGGGAAGCCAGTAGAAAACCAGTAGAGGTGCAGCTAGAAGGATAATTAAATATGATCAAATCATTGAAGCATGTCTTGTGAGGTGATGACAAATGGGAGGTTGCATGATTAAAAAGTACAGGCTGAACTTGGCCCTCTTGGCTTCTCTGTATGCCCTCCTACTCGCCAAGGCCACACATAATCAACTTGCATCTAAAGCAAGCCTACTATTTTCCAACTTCTCCACAGACTGGACACACCTAAATAATATGGATTTTTGAAGAATGGCTCTTTGCTTCATAGAGAATCATGCTAGAAAAGGTCTCAAGATGTCTTTTCTTCTAACATCTCCTTTGAGAATAGAGAAAGATAATGCATTGTATTTTAAACAGGAGGCTTCAAACTTGGGTAAAACATGGCATTTTTTTTCCAGCTGTATCTGTTTCTGTGTGTATGGGATTTTCTTATTTTTCCTCTTCCCCCCCCACCCCCCACCCCCACTTGCAGGTATCCTCTTCCTTCAAATCTTCCTATGGGTATAATTTCATTTTAGTGTACACATACATATGTATAGTAATAGCTATATCCATTGTGCTTTCTAGGTTTCAAATGATTTTGAGATGGTGTCTGTTTTCCAAGAGCAACAAGAAGTTTGAGTACCTCAGGTGCTGGGAACTTTGGGAAGTGGGGGGTTTTGGTGCTTTTTCTTTTTTCAGCGGTGGTAGTTCCAGTCATTTCATGTGGCTCTGACAGACACCAAAGATGAAGGTAAAGATGCTGTCAAAGCACTGTAATCACAGATTTAATGGCCACCTGTGAAAACCTACATACTTAGAAAATCTACCACTTGATAAAAAACTTTTCTAGACCAGATGACAAATCTTTTAGTGACCAACATCTTCAAGCACCCATTGCAGTGTCTGAAGACTTGTGTCATGCACCTCTGGCATCCCCAGATGTGTCAAGCCTGTGCTGGCCAGGTGACAAGTCCTCAGCAAACTGTGGCCAGTGGCACCTCCTCCAGGCTCACAGGGCTGTATCTCTCACTTTCCCCACCCTGCTCTGCCAAGCACTTCACTACCAACATCCAGTACAGCTCCGAAAGTGTCCTGTATGGATCTCCTCCTGTAACAATTTCTCTGTGCTGGTACAGTCTGTGTCAGCTGCAAACTGCGCAACACGAGAGACTGAAGAAAGCAAGATGTGTGTTCCCAGGCCAGGCAGGAAGCCTGTTGCTGTTTCTTCCTTGTCCTCTTTTTCTTGCTTCTTCTTGTCTGTCTTTCCTCCTCTCCACACTCTTGCAGCACATGACAGTGACACAGCTGGCCAGATAAAAGAAGTCTTGCCTGCACCACTTCTTCAATTTTCTTTGGGGGATGGCTTCTGAGTGATCTGCCTCATCAGTTTCTTTGCCTTCCTCACTTCAATAAATAACTTTTGTGATAGTTGCTGCACGTCATTTGTATTTAATCTGTTTGGTAGCACTGAATACTATTTTTTTAATCTTAACAAGATTGCTCAAAGTATTTAAAATAGTTCCTGTGACAAGTAGCAGAGAAAGTCATCATAACTATAGATTTTGCATACCTAATATTAAAGAAATTTAGCTTTTGTAAAATGGATTTTCCAAATACATATATAATTCCATAGTTAACAATAAACTCAAAGGACTTAAAATACAAATAAAAGGAAGCCACACTAATGAACTTGGAATCAAATAGGACCAGAAGGTCATTTGACCTGGAGCCACGTGTTTAACAGTGAGGGTGTTCCGGGCCATTTATCTATCTGCTGACACCTGGCAGCTGAGAAAAAGGCCGGGCTGAACAGCCCCTAATGAGTGTGACTATATTGTTTGATATGGTGCTATGATGAGGCTGTAATTTGGGTTTACCAGCTGAAACTGCTCTACAAAGTTGTTGCTCTTTATCTGGTCTGAGGGATCAGCTTGGTGGGTGAACTGAATGTCATTAATGTTTCTCATCATCACCATTAGGGATCATCACCGACAGTGAGTTGTAGAAGTAATTTTGTGCTTGGTCTGATAAGTTCTTCTGACAGTTTAGCAAGGTTAATTCAGGCCTGTAGCTGCAGTGAATGAAGCAGTGCTGGAAATGAGCCTTCTCTCTCCAAAGTGTCGCTTCTATTGGGTTGACTTGTTGTCTCTGCCAGCAGGTGTTTTTTGTCTCTGATGTAACACAGCTTTGATAGCTGAATCATTGGCCACGGAATGCATCCCAAAACCAGCTGTGATTTCTTCAGCAAAGCAATGATAGAAGTGGTCATTTTCTTTTGTAGAGAATATAAGTGTAAATAGCTGGAATAGCATTTGCTTCTTCAATAGACTGAACCCTGGTTTCTTAGCGACATGGTGAATACTCTGCTGATGTCAAGTATTACACTTTTATAACCTAAATGTAGTTGTGATGTTGCAGCAGGAGCTCATAGTTAGAGTTCTGCTTGACTCCATCTGTGAGATGAAATACATAATTTGAATCTTGGAATCTTTGTCCATGCCTCAGGAATTTAAAATATAAGATTTGTCTTAGATTAACCTAATCAGAATGAAAAATCTTGAATACCCTCAATCGTATTACATCAGGAATATGTACATAGGCAGAAGGGCAATGCAGGGCTAGCCATCGGCTACTTCATGTTTATAAAGCAATAACAAGCTGTTTTTCCTGACAGTGAAAGAGGACTTGGTTTCTCTGTTTTTACTGCAACCATGTAGTTCTGTTAACCTCACTGTTGGGAGTGGAGGTAGGAAAGCACAGACATCCCACCATGAAGGAGAACATGCATCCCACTATGCAATGACAACAAAATCGCCTTCTCCTTCCCAGCTGTGAACATATGAGGTCAACTCAGATTCAGGTCTGTCACGAATTGGGGCAGTTGGTAGTTTTAACAAGTGCTATATACAGCGCTGTGAGCAGTGGTGTTCAAGGCCAGCAAATATCACCTAGCTTGTTTTCATGTATGTATCAGCAGGATATCATCAGAGGCAGACTGTGCTACAGCCCTTGTCCAAGCAGCAGAATTTGGTTGAATTGATTATTTGCTCACAGCAGCATTACACTGTCTTTCATTGGCATCTATCTCAGGTGTATACAGTGGTAGATGTAGCTGAATTTTGCTCTGTGCAGCAGTACATACATTCAAAGTGTTAGTGGGCAAATGCTTACTTGGTATAAATTGATGTGGCTTCATTAACTTCTGTGAGACCATGCTGATTTAGAGTCACAGAGGAGCTGGCTCTGGGAAGCAGTCAAATTTATAAATGAGTGCATAATCTACTAGGAAGTCAAGTCAGGCCAACCTCTGTGCTATGACATTTCCTCTGAAATTCACTTTAATAAGGTAATATTTTCTTCCAGTTCCATAAATGCAAATCAGCTGAACTGCACTTCACATAGTTTCTCATTTAATTAGAAACTCCTAGTCCAACTATACTGCAAATGCAGGTGAAAGAGAATGATTCTAACAATTTTTCATTTTAATTATCTTGATTAACTTTTTGTTCTTTGCAATTTCATTATATTTCATTTCAGAAATGTCCTTTAAGTCAATAAACTTTTATTTAGCAAGCTGGGGAAACTAGAGGATATGATGCAAAGAGGATTTAACTCATTAAGCATTAATGTTACTAATATTCTTCCACTAATTATTCATTAAGTTGATAGTCTTAGCAGAAAAGTAGGCATGTCTTCTCTTGTGGATCACCACATTTTATTTGCATATGGCACAAAATAGGGTAGAAATAACAAAGCTTACTAAAGTTTATGCTGAAATACTTCAGAGGACATAACACGGTTAATGAATTTCTCATCTCTAGATGTATTTAAGAGTTCCCATTTAATTTTTAGCTAGAAAACTCCAGATATGGCCTTTCACATACTCTTAGAGGTAGTGGTACCTATTCCTTCATTGTTTCTTTGTTTCTGACAAAAAAAAAAGAAAAAAAAGTATAGACAAGGGGAGGAAAAGATCAACAAAAATACATGCAGTCTCCCTTTCCAGCCTCCTGAAAATCCTGCTATAAACACAATTACTACTAAAAACACAAAACAAAACAAAAACCTGACCAAAAAAGTGGAGGAAGTTACTGTGTCCACTAAGGATTTTGTTGTTATATATTTTACAGAGGAACTAGTGTGCTTCTCTTTTCCCAGTAAGTTCACACATTTTGAATTTCAAAGACATCTTCAAGGATGGAGCATGGGAAAGAAGACTAAACCTGAATTCTGCCTCTTTATGTAATCCAGGAGGAAAGTTAAGGGATGACTTGATTATGGAACCTGTAAAGTCTCTAGCTGCTAAAATGCCTGACATAGCATGCACGTGGAATTCAGATCTCTACATCTAAACCTGCACTCTTGTGAACCCTCCTCTTACCTGCTGTAGTGCCTGGAGATATGTGTATTTTACAGATGTTTCCCCGGTTTGGCTTCCAGCTCTCCTCACGACTGCAGATCAGAATTGTCTCTCTTGGCAAAAGAATGGTGCCTAGCCTGTGTCTTGGCCTGACTAACATCCTCAGCATGTGATCTCCTCCCTATCTGGGCCCCAGAGGTATCACTGGCGAGAGCCGGAAGAATGACTGATGAAAGGACCCAGCATTGGGCTCCATGCTAAATGCAGGGAGGTTTGTGTTGGTGTAACTTCTACCAAGCTGTGCACTTGCCTGGGAAGTGCAGGACTGAAGTTCACTGTGATTTCATTTCCTAAAACAGTGCCATAATTACAAGATTGTCTTGATATTTCTGGTCATGAGAAGCACTTTTTGCCTAGTTTCTGAAACTCTGCCGCTCTGCAGGAAACAATTCAAGAATTGAGAGCTTAGGGAGCGAGAAAACAAAATGGAACACAGGTGTCCATATATACCAGTGCTGGGCACATATTTTAAAGACTAAAATGTTGCTATGAACGTGGACTTGCTCTGTTGTCTTCTCTGTGGATGGATTTAAACTTAAGTTTTCAAATTCCCATGTGAGCACTCTGTCAGTGAGCTGATTTAAAAGCCAGTCATCACTACTCTTGCATTCATTTTAGTGGAAGGCTGAATCCTCCATAGCTCTTCCACAGAAAAGACACTGACTTTTACCTTTAGGGGGATGATTCTTTCGTGATAAGTGTCAGGTTATGGATCCTCAAAAGCCAGAGGTGACTAATTCCCAGCTATCAGAGACGCAGATGTGGATTCTAGATATTTTCTCCTGACTAGCCTTCTATTGCACATCAGCTGTATGTATCATTCTGGGACAGGAGACTACCTCTTACCTCTTGTGTAGGGAAGCTAATGTATTTTATTCCCATTATGGATTTCACTCTGGGAAGGATTTAAGTTTTGCAACCTTTTTGTGGTTTGACTCACAACAGATTAAACAAGAAAAGGTTTTATGAAAGATAAGCCAAAGACTGAAATCTGAAATTATTCAATATCAGTAACAAATAATGGCACAACTGTTTCTGTTAAAGTATGTAACTGCTGGAACGATTTGGGATGCTGTAGTAGGATGTCTGTAATAGAAGGCCTTTAATCATTGGGAGCCTTCCTATGCGATCTATTTGAAACAATATGCTGTGAGTGACAAATTCTTGACCTCTGATAAAACCTTATATCAGAACTGCTATGGATGTATTTACTGGTTTCTGCACAATTTCAAGCGGTCAGTCTTTTGAAATTGAGGTTCCTGGCCCTCAACAGACAAAGAATGAATCAGAATTGTATTCTCGTGCAATGTTGTGTAAGCTCATACTCATATGATGCTGCTTAATGTGTCAGGGAAACAGCTGAAATCAAATAACAAAGACCACATTTTACTCTTTGAATATGTTTTCCATTCTTGTTGTGTAGTGCTGGACTCTTCTACAATTTCAGAACCTGTTGTCTAAACTACAATACAAGGTCTGGATAATCTGGCAAAAAATTCAAAACTCTAATCTAGCTGTGATAGGTGTGCAGCAAGAGAGACTTTTGTCCCATTCTAGCAACAAGGCATATCTCACTCTTGAGATCTCATCTCACTCTTGAGATGTTCAAGATGCAGAAGGAGAGCTTGACTCAGTCTGTCTTGGAGGAATATCTTTTTAAGAGTTGTTATGAAGATCAGGAGAGACTTTAGAAAACTATCTTGGTGACAAAAAGGGTGTTTGGCTCAGTTTAAGACTGGAAAAGAGATGCTCTAACATTCATAGAGGAAGAATTTCTTTTCAGTAGCTGATGCTTGCCATCACTTCTAGCTTTGACTCAGTGTGACTTTGTCCACAATGCCAAGGTTTCTGTGCATGTCTAAAATCAACATTTTGAAAAATGCTTTTAATTAATTTTTTACTTCTATAAAACAAGGTATACAGAAAAGTTGATAATAAATAAAACTTAGACTTTGACACATGATTTTCAAACAGTGAAAATTAAATTTGCTTTTTACACCAAATCTTTCAACCCTTCTGAACATCCAATGCTCACAAAATCCTGCCACAGATTGGCATGCTTCTTTCTCAAATCAACTCTGTTTCATCAGTCTTTTACCTTTACTCTGAGCTTCTACTACTTGCTGCAAACAGTCCTAGGCTCCTAGTCAGTCCTTGCTTTGATCTCTGTGAGACTGTTTTCCCAGCTGTTGTTGGAAGAAATGCACAAAAGGTCATTCAATATTTCAAATGCCTGGCCTGTCTATAGGAAAGGTACATGGAACCAAGCTGGTACCTAGTCTCTGTTATTTGAATAGTGATTTATTGAGTAAAGTAAGTTTTCAAAATGACAACATTTTTGTGTTAGTACTTCAACCCAAAGCTCATAATGCAAGTTTGTGTTGAGCATTTAAGAATCCATGGTGACAGGCAGTCTTCTGTTGTATTTCCATAAAACTTCACACTTTCAAAGAGAAGAGTCTTGAGACCGTAAAGTATACATACATATGAACCAGAAAAAAGATTTCAAAGGGATAGTAACATAAGGACTAGTGAAAATGAGATAAACTAATGTACATTAGTGTGAGCAAAAATTATTCTCTACTGCAAATCATTTTTCTCCTGTCTTAGAACAAATCAGCTTGCAGAAACTAAATCTTCTAAGAAAAACTTGGCTTCCAGTACCATTGAAGGTGGTAGGAAAAATTTTAGGGTTCTTGGAGTGGATAGCCCTTACCCCCTTAGGATCTCTGAGCATGACCGGCCCTGGCCTCTAAGGAGGTGGCCCAAAGGCATCCATTGTAGAGTTGTGTCCCATGTTGTTTTTGTCTTTGAACTCAAATAATGCATATCTGAAAGAGCTTTTAAAAAAAACAAACTGGCCTTGGTTTCTGTGGAAGGAGGGAGAGAACAGGTAACAGTCCTATTTAGAAATATTAATTATTGGCTTATATAGCTTTAACTTCTGTGCTTGTCTTTGCTTTGTCTTAGCTCTCTCCTTTTAGATCTTGATACTGATGGTTTTTATTCATCTACCTGCTTTATATCTTTCATCACCAGTAGAAGAGGATCAGTAGCCCCATTTTTCTTTGACATTCTTCACCCTCATTTGATCTGTTCTTGTTTAGAACTAATTGCCCACTGACAAGGTAAGAGTAGGGCTCAGGAGAAGAACATTTCTCACACAGATTTGTTCACTGAGAGGTAGCTCTCTTTTCATTTTCATATTTGACCTGGTTTTATATCATGAATTATTTCTAGAGCCATGAGCCAGCAGTTTCAGCTGGTTTTACAGTCACAAAGGGTCCCACTACACTAAGAGTTTTAACAGTAATTTATTTCACTCAAATAACTGCTATATTAATTTCACAGAATTGTATTAAATGTAGGTTTTAGTGCTTAGTGCTCCTTGTGGTTCCCTACAATGCTTCTTTTAAAGGTTGTGTTAAACCTAGGCTTTAGTTTTCTTGAAGAAAAGACCAGAAATGTCTATGTGTCATGGGTGTCTTTTGTTCTATATGTGCAGGGAATCTCTCTTCTGTGGTTCCTGTGGGCTTAGATCTGTGTTGGGGCATCTCAGCCTGGCAATAACTTTTTACTGACTGGAAAAAAAATTAGCTCCACAAATACACTTGCTTTCGGGAAGACCATGTTTGACAGGTTGGATCCATCCAGCTATAAATATTAGCAGCTGTCAAATGACAGGTTTGGAGTTGTGCTGCGGAGATGGCCAAGGCAGCAATTACTTGAATTTTAGCTAGTGCTGTACATTGACTGTGGATACATTAGCTTTAGTGGAGATTATTTAGAGGCTCAGTGGCTTAAAAGCAGAAATCACTTACACTCATATTGGATATTATTACAGATTCAGGAGAGCTGGCCATAAAACCACTTAGCTTCCTGTAACAAAAGGATTCCTAGCCAAGCAAGTAAAATGTTAATGAGACAGCGAGCACTCATTTTCATGTCTGTAGCCTTTCCCTCCAAGGTTTTGCTGCTTCATACTGAGGTTCATTAGAGTGGAAATGGTTGACTTTTAAAAAGAAACACCAGTTAAATTGCTAGGGTGTAGAATTTCCTTTCAGATCATAATTATACGTGATCAACGGAGTGTGTAATTAGTAAGTTGGGTGAAGGATATTTCCAGAACAATCAGCAGCAATTTCCTCTCTGCTATTCCTTTCTCTGCTCAGAGGACCTTTTGTCTGCTTTGGTAGCTGAGGCTTTATTTTAAGCCCAGAAAACACAAAAATAAAAACTTACGTCAGGTAAGAATGACACTATAAATCATAATAAAATAAAAAAGCCCCTGCAACAGGATATTTTGTCTTTATTGTAATAGACATTACCGATTTTCACTATGCTTCCAGCACTTGTGCACAGGGGAAAAGAGACAGGCTCATTTCTGGCCTCCCTTGACAAACCTGTGAGACTCTTGCTGGAGCCTGGATTTGCAGTTGCACAGCAAAAAATGTGAGAAGCTATCATTGTCTTCAAATATAGGAATGCCCAAGCTGTTTCTTGGTGGTATGAATAATTCATGGAATAATTCAATGAATCTGTCCAGCATGGCTAAAAATAGCTGAGTAAACTGAGTGCTTTTGACCTTAAGAAACAAAATCTGTTTCAAATTTAAAATAAATAAATGAAAAGCCATTAAAAAATCATATGGAAGAAAAGATGTGAGTCGGTAAAGATATGGTTTGGTATTGTATCCTGAAATGAAATATCACATCTTTTCCATCTCAAAAAGAGGCTTTCATCAACTCCACACAGCTGTTTGGTTACAAAAATGAACATTTCCCATAATTAGGGCGGGTCGAGGATTTTGCTCATCTCTCCTTGTCCCTGCAGTTCACAGGCACACTGGCAGGGTGTGGCTTTGTTGTGTCCCTGGCTAAGAGCTGTCCCCTCCTCCTCCTCTGTTGATCCTCAGCAGATGAGTGGTGCAGGAATGACAGCAGTGAAAAGGTCAGGGACAGAATCCAGTGCAGAGATGTTGGCCACAGCCTGAGCCCTTCCTGGCTATGATGTTGTGGAGCTAAAGGCCCTCAGTGCTGCAGGCTGAGGGCAGGGCTGTGGATCCACCCCACCTTGCCCCTGCTTCTGACAGCAAGCACTGTGCCTTGTCTGCAGGCAGCTCTAGTGATCCCTATGCTGGCAGGGATGTCCTGACACCCTTGCACTGAGAGGGGTTTTCCTCTTTCAGTTCCACCAGTTTTACTTCAGATGCTATGGGTGTGCCTGCTCCTGATAGATTTATTTTGTCCCCCAGACTGTTTTGGCACTCTCTATTGTACGTGGTAAGGCCTCAAATTAGTTTGTACTGTGGTAATAATAATGATAATAGTACTTCCTGAAGCTAAACTTTCATTCCTTCTATCCAGTGACATCTCTAGGTGGCTTTTCGTGGCCCCTCCTACTTCTTTTGTAATGTGGGATTATCTCTCCTGGGTACAAAGAGCTGGGCCTCAGTTTAGGTGTTGTATTCAGTCAGTCTCTATCCTTCTAATCAGAATATACCCTGAGCTGCTATAGAGTTTTGCCAGACTATCATAACAAGCTCTTGCAAAGCCTGTGGATTGTGGAAACTGAATACTGTGTTCTTCACTAATCTGGCTTGTGAGGTGCACAGAAATAGACAGGCTGTTTGAAAAACTACCCTGGACTTGCTACAGGAGGGCCAGACTCTGGTGTCCAGAACTAAACCGTGCAACATCTTCAAATAACTGGTTTAAAACTTTGTTTATGAGGGAAAATCTCAACCTTAATTATCAGGTTGTTTATGTCCTTTGTATGAGAATATATTCCCTTAAAAATATTTTTCTGTCTATATCAATATGGGCATAATTTTTGGAAATACTATTTTGCTGTTCTAATCGATGTTGAGTGGTAATTCACGGTCAAAAGTGAGGTTGAACATGAAGACTCTAGATTTTGCATTTCTGTATTGATGCAGTGGTCAGATTAAGCTTTTGTACCAGCTGATACAGGGAGCAGAAACAAAAAGATCCCATATCTGATTGTGCAGTGTGTCAGACTACTTGCATAGGCTCTTGTGTGGGTTCCAGGAAAACAATTGGTATTCTCCTGCTCCTATCTGTTCCCCTCCCATTATATACAGTGTACACAGCGCTCAGATCAGCCACTGGTTATGGACAGCTGTGATGGTGGGTTTCTTCTAAGGCCTTGCAATAGCAAGAAAGGAAGTGTTTCACGGCTGCCATGCTATGCAACCAGACAGTCCAGCTGCAAATGTGAGCACACTCTACCGGCACCCCGTGTCTGGCAGAGACAGGCAGAATCCTTCTCTTCAAACAATTAATAAAAATAAAAATCCATAGCAAATGAATACTCTTTCCTTACAAAAGCATTTCTTGTGCTTTCATTGAAAAATCTGAAAGTGTTGACTTGACTGGGAGAAAAAAATCTTATTTCCTTCATAGTTGCTTGATCTCAAAATTGAAAGTTTTCAGCACACTTTTAATTTTCTGAAGACAGCATGAATAAATGGTAGTTTCTATTGCCATGGTAAGTCTTTGGCAGGGGGAAGATGGGGTGGGAGGGTATAGATGAACTTTGGTCACCAATCTAATCTTTGTGTTCTGGCACAACATTTTTGAGTGCGAGGTGAACAGACAAATAGAGCCGTATGTTCACCCTGTGGGGCTTCCAAGGGAGAGATGTTGAATATGTTTTTAAATAAATGGCACCTTCATTATTTATTCATAACTAGCTTGCTAACTGAAAAATGGAAACAGCTATGCCAGTTATTTCAACCAAACTTTGGCCGATTTCAAATACAATTCCTGTCAGTAAAAAATATAAGACCTAATAATTCTGACCACTTCAGAGCTTTGCCCAAGTGATCTGTTTACTCAATGACTGGTATAGTTTCTAGATATATGTGTTTTGTTTAAATGCGGGGTTTTATTTTTCAATTTACATTAATAGTTAAAACTGCAAATTGGTACATGGCTGATTCAGCAGCATAAATTATGAATGTATAATTCAGAAGCTAGTGATCTCTTTATGCAACATGGGATCATGAGTTGTGTTTTTCTGTTCTGAGCTCATTGTAAGTCTCATTCCCTCTGCCACTTTGAATCAAAATTTCTTCTTTTCCAAGGAGTATGTGTTTAACCTGTTTCCCTTGAGCTAGAACTTGAGCACCTGACAGTGACAGGGCTTGACTGCATTTGTGACTACTTTCTGGAGCTTACAGAGGAAATATTAATGTTGCTGAAACCAAGATCTGGACTGTTGTCACTTAATATTTTCCTGAATATCAGAGCTGGGGGGCTAAAATGAACTAATGTAAAATACTTTTCTGTATGGATCTGCCACTCAGAGTCAATCTCTTTGGCGCAGAAATGGCAACGTGAAGATCTGAGCCACAAAAATTCTCTGAAATATGGCCTGTGCTTTGAGCGGGAAATGTTTGATTATCCTGTCATGGCTCAAAGATTAAGTTCTTGGACAGTGGATGTATAGCATTAGCCCCAGGGTCTCTGGAGGTGCAGGTTTTGCTCCTGGTGTTGTTCTGCACTTACCTTGTAGCTTTGGACAAGGCACATAATCTCCACAGCCTTTACATCATTAATACATATAAAGACTCCTCTCTCAAATGGGGACTGTCCAACATGGCAATTTTGATGCACTGGATGTTTAGGTTGATTCTGGCTTTACATGGCAGATGTGGGAATACGCACTGCCCTTCTACGCTTCATAGGGTTGTTGATGTCCTGCTCTCTGGCCCCAGGTGCATCCTCAGAGGACAGATAGTGTGATCTGCAGTGCAGGAGGTGCTAACACTGGTGTCAGGGTGCCTCAACCGAGAGGCTGCAGGAAATCTGTCTGGATTTATTTCTCTTCCTAATTTTTTTTTTCATCAACACCCGATACAACTTCCAGCACATGATCTGATGCTGCTTTTGTCTCTAGATCAAGAAATTAAGCACTTGGGACACTTTCTTTAAGGTGGGCTGTGTGTCAAGAACTACACCATGAATGGCCAAGTCCTATCTGCTTCTTCTTTCATAAACACTAAACATTTTCAGGATGCAGAGACTGTTTCTTAGCATTTTGGGTCCAATACTTGAGTTTCCCTTAGGGGGCCCAACTGGATTCAAGATAAAGGTGATCTGCTAGAGCAATGTGGAATTTCTGTGGTCCACGGCTGACTCTGTGCCTGGTGCTCTTGGTGGCAGCATGGTCCTTCAGGCAGGGAGCATGCAGAGCCCTGTTATGGGGCTCAGTGCCTAGAGGGAGGGGAGCAGAAAGAGCCTCTGTGTCCCATGGTAGAAGATTTGTACTCCAGCAGACCTCAAAGCCTGCTTGGAGGGCTGATGTGGATTCTTTTTTTAATGGCTTTTCTGTGAATGTATGCCTGTGTAAAAATAGCTCTGCATTTCCACCTGAAAAAATTCATCATTTAACAAGGGAGAAGTGGTGTCTGTTTTACTGCCTGAAGCCACCATTAGTCCTCTTGCCTTTTGCTTCTGGTAAGGTAGAACACATAAAAATGTGTTGCTCCCTAGAAATAAAATTGCTGCTTTTTGCTGAGGGGAGAGCTGAGCACCTCCAGGGTATCACACTGGGCTTGCAGCAGGCCAGGACTGTGGACAGCATGGGGGATTGCCGCCCTCTGTTGTTGTAAGGAAAAATAAATATCTGCAGCACAGCTAGTACTGTTCTTTCTCTGTCCTTTCTTTGACTTTTTTCTTTTGTCTTTTTTTTTTTTTCAGTCCCTTTTGATTTTTACCTTTTCATGCAGTAGCTGGCTGCAGATTCACAGCTGACAGATGGCTTGTTTCATCTGGCCACCTGAGGGTCTCTGTTGCCAAGTAAATTCTTGTCACAAGTGGTCAGCAGGTCAAGGCTGCTCGTCTCTGCTGTCCTCGCCAAAGCATGGAGCAGAAAATCAGTCATGCAAATCTCTGTGCATTTTGTTTCCAGCATGATTGCATGCTGACAGAGTTCCAGATGGCTGAGGGACATGTCCTCTGGCTTGCTGGTACCTAAAGGGCAGCATTGCCACCTGCTCTGTGAAACACAGGTTGGCCCAGGGAGTCTGATTTGCAGAGCTCAACTTTTATGCAATGTAGAGTGTGAAGATGACCTTGCATATTCCTCTCTCAGTGACTATTCTATAGTAGTTATTTTCTGGTGTCATTGTGGTTACTGACAACTAATTTCTTTGTCATTTCCCCTCTTGCAGCTTATTTGCAGGAAAGCTGTTTTGTTGTTTCGAGTCATGAAGCCTTACCTGCTCCTACTTTTATTCTGAAGACAAAGCCTTGCACTTCATCAGCATTAACTGATCCTGATGCATTCCAGACAATGAAATTATGTCTGTGGGGGCCATTAGGAGAAGCCTCCTTGGGCTGCTAGATGCAGAATTTATAGAGTCTGTCTTTAACCTTTCGGAAAATGGAGAAATGTCTCATTATCTAAAATGATAGCCTTGTACACTGGAGAGTTTAGCTATTTGAACTACTTATCCAACTCTACTTCTAATATATATATTTCATATTTAAAAACCTGAAACTGCAAGAATTATTATTTCTGTAGGTGAGAACATTTTCACCACACTTTCAGGATAGGGCTATACCCGTGTGTATTCTGATCTGTCATTCAAAGTGATCTGTTCTCTTGCTCTGCTTCATACACCATCTCTTAATAGCAGCTCTTTCAAAATCTTGACTGCAGAAGAATAACTGCTATATAGTTAAGGCTTCACCTGGTGGAGTTGAGTGATCTACCCAGGAAGAGGCATAGATAATGAGTAAGGGTATTGTTACAGGAACGATCTAAGGAACACACTGTCACTTTGGGAAAGTTTTGTGCACATCCAGTTTGGTGCTGTGCATGCTTTGAGGCAGCAGTAGTCACAGAGGTCAGGTCTGCTTGCTGCTTGGCCAGCTTTGAGGCAGAGAAAGTAAATGCAAACAATCACAGAAGAGGATAAAGCCAAAGGCATAAAGCGATTTACCCCAAAATCTCCTAGGGAGCATGTGAATTAGGAATTATAGCTCAAGCTGTTGAATCTTGGGTTAGTGTCTGACAAAAGCTCAGCATTCCTTTGGGAACAGCAAAATACACTGCAGCACAGTCAACATGGGAGTAGTGAGGTGAGCCCTTGGGACCAGACGCCGACTCTACTATGCTCTGGAGACACTAGAAGAAAGCGAGTTTGACCTCAATGTGATGATGCCAGAGTGAAGTGCTCAGCTTGACATCTGCCTATTCTGGCTGGGCGTAGGCTGTACCACACAGGAGACAGACCTCCTTCTCCTGCAACACAGCTCTATGTGCTGCTCTGAGAAATACTAATAAGCAATGCAGCTGCAGCCCTTTTCTTTCCCCTCTCCGTGGATTTATCCCTGATTGGCCTTTGTATGGCCTTGCTGTCTTTCAAAAAGAGACATCAAAATTATGTGAAAACCAATGCCTCAACAGAAAGGAGTCCAGACAGATCATGCTGCTATTCTTAACAGGCTTAATTTCATATATTCTTTTGCTTTATGTGCTGCAATGCTTTTTGCTTTGAGGGAATTCTCAAAAAGCTGTTTGTTTTATTATAGCACTTACTCTTAGAGGAAGCTGTCAGGAGCTGCAAAAATTTCCTTCTCCTTTAATCCACTCTAAACCCAGCCCTTAAAACTGTTCTGCTCCCAGAGCCCTTGGGCAGTGATATTCAGATGGAGACTAGCTCCCACTGCGGAGACATCCTGCTAGCCCTCTAACATCAGGAATGGCACAGGCTAAGGTAAGCAACACGTGTCGAGGTTTTCCTTCACAAGTCCATGAGAACAGGTAATTGCTCATAAATTGCTGCTGTACTGCTTTGATTTCCTTGCTGAGGAGCTCTTAGCTGAGAAGACTGATACTTGCAGTGAAAAGAAAGTGAGGAGAAATGTTACTTTCTGCAGGGGAATACAATCAACCAATACTGCAATTTTACAGGTGGGTGATCAAAACTGCTGGGTTTTCATGCATTTTCAGAAGACACCTACTTGACAGATGCTTCCTACAGATCCACCAGCTTTACGCTGGGTGCTGGGCATTTAAAACTATATGATAGGGTTTTTACCTTCCCAGGCTATGAAACAGCCTTAACTATTTTTGGTGTCAGGGTTTGAATGAATTGTGTGACATATGAGAATTACAGACCTCCTAGCTCTGAAGAGTTGAATTTTTATCTTGCTAACTCATGTGATGTGAAATAATAGACTGACAACTGCACAGAGCCTTACAAAAAGACACAGAATAGACTCATTACATTCCATATACACGTGATCCCACGCTACATAGAGAACTTTTGTGTAAGTGCTGTAAAGGTAGAAGCTGGATTTCAGCCCACATTACTCCCAGGAGCAGGTGAGAAATCTACCTCTTGTCCAGTGAGCAGTCTGTATCTTGAGGCAGAATTCCTCAAGAGGGTATGAACTCCCAGCAGGGGGATACTTGGTTTTCAGCATGCAAGTGCAAGCAGTGCACCACCTGCCTCTCTTGAAAGATTTAAGATGCTCAGCATAAGTTTTCTTGCCTTTGCCAGCAGGCTGATGGAGTGGTATAGAACGACTTGAATGCCTCCATCTCCAGTGCAATTTATGGACAAATAAATGAAACATTTAGGGCCCTTTTTCTTTCTGCCAGCCTCTGCCAGCTTCTGCCATTCCTAAGTCAGCTGCCTTCTATTTGAATGCTATGTTATTCTGGTATAGGTTAAATACAGATATGTATTTATGTACAGATATGTATTATATGTATGATATAAATAAGACATGCAATGAGGCTGTAAATGGCAAATGATAAAGGTAGTTAGCACATAAGTAGCAAAAGGAGCCATTCAGCAGCAGTGAAACCTTTCACTGTGATCTTGAAAGTCAAGTATCTGCTGGGATTTGTGCTCCTCTGTGGTTAGGTGTTAACTGGAGGAAAGCCTATACCCAGTCCCACACACTTAAGAGGAACTTATCTTTACTCTTACATTTTTTTGATGAGCAGACAAAAATAAGTGGTGAGGTACAGACAAAAATAGCTATTTCTTTATTAAGAGGCTTCTCTGAAATCCTACTTGTGTAAATTTAATTCTGTCAATATTTGAAGCAGAGGCGTTTGTTATTAGCTGATGCTCTGGAAGTATAGATATCTTACAGGCATTAGAGGAGTGCAGTGTTTGCACTGAATGGGAATGGGGTCACAGTTCCATGCAAACCCCTGCACTACAAAGGATAATGAATCTGGTGGCTTCACAGTACAGAAACATAGGGAAGATTGCATTTTCCTTCTCCACTTGCATTTGCAGCACTGCAAAATACTGTGTTGTTCAAGGAAGGGTGCAGCTTTAAAATTTCTTTATGGGTTTGAAAGTGATTACCTGAATCCTTCTGAGCCAACTCAGTTGATGTGCCATTCTGTAATACACACTTGAGTCCCTTTGTTCCTTTAGTACAATCTCACTTTCCTATCATTGTCTTGAATTCTGCATGTGGTTTGACTCTCACCTTCCCACTCCTGGAAGCAGACTCTCAATTAATCTTGTCTAAAAATGCTTGCTTTATCTTCCCTGCCAGAGCTGTGGATAGAGGCTCCTTACTGCCATCCTGGATGGGTAGAAGGAGAATTTCCCCGCTGCTCTCAGTGATAGGATAAGTCCTTTCATGCAGGGGAATTGGTAGAAGAATGAAGTGATGCTTTCCTGCATGGCTTCTATGCCAGTCTAGTTACTGATACAGCAGAGGCTGCATGATGGGTAGCAGAGCTCTCCCTACTTGCTACTATAAAAGAATATGTTGGGAAGAGAACAAGTATTGCACCCCAGGTTCCCAACTCTTTTTCTTGACCTTAAGAGAAAATTTTGCAATAAGATTTATGACAACACTACTATTGACTTCATCTAAGCATCCAGTGGGATAACTATGTCTCTGGAGAGATTGGAAAAGCACCCAAGATTGGCCACATTATGAAACGAAAGCTTCAAAGCACTGGCCCAAATTGTGAACAGAGCCTGCAGCACAGGACATAGGACAGTTTTATGCTCCAAACATATGACATTTTTTAGGGGGGGAGCTGAGAACATCCCTCATCATCATTTCCTATGATGCCTTGACAAATAGGAACAGCTTTCTTCTAGCAGCTGCTTGGATTTTTTTTGCTAATGCTTCATTCCATAAAGGGGGTATTTAAATATGTATATGAGAATGTTTTAATTTTGTAGACATAGTCTTGAATTTTATTTTCTCTTTGAAGGCTCTTAAACAGCAGCTGTGGAGTGGGTTTTTCTTGCTTATTTTTTTAAATTAGGATTTTGAGGAGTTCTGTATACAGAACAGGAGATGGAGCTATTTCCTAGCATGAAACATATTTTGCAGTTTAGTTAAGTACTGTCAGTACTGCGTGTTGTCCTTGATACAGTTCTTACATTATCATGATTGCAGTCCCTCTCTAAATCCTCTTTTTTAAGGCTCAGTAGTAGCTGCCAGCACATCAAATTGCCATTTTATTCGCAATCTGGATTTGTGGCTAATGGAATCAATAACCAGCAACCCTATGCTTATGTCAGTGGGGTAAGCAGCTTTCAGAGGTGCTAGCTGCTTGCTTTGAGGTGAAACAGATTATTTATAAGGCTCACAGTTGTGTGTCCATTTCAGCTACCAGGCTAAACATGAATTACTCTTGAAATCCTTTTCTGTTTTGTTCCTAGTCTTCTTTTACACAAAATTATATATTTATCCTCAAGTATCTAAATTAAATTTAACTGTTTTTTTGTTTGTTTTCCTAAGGAAATGAGGCATTTGGTGTTATGTTCCCTTGTCTGTGTCTATCAGACTGCTGCAATTAACTTTTGAACCACTGGTCAATTCTATTGGCATTTGGCAGAGGGACAGAGGTCTTGAAAACAATTACATTCCTGCAAATGGCCCAGAAATTGACAGCTAGGTGATGGAGAGAAACCCTGTTAACATTCTTATGGAGGGGAAAGCAAACATGAGGAAATCCACTCAGAAATACATAGCTCTTGGAATACTCACTTCCTTAGTTTTGCTGTCCCTGGAATGCTTTTTGCTTGTTTATTTTCACTCAAGGCATATAAAAACCAAGTGAAGTAAATATATTTTATTTTTATGTTAAGAATTGTAAGGTTGTTTTGGGAGAAAAAGCTGAAACAGAATCAATAGTTAATTTGGGGGTTTGTTGTTTTTGTTTGTTTGTTTGCTTGGAAGATGTGCCAAAGAAATAAATCATGCTCTCTACTTCCTGGTTCTGGCAGGAAATGGGAACAGAGTAGTATAAAGAGAGAATGTCATTTCCAGATTGCCTGGGAGCAGAAAAGCCTAAGAAGTAAGAGAATCTGTTAACATATAGCTATCCTATGCCATCTCTGTTATTCCTGGGAACAGATGCCCAGACCCTGAAATAATGTCTTAGGTTATCTTTCTCCCTTCTTCCAAAGCCCCTGTGGGCTTTACCTGATCTATGAACAAAAGAACAGCAGTGTCTAGCACAGGTCTATTTTCTTTTTCTTGTTGTCATTGTGCTTTACTTCGGGGTACTCATTGTTCTTGTCAGACATGGAGATGTCTCTTGGCATTGCTGCTCTCCTTGTAGCTGCCATCCCGAGTCATGCTGCAAATAGCACGAAACTGGTGCCTGCCCTGAGCCCGCTGTGGCTCAGGAATGCAAAGACAGGTAGGTTTGTGGAATTTGGGATATGGCCAAAGGAAATGCTCCAGGTAGGCAGCTATCTCCATCTGCTAGGAAATATCAGCCTTGTGAAGAAAGAAAAGGTCCTGCCTCCTCACCCTGGGTAGCTGAGCTAGGAGATAAAAAAGCTGGTATTAGTTTACCTCATGTGCATGTGTGGCAGAATAGAAAGAAGAAAATGCCAAGCAGTTCAATGAATTTGTTTTCCACTGTGAAATATGGGTTGCTCTTTTTGGTGGTTTCCATGTGGTTATCTCAGCTATGAAGTTAGGAAGTGTTCCGTTTCTTTGGATGTGTCTTTCTTCCTTGCCTATCAATGCAGAGGCAGGTCCTAGCCCTTGATATTTCCCACAGGCTGCCTCACCCACCATTGTGTCTGTTCAGCACCATTCTCAAATCTATTTTCTGCAGTTAATTGATTCTGGCTACAATACTCCAAACGCTTGACAAATGCAACAAGAGTAGTTCACATCTCATCTAACCTAATAAGAAGCAGTCTTTTCATATCCTATAAACTTCAGTGTCATTAAACTCTACAAACATTACTGGAGGCTTTCTTATTCAATTTGTAGTGGAGACAAATGAGATATTTTTGTATGGAGTTTGGCACTATTCTGGCTTTGCCTGCATAATATAACTTGACCTCTGTTTGTTTATCCTGAGCCCAGATACCTACCTTTTCAAATGTCTAGTTCATATCCATTCAAAAATAATTTAACCAAAAATGTGTATGTATAAAGAACAGCTGGAGAGAAGGGATGGTTCATAAAAACATTTTAAGGTTGTATTTTCTTACAAATCAGTTAAATGCAGTGTATTAAATTTGTGCAATTATGGATCTTGTATTTACCATGAATTTGTTGTTGTTTTGTTGGGGTTTTTATGCCTTGAGTTAATGAGGCATTAACTTGGGAAGCAGTCCTCAATATGTGGGTAGTTTAAAAAAAAAAGCCACCCGAAATCGGTTTGAACAGCAGAGCATGCACAGTTTCAGCATTATTCATTAGAGTTAGTTCAGTTAACTGTAAAAAATATTTAAGGAGATGATGAATACATGATTTCTTGCAAACTCAGTGGGTATTACATAATAAGAGCAAACAGCAAAGAGAATACAAAACTGACTTTTCTCCCAGGAAAGTATTTTCAGTCCTTGCTTTCACCAGTAAAGATGCTGACAAATGAACTTATATTTTGGAAATATTCACCAGTTAATTTGATGTATTCTGGCACACCCTCGCAAATGGTATCATAGAGTAAGAAACTGAGTGTGTACTTTCAGGATATTTTGAGGTCTCCTGTTTCCAGGTTGTAGGGGAAAAAGGGTATTTCAGCTAGCCAAAATAGGCAAGACCTTGTTGATCATCCACATTACCAACAGTGAAGGTCTCTAACTTGTCTGGTTCATTAATGCAAGAAAAAAATCTTATTGACATCAGAGTTCTTCCTGCTATTATTAAGCTGGGTAAGAGAAACAGTCTGAACTCCTATAATGGGCACAGGAGGGAAGGAGATGGCAGGTGTTTACATACCTGGAATATTCTGGAAATATTCTGGATGCATATTTTATTGTCACTGGGGAAAGAAGTAATGAAATCTGGAAGCTGTGGAAACTGTCAAATTTGGGCTGTACTGCCTTAATCCTTTTTCTTTCCTCCTTAGCTGGTCCTCTTTTTGTCAAAGATTTTTGTTTTGGCAAATCCTTCATTTCTCAAGACAGCTGAACTGTATGACACAAGGATTGATGACAGACAGAGATCTACTTATGCTAAGGAAGCATAAATAAGCCTAAAATAAGAAAGATCACACAGCTCTCCAAGAGGCTGACTGTCTTCCCTGAAGTAAAATTTTTCCCCTGAATCTTAGAGTTGTCAGGCTAAAGCATAGAAGCTTAGTGTTTTATTAGTGTTATGGTCTTAATGTGGACACAAGAATATGAGTGAGATGATGCAGGTTTCCTTGACTCATACTCTCAGCCTAGTTTCCCACACAAGTGTGGTTCTGGTATGTTTTCTTCCTTTAAAGCAGAATAACTTTTCTCCCATGATGACAGTAAATCTACCCCATTGACAAACATGCAGCCTTTGATCAGTGGCATGACTACAGCTCAAAATTAAAATTGGTTTGAGTAATTTCTGAAATCAAACTGATATTTTAAATCTTGAACTCAAATGGGACAAAACATGAAAACTTCAGGGCTGTGCTGTAGCTGAACTCAAAACCTGTGATGTTGCCTCCCCGACTGAAATGTTCAACTGCCCTGGCTGCTGGGGGACTGCACCATCTTTCAAACTTCAGTGTACTTAGCTCTAGCATACAGCAAATTTAATTTTCTTACCTTCTCATCAACACAGTCAGCAAGTCCCCTGCCATTAAATATTTTCATCAAGTGAAAGCAGTGACACACAGTGATCAAATTACTTCTCAGTCTTCATTTTGATAGGCTGAATAGATTAAACTTCTTAATCTGCAAAACAGCACTTCTGCAGTCCTCTTTTGCTCTCTTTCATTTTTCCACAGCTTTCTCCAGTGTGGACACCAAACTAAAATAATCTAGTGCTGTGTACTTAAGCTAGACCACTTCCTTTACTGGAAGTGTGAGGTAAAGGTATAAGTAGATGATATGGGTTTTCAGCTTGCATTTTTGAGCCACATTATTTGGGATAAATGTACTGTTTAAAAACCAAGCTATGTGAAAATGAAATTCACTGGGTGAATGTGTTCCTTTAAAACAGGTCAGTGCAAAATACTGCAAAGGAGGAGAAATGGCAAATGCAACCATCATGTTTAAATGCAAATTTAATTTTTAATAACAAAACTGGTAGCTACAGAAATTTCATGTATGTTCCCTGAGAAACCCAGTAGTGCTGCATGGGATCCATCATTGTTTCTATATTCAAATAATCACTAATGTGCAATGTTATTTTGTGGATTCTGATTCTTAAAGCAGTTGTCTTGATACTTATTTTGAAAACTTTTACTGTGACTTGATGTTTCGTTCCTCGAAGGGAGGTCAACAGGTTTTCAGTGCATACTTCCAAAAAACTCATGGTTTATTATACGGGTTTTGTTATTTAATTGTGTTTGTTAGACAGGCTAGTAAAGTAGTATTTAGTCTTTCCAAGCAATGTATAAGATTGACTTAATATCTATTTACATGTCCTCTTATACAACATTTCAGGTTATTTTTCTTGAAGTGTTACATTGAAGGAAGAGGCTACTATTTGTTTCCAATTGATACCTCCATATTCAAATATGGCATACATCTTTCAAGTCTCTGTCACTTGAATCAAACTATTTTCTCGGCACACTTCTGTGCTACTTCCACCTACTCACAAATTAAATTAATCCGTGCTTCCTCTTGTTGCTAATTAAACTCCCCCTCTTTTTCAGAGGAACTGTCTTGTCTGCTTATCGTCTGGCTTTCTACCTTCCAAGTTCTCCATAACATCTGTTTTATAATTATTGTCTCGTTTGATGGTAAAATAGCTGTTAGTATAGGTAGCACTATTCCCTGGCTGATAGTTATCTTCATAGCTTCTCCTGCTACCTGTCACATCCAGAAGTATTTCATTAGTTTGCGGTTTCCTCACTTCCCACCTCTCCTGCTGCCCCCCCCCCACACCCCCAGTTATACAGGAACTGTCAGTCACACAGCAAATGAATGCTGCAGGAAATCCACGATGCCTTCTCATATAATCCAGCACTATAATTTCCTCATCTACATCTAGTACTGTTAGAAAAACAACAAGCACTGTGTAGTGTTCTCAAGCCTGCTTTATTCTTGTGACTAGCCTGAGAGGGTTTTTCACTGAAGGACCATTTACTGCCTAGTGCTGTGATTTAATCTGAGTGTCTTTGACAGGGAGAGGCTTTGTGGCTCTGAAACTTAATGGAAGTTAGAGGTCCACCAAAAAAAAAAAAAGGCTCTGGGAAGAGGTATCTGAGTAAAGGAGGGAGTGTTTTAAGGTTCTCTGTTGAGCAAAAAATGAACTCACTCAATATTTGAAAAGGTTACTAGGGTTTTTTTATATAGGACATCAGCATGTCAAAGACAGGTAACAGTAACCAGCCTTGAATTTAGAGGTCTTTACTTCCAGTGTGGATTGTGGTGTGTAACAATTCTGCCCTTGTTTAGCAGGGCTGCTTTTAAATACTGCTGCACACCATCCTTGCATAGCTGTGTTTTAGGGATATGAGTTTGTTTTCCTCTGACACTACAGAAAATCAGTTTAGTTGAAGTAAAACAGGAGACAATGCATTTGTGAGCTGTGAATACATTTGAAATTGTCTTCATTAGTGCAATGCTCTGTAATTATCTTTTTCCCATTGCCAGCATTTGATTAACAATATTTCAAGTTTCAGTTTCCTTGCCACCTCCTCCAAAACCCTCAAAGCTGATTGTCTGGTGTCTAATAAGTGTAGGCAGGAGCATCTGCAGAGGTCATTCCCGCTGTGGATGCATCAGTAGGATCTGACTTGCTAAGGACCACCTATTTCCATTAAATAAAATTTTTGTTTCATTAAAATAAGTAGGAGTTTCTCTCTAGAACTTCTACAAAGCATTCATTCTCCAGAGCATTCATACTCCAGAGCTAGCTAAAACTGACATGTTAAACCATGTTTTCTGCCCTTTTCTTTCTTAATATTTGTTCTCTTGCTTTTGAAAGATGCTGGTAATGAAAGCAGACTGGCATATTTAGAGAGAGAGCCCTATGGATGTGCAGGAGAAGAAACAGCTGTACATGAACACTAGTCTTCATATTCAGCTTCTTTCCTCTTTCCAACTCAAGTGAGAGTTTTAGGGATTAATAACCACAGTAAATACCTGGGACACAGAACACTGTGATGTTAGCCTGAAAAGCAGCAATGTGTAGTGCGTGGTGGGTGAGGGAAGAGATTCCTTCCTTGGTCTCTGCCCAATTCTCTCATGAAGTGCCAGAGATGTAGTTGACTTCATTCTCTTCTTGCTGTACCTGCAGACACAGGGCAAACACTGTATGATTTGTGCTGCAAAGGGGCAAGTTTGCAACATTTTCAGGTTGTAAAATGTTATGTTTCCTCATTTCCTTAGAAATTAGCTACTGCTGTTAAAGACCTAACCTATCCCTAACTACATGTGAAGAAACAAGTGCTAACTGTATTGGTAGTGAATGCAACATTATGTCTTTACAGTGCTTGCACTGCCACCAGACATTTCTCTGCCACAATTATTCAAACCAGAATTATCCAAATAGCAGTTTGACTACCTCAGTAAGTTGCTAATTAGTTCGTATTTGTTTTGAAAGGGCGTATAAGTGTTGCTTTGTGTGTCTTCCCATGTTCTTAAGGCTTGAATGAAAATTTTAAGGCTTTTTCTATAAAAAGATCCTTAACTGGGTTACACTACACCAGTTAATAGAGATTTGAACATAAGTTCCTTGCATTGCTGCCCTCCTCACAATTGAAGGACACCGTGATAATCACACATTTTGCATCATGTGGGTACCATGTAGCAGATTATATATGGGGGTTTTGAACAGCAGCTGATTTCCTTTTTGTGATTTCTGATATGCCTTGTATGAGTTTAAATCCATTTCCTTGGTCAGTTTCCACCTAAAGAAATAATCTTCTGGAGAGATAGTTGGTTTCTCTCAGGGCTTTTCATGAAACAAACCTAATGCCCACCCTGTGTGAAAGGCTAACAATGCTCTGGGAAACAACATACTTCAGATCCTGCCAAGGATGTATAAGGGTGAGGATCTGACTGTGATTATGTATGTCAAGCAAAAATAATGCACAAAAAAAAAAAAAACCACCCAGTGCTTCAGATAATTTGTGGAATTGCTTGAGTATGTACAAGTGTCCTACAGAAAAAAGTCCACTATCACTTTCAGTGAAGGAAAACAGAATTCAGAGCTGCAGTTTCATTATTCAGAGGTTTGACTTCTTCCTACCCACTCCCAACAGGGCAGCTCTACCAGGGATCATTGGTATAGCTGTGGCATTGGTGAAGCCCAGATACTAGTGGTAGTCCTTGAAAACACAACTTTTATTTGGATGGTAACCTATGGTGCTGAGGAAGATGCTGGAACTATTGTGCAGAAATTAAAACATCTATGTGTGCATACACACACACACACAAGTATTATTGTTGGGGCTGTATTCACAATCAGTTGAGATCATCTAGGGGTAATTGTTATTACCAGTGCTCTTTCAACTGAACTTATTTTGTGCTAGTATTGGTCAGTCCTGTGACATTTATAGTAGAAAAAAATAATGAGGAACTGTGATATCACTTGCTGTAGCTCGTGTTTTGCTCTGGGGGGGCTTTTTTCCCTTTTAAAAATAGTGCTGCTTCTCAGCATAACTTGGATGGGCTTTTTGAGGAGAAAATGTTTCTTATGTTATTTCTTTCCTGTCTCCCTTCAGTAGCACTCAAATAAAAGCCAGAGGCAGGATTATGGAAAAAATAGCTGCTACTGAAAAAAACAGTGTGATTAGTGTGCTGGATGCTTTCCTGTTAGCGTGGAGTGAGAAAGAAACTTGTTAGCAGAGCTCAGGCTGTCAGGCCAACCACTTGCTATCTATCCTGGGTATTCATAGGCAGAAGACGTGGATGCATGTTGCCTTCCAAAAAACATGCAAACATCAGCTTCCGTTTAGAACTTCCAGGTTATAAATCTTCACTAAAACAAGAAACTTTGTCACTAAAACTAAGCAGTTCACATTATTCAACTGAACTAGCAAAATTTGTAATAACTAATAGTGAAATACTGTCTGTGTCAAAATCAACAAAGTAAGCAAATTAGTTTCAGTGCTTGATTAGTTATATCATCATGCTAATATAGCAGAATAATCAATCCTTGTTTACCGTTGTGTATAAATCTCACTAGGAAACCTTATTACAGTCAGTCAATCCTCTAATTGGAATCTGGAAAAGTATCTTTTTCCATCTTCAAAGGAGCTGTCATGATGTTGTCAGGATCAAATATCTTAAATTATGTTATAGTCTTAGAAAAAAATTTCCAATTTAAGATAACTATAAAAACGTCTAAAAAATATGCTGGCATAATAAAAAAGTGGTTTAATGTTCAACTGCAAACTAGAAGAGCCATCACACTGTGATACACTTTAGCTATACTGTGTACTAAAGACAACATTCTTACTGATTTTGGCAAGCAAGGAAATTAAAGATAGGATGTTTTTGAAAATCAAGACAGACAGCTTTAAATCTTGATAGAGAATACTTCTCGATTAAACATGGGAAGATGAAAGCAATACGCACTAAAAAATGTACAATTCTGTATGTTGCATGCTCCCTAAGTATTTTCCTCACAGCAATCAATTTGTTTGCAGTTGTAAAATATGTTGGAGTTTCCTTTTGGCTTTTTAAAAAATAATATCTAGATATTTAGTGTTTTCTTATGTCTTGTATTCAAGACAAACAGGGAGTTTTATTTTTCCTTCTCAGATCCTCCTTTTAACATAGGCATTTAAAATAGTGTCTTGCATTGCCTAAGTAGCTGTGAATTAGATGCAAGTTAGCTGAGCAATGATGATAAGCACCTGGCAAATATGTTCAGAACAAATTAGTCATGTATTGAACATGTAGTGGCAATTCGTATTTCACTATGGATTTCCTCAGTAGCTTTCATGACAGGTCAAGTTCTGCCATTTTTCAAAAGCAAGGAGAGCTTATTGTACCTACACTTTATGCAGGCAAGTGCTGACAGTGATGTTATTGTTGGCTGAGCAGAGGATAAAGACAATCTTAATGAGGCTTGGAGTCTCCAAATTCATTGATCTCATATTGGATTCAATCTGTATTTATCCCTTTCCTCTGTGAACAGAGAAGCAATTTGTAATTTTGAAAACCATGTGTAAAATATGAAAGGGAAGAATTCTATTTTGAGGGCATTTTACACAGAATTGCTCAAAAATGTAATCTTGGAGAAGTTCTGGGTTTCTGAATTGCAGCAGCAAGCAGAATGAAAAAAACACTTCTTCCTGTTTCCTCCAAAATACCATGTGTGAGAAATCAGAGTGGGGGGAAAATAGCTGCAACAAAATGTTACAATATTTTTGTCAGACATATTGCGTTTGTACTGCGTGTATTCTCTAATTTTAAACTATGCAGAGCGCTAGTGTGACAACATTTTCTGCTTAACATAAAGAATTTGGTAAAGACTAGGTATTTTCTTTCTTGTCTCTTACAGCTGGAGTCACAAAAATATCAGAAGTATGTGCTTATGTCTAAGTCATAGGGATAGAACACATGTTCCTTTCTAGTTTCCTAGAAGGACTGAAACTTATTTAACTTTAGATTTTAAAAGGAACCTCAAAAGTTTCCATGTGAAACTAAGTTACTTGAAATAAACCTGAGGAATTGTTACACTTTGATCACTGGAGTTGAGTGTTATTTGGATTTTGATTTTTCATCATATTACGTTATAGGGTTATGCTGTCAGGTTTCGTTTTCCAAAAAGTTGTTTACTGATAATTTTTGAGGTTGTGGTTAGAATGGAGGACTTTTGATAAGAACTTTTTGATAATATCGAACCTTGTTTTTTTCCTCTCTTGATTCCAAATTTATGTTGCTTCCAGTGCAAACCTGGTGCTCTGCCCTTTTAAAGGAGCATGTGGAGTGAACTCAGGTGCAATGTGCGATGTGCACCCAGAGGAGCAGAACATCCATGGCTGGAATCAGTGTTGGCATGCAGGTAGGTTTAACAGGCACCTTTTTAACTTCCTCTGCATTTGTGTTACATCCTGATGCGACTGATCAGCCTTGGAAAGTGATAGATAAATTAAGAAGGCAGTAGGTGAGGGAGGAGGAGGACAGTTCCTCAGCTGGCATAAATCTGCATTAACTCATTCATCATAATTCATTGACTTCACAACCATGACATCAATTTCTCTAGTTGAGCACCTAAGCCTTTCTTAAAAAGATTGCAGTAACTTTAGCAAAGCTGTGATGATTTATTCCTACTTTAAATCTTCCCTCTGCAGGCCTGATCGTATCTTAATATGCACACAGAAACATGTTTGAAAAGGAGAGTGGCTGCTGTACACTTGATATGTAGTGACTGCAGAGAAGACAGAAATAGCATGTAAGCCACAATCAGTATCTCAGTGTGTAACCTCCTCTCTATCCATAAATGCATTTTTGTCAGCTACAGCTCTAACAGTACAACTCTGTGTCAACTCAACCCTCTTTTACACAAAATGTTTATCATATTTTTCCCTTTTCTTGCAATCAATACTAGTTGTGGATGATTAAAATAATCAGTATTATGACCGATTGTATTGATCCAGTGTGAAAAACAGTACTGAAGGTGTTGTGGTGTGATGGTGTGACTAGATTTTTATGGGTGTGAAGGGCTGACCAGATCTCATCCAGACCTGGTTCACTCAACACAGGTCTACCTTTCCTCTCTGCTTCCCTATATCACTAATGAGGTTCTGAGTATGCCTGCTCTTGAATTGCTAGTTGCACTGGTGTGGACTGGGATCAGGCAGCCATTAAGTGGAAGCATTATTTATCCTTCACCAGTGTTCAGGCCTTGAACGTGCAGGGCTTGCTTGATGGGAAGCATCTTTCTCAGAGGGGAGAAAATGTTGCAGCAGCATCGCTACAGGGGCTCATCAATAAAGCTCTAAACTAGAGATGGTGAGGTGGAAAGGGAGAAGTGTCAATGCAGAAGGCAGGTTTGGCTGAGCAGAGGTCTTCTTTTGGAGATAACACAAATAAAGGAAGGTGTGTGCCCAGTGGAAGCAAGGTCAGGTGACACGGGAGGAATGCAGAGATGCTGCTTGTCAGTGTAGGGAGAAAATTCATGTGGTCAAAGCTGAAGATGAAGCTGTGGTGAAATTGGAGATGAAGCTGATCAGAACTGTGGGTGGCAATAAAAAGAATTTTTTCAAATACCTTAATGGCAAAAGGCAGTGTAAAAATAACATCAGCCCCGTACACGATGAGGATGGTCACCTCACAGACAGGGACATGGACAAGGAGACGTGTTTAATATTTTCTTTGCCTCTGTCTTCAATACTGGTGACAGATCAAGGGGATTTCAGTGCCCTGAGCTAGAGGACTATGATGGTAAGAAAGATAAACTCCCAACTGACCCTGAATTTGTGCAGTAACTTTTAGCTGACCTTGAACCTGCAGAACCTTGTGCGATACCTTTTAGGGTCCAGCTGCATCCCTAGAAATCTATGAGGCCTGATGGGATTCATCTGAGAATACTCAAACATGGCTGATGTCATTGTGAGGACTCTGTCAAAGATTTTTGAACAGCCTTAGAAATCTTGATTTGACTAGGAGCTGGCTAACATTGTCACAGTTTTCAAGAAGGGCAAAAAGGATGACCCTGGTAACTATAGGCCTGTCAGTTTCACTTCAGTGACTGAAAAAATGTGGAGAAAATCACTCATGGAGGTATTGAAAAAACACCTGAAAGACAAGCCAGTCATTGGTCACAGCCAGCACAGCTTCACGAGGGGAAAGTCCTGCTTGTCAAACTTAATTTCCTTTTATGACAAAATAATGCACCTAGTTGATTAAGGGGAGACAGTTGATGTGATCTTTTTGGATTTCAGTAAAGCTTTTGGTACAGGATCCTTCTGGAGAAAATGTCCAGCCCACAGCTGGATAAACACACCGTGGGCGAGCAACCAGCTCCTAGGTCAGGCACAAAGGGTAAATGTAGTTACGTGAGACTACAGTCTGAGAACCAGTCACTTGTGGGGTTCTACAGTGACCACTGACAGGACCCAAGGGAATGTTGTGTCAGGGGTGGTTTAGGTTGGATATTAAGAAAATATTCTTCACCCAGAGGGTGGTTGAGCACCAGAAAAGGCTCCTCCAGGAAGTGGTCACAGCACCGAATCTGTCAGAGTTCAAGAAGTGTTTGGACAATGTTCTCAGGCACATGGTGTGACTCTTGGGGTGTCCTGCACAGGGCCAAGAGTTGGACTTTGATGATCCTTGTGGGTCCCTTCAAGCTCAGGATGTTCTATGATTTCAATTCTCTCTCCGGTCACAGTTTTTACCAGCCTAAGCCAAACTCTGCACTCTTTAAAAACACTGCACATAGTAACTAGGTATGTAACGCTTCCTTTCATGGAACTACTGAAAGCAGGCTTTGACCCTGGACAGTTCTGGTGTGCTCTTGGCTAAAATGTGGTCCTTAAGGAAGAGCATTTATTTTGGAAGCCAAGTGTAAGCACTACAATACTTTCTACCTCTGTGTCATTTTATTATGTTGTAATCGGGAGAAGTGAAAAGAAATCATGTGATGATCCAATTATCAATCTCTTTCAGAAAATCTAGGGCTGCTGAATATATTTGGTGCTCCTTGATTGTTTAGACAGATAATAAACCTTTTTGGTCATTTTTTTCCCCCTCTATGTTAAGTAAGGGTGCTGAGCACATGATGTGTATTACTTTCTGTCAAAATTGTTTTTCTCTTCTAACGTTTTTTTCCACAGTAATTTATAATAATTTGTCTGGAAATACAGCATGGCAGTGCTGTATTGCCTCACCTGTTTTCAACTGCTTGCTCAAGAACAACAATATTCATTATTTTTCAGGATGTGAATTCTCTTTGTACACCTTCAAGTCTGAACATCCCCTAAACTTTCCTTTGTACCTTAGAAGTTAAATGGAATGTCTCTTATCCTGTGATAATAGAACCAACATTAATTATGATGACACATAAATTGAATGTTACTTAGCAAGTGTCAGTTTAGTTGTCAGAATAAACTTCAGCTTGACATAGCCTGTATAACCATACCACATTTGTCTTCTTTGGGAAGGAGTGTTTGCATTAAGTTAGAAATACGTAGTTGGGCAGAAGATACACGTAAAATCTGAATATACTGAAGAAGGTTCTTCTGTGACTTTGAGATTCAACTGAAATTCTCCATCAGAAGGGAGAAACTCTTAGTTGAACTTGTATTGAGTGTTTGACTGTTCAGATATAAAAATGATTCCCTAATGCTCATGAACAAGCAGGCAGAGCTATTTTAACTAGGTGTCTAAAGTGTGCACGTAGACTAACAGAGGTGTGTGTGCTCTTCAGATTACTCCCTTTCTTGTGGTAAGAGAAGGAAGCAGAAGTCTGGAAAAAAGATTTAAAGAATTGAAGGTTGAGATATGAACTGAACTCATCATTTTCCTCAAGATCCTAATTATACTGCTCTACCAGGGGCTATATTTTATGGCACTCTATTGCAGCCCCTGATGGATTTACAAAAACACATGTACCATCTGTGAATTCATGCAAGATTTTCTTATGAAAACAGCCTCAGCAAGGAATATTTATGTTGGATGCAGCTTCAGTAGGGAGAAATGGATCCATTTTGTCAAGGAGGAAATTGGCTTGTCATTATTCAAAAATCATTCAAGATGAGGGTCTGTAGGGGTAGAACCCCTCCATATTGAGGTAGCTGAGCATTTCTCAGGACCAGGGCTACAGTCATCAGTTTTATCAACTTTCAGTGATAATTTCCTGTGTTGAATGCTAGATGACAATAATCACTTTTGAAAAAGCCTAGATGTATTTTTTTTTTTCCGTAATAGTTGTATTCTCTTTCTCAGCGAAACATAATCAACATACATTTACATATTTCTTGTAATCAGGACAAGTGGAGGTGCGTGATAAAAGAGGGGTATTATGGTCAGAGTGTACAGCTTCATCGTGGTATAATGCAACTAATTACAAAAACCAACTGCAAAAATTGACAAAAATTGTCAAAAAGCTTAACTGGTGCATGATTTTTATTAATTTGTACTTGAATCTGTAAATGTACTCTTTTATATCACAGTCCTTCTAGAAACTTTGGAAAAATATAGTTCTTTCTGGAAAGACACGCTCATACAATGCATTGTCAGATCTGCCAGCTTTAGCAATGAAAATAATTCTTACTGATTTTCACTATGTTCAGCTATATGGAACAGTTCAGATGAGACTTAGCTGAATGCCTCTTCATGTCAGGAATTATAATCTAAGCACTTAATAAATTTCAATTAATGATTAATATTTTCAAAATCCTTTTGAAGAAAATGTACTAGGACAGATGCTGTCCAGGATGTAATTAGAATACAACAGGATTTCACAGTTGTAACTGACTTCATTTATCTTCTCTGAACTATTCAGCTACTGAGAATTATAAAAGGGAAAGAACACATTTGGTTTTCTCAAAAAGGCTTCAAAAAACCCAACATAAATAATCCCAGTGTCTAATTCCTGACAGTTCTCAAATTGATGAACAGAGCAATCCATTTCATAGACTTGAGATGAATACAAGGTTTCTAACGATGAGAACTCGTGAACCCCTTGACGCTTGTCCATGCAAAGGTGTTTTATTTAACTATAAAAATGTTGGGCCAGGAGAAGCTATGTTTTTTTTTTCCTTCTGACAGCTACTTTTTCTGTATATTAAAAGTGCACTATCCAAGGAGCAAGTAGATAAACATTTTTTTAACATATTCTTTTTTTATATGTCTATATATAAGTAAGTACACAAGCACCTATATTTTATACATATATGCTTAGTATATAAAATGTACGTGTTTTATAAATATGTATGTTTTTTATATAAAATATATAGACAGATATATCTCAGAAAATAAAGCCAGTCAGCACAGTTAACAAAATCTCATTGGATTTGAGTAGGCTGTCATAAAGTCCATACTATGCATCCTGATATCTGGTCTTGATGATGCAGGGGTAGATTTCTTCAGTGGATTAATAAATTACCTGTCACCATTATTTTTAATTTTTTTTTTTAAAGTACCCAACTCTGCCTTTCGTTGCTGCCACAGAAGCAATGCTCCATCTCCTCAGCTCTTCAGTGTCTGTGGGCAAGAGTTAGCTCCAACACCTGCTCCTTCCTGTCCAGATGATGTGGCTGGGGCTTGTTTCATGGGTAGGAGCCTGCCAGGGCCCTCCGTGCTCATTTTGTGGATACACGTCAGCAATCTGAATCTGCTCTCCTAGTCCCCACACAGGAACAGCTCAGCTTGTTACCATTTCTAGCACATCTTCATCTGTTGCTTGGTTTATTGCAGCTATAAAGCAGCAATTTCATTCTATTTCTATGGGAGGCAAAAAAAAAAGGAGGCATCATTATAGCTTTAGAAGTCACCAGAAGTTATTCACATCAGCACAGTTCTGTGTTTTTCCATTCCCCATTTTTATGTTTGTCAAAGCACAATGCTTTCCCATGTAGGAAGAGTTTGTCTTCCAGTAACTTCCAGCGCTGTTTTCTAGTAATTACAAGCGAAGAGTTTAATAGCGCTAATGAATTCTCTCATGAACAGTGAAATAATGGAAGCAGGATCCTACAGACTGTGTCCCAAAGCTCATTGAATTGAGGTGGCAGCTGAGAATGTAGAAGCTCAGACTGAAGTTTTTCCCATGGTTGAAATACATATGAGTGTGCCCTAAGGATTCTCTGCTGCCTAATGAGGTGCACCCTCACACTCCAATAATTTCCTTGATTGCAGCACTAAAATAACCCCTTTTCAATCTGCCTGATGAGAGAATTCAGTATGGTCGAGTTATCCTCCTAGCTCAAATTTTCTTGAATATTGGTAGCAGGTTCAAAAGTCAGTAACAAAGAGACGGGTGAAATACAAAAAAACAAAACAAAACCCAAGTCTCATCAAGTCTTCTTTTGAATAAGTGCTTTTCTTATCCAAGAGTTGGCAGCTGTCTCTTGTACTCGCCGCGCTTCATGTCCCAGTATGGGTAATGCAGTGTGGAAGTAGCGAGGGCAATTGAGAATAGTTACCACCAGTGGCAATGGTTGTAACAAAGCCCTTCATTATTCAAGCATGGCAGAAGCGTCCTTTAAAGAAGGCCTTAAAAACTGAAACTAGTACAAAGATCAGAACTGGCCAAAATTACTTCACCTGATTATCATATGATTGGAAAGTGTGGCCCCAATGAATCCAAAATATTTCATTGTGAGGGGTGGAATGGTCCTGAAAGAAATCTGAGTTTTCTAGCACAGGAGAAAAACATGGTTTATTTGTATTTGCTGGAATGGTTTGGTTTAAATAGGGCATTTCAATTGTTGCACAAAATGTTTCAATTGTTGCACAAAATTGTCAATTAAATAAATCTTTTTCTTGATCACAGGTCAGTGTCACTGAATCAGCATCTCCCAGTGAAAAAGTAATTTATTAGAAAATGTCCAGTTTTGATCTTTATAATACTTTCCATCAGGCTAAGATGAGGTTTGTTTTGAGAAGGGTGGTCCAAGATTCTTTCCATAAACACTTCTTGTCTTAAGTTGGCAATGCTAGAGTGAAGAAATAAGTTAGTAAATATAGTAGTCTTAAATGCATTAAGGTAGGGATTGCAAAAATGTTCTCACATTCTTATTCTCTCTCTCTCCAATTCCTGTTGTTTCTGTGGGGAAAGGTATATTTTTTTCTTCATACTCAGAGCAGTCTGTCTCACTTCATTGTTATAAAATAATAGCTCTGCCTGCTTTGTTTTTAATTTGGTTTTGGTTTTGTTTTTTTAATTTTTTCTTTGTTGTTTTGTTTGGCTTTTTTTATATCCACTTATTAGTTAGTCTCCCTTATGAGAAGTATGTGCACTCAGAACTGTGGATTGAGGGATTGTTTTGATTCCTACCTACCATTAGTGGATTTTTTTTTTAGAAAATAAAATCAAATGTTAAATGAAGGGTAAAAGGTAGGCAGCATTTTAAATAGTTCATAACACTAATTGCAATCTGTGGTTCTGTTAATTTTGTTAGGGAAGAAAATAAATCCAGAAAACACTGACCAACAGGGAACAGCAGGTACTTATTAGAAGTGTTAAACTGAACATTAGTAATACCATTGTGTGCTCGGAAACCATGGCAACCGTAGGGCGGGGCAAAAAAAGATAATTTTCTAATGTCTAAATACATTATTTAAAAACTGGTGTCACCTCTACTCTTGATCCTAATGGCAGATAACTCCTCTAATATAATGCTTATGGCATACGGATGTGAAAGAGGAAAATGTCACTGAATAACTGGTGAAAAAGAGCAGTGTGAAGCCAAGGTGAGGCATTTCTTTTCCCCTGACTTTCTAAACTGAAGATAAAAATATTTGGAAATTTTTGGGTCACAATGGAGGTACAAAAGTCTCAGCCAGCTGACTGCAGTAGTCATTAAAATCTACTGATAGTAAATCTCAGGAATTGTGTGCCAGAGAAAAGAATCTTTCCCTGGAAATTATTTTTAGGAACAAGTTGTATAAATGTGTGTCAGGAATAAAATACATCTTATTCTGGCTTAGGATGAAGGTAAAAACTAGCTGGTCTGTTGAGTCCAGCAGCAGTTTTTAGGTGCATGGAACCACGGAGCAAGAGCTGTTAAGGATGTGCCCATGCTGTGACTTCTGAGTGTTAGCACATGGTATGGAGGACAGTCCTTGATCTTGCAGGATGCCAGCTGAATACAGACAAATAACCAGCGAAGTCAAACTATATCGCTTCTCATTATTTGTGTTTCTGGTTCGAATAACTCTTTAGTTACTGGGCTGTGCATAGATGATAACGCCACATGGAATATTTAGCACTTTAAGTGAGGTTTTCCTTCTCAGACCATCTAACAGCTCTGGGAAGAAGGTGGGTCTCCATTCCTAGCTCAGCCAGCTGCATACCTTGCTATAAATCACAGAAAAACACAAGGGGCAGTGAAACACTAGGCTTCCTCTTTTCCTTTGTGCAACGATTACCAATTCCTGGACAGACACAGTGTGGACGTGGAGACCAAACCGGTGTGACCCAGGTATACTGTGGGCAGAGGGTACTTCCTGAAGGGAGCAGGATGTGAGCACTTGATGGCTGGTTTGAGTAAACGTGAAGGCAGTTAAATCTGCCTGAATTTCCCACATGGAAGCTCATGAATACCTGAATGCACTACTGACATCAAGAAATTAATTCCAATGGATACCAATGGAATTTGATCAAAAGTCTGAAAAGTAACTTCTTTTCCCACTGGGCAGAAACCAGTTCAGTTTCAAGGTGCTAACATTGGCTAGAAAGGGACCCTCTCTGCTGAGGACAGCAGTGATTTCCTTACTTCCCAAATCTGAGTAAAGCATCTTCTTAAAAGTGCGTGCCAATAGCTGCAATCTGCATGCAATTCACAGATGCAACATTTCTTCAGTGTGCTTTTCTCAAGTAGCCATCGAGGGAACAGAGTTGTACCAAATTTAGGTTTGTGTAGTAGATCATGAAGGGAGAAATAAGCATCTTTTCATTTTATAGACAGCTGGTATATGGGAAGAGAAACAAGAAAATGGAAAAGTGTTTGCTTAAAAAGAAAGTGTATCTTGGTGGCCGTGTAAACTGCCATATGGAGAGAGACGGATGGTTATGGAGGCACTTTTTTCCTATTTCTTCATGGCATAGACCAGAAAGATAGTTACTAGGCAAAGCCATGAACAGTATTTATTGAATACATAATCGGGACTTCCGCTGCTCCCAGTGGAACTCAGCAGTAAACACGTAAGCCCTTGCGAGGTAAGAGTCACCTTAATACCAAATGTGAGCGCAGTGTTTGACTCCAGTGGCATGAGTATTTAACCTCTTTAATTTTTTAGGCTCATTGTTATAAATAGCTGATTACACATGCCAGACACCTTAACTAAAAAAATAGATTTATAAATCTAAATATGTGTTTGTATCTGTTCATCTAGTAATACCATGAATTGCAGATATGGAAGCATATAGGAAGTGTAAAAATGTAACCAGCCTCTGCAGAATGCAGTCATTCATTTTCTACTACACATTGTTTTCTCTCCTGCGGCATTTATGTATCAACTTTTGCTAAATATTCTCTCTTGGGCTTTTATTCTGGTCATGAATCTCAGAAGAAGTTATCAATACTGTAGGTAAACTAGATACTATAAATAAGCTAAAAGTCAGCTTGCATTTGTTTTTTTGGTTTTGATTGCCAATTGAGTGGACAATTCCTAAACTTTACTTGAATGCTAACTGTTGTTATTAAAGAAATCTGCAGATATTGAGGATATAAAAGCAGAAGAGTGGCACCTGTACTTGGACCATTTTTTGATTATTTTTTAGACTTACATTTCCTTCCCACCTGTATGAAAAAATTGTATCTCTTCCTGGATGTGGGCAGGTCAACCTTCATCAGACGTAAAGCAGCATAATTCTAATTATTTTGTGACAGTTAGCTGTTTCGAAGAGATACTCAGCCTGGTAAAACACCACCTGAAATCTAGTGAGCTGCTAAATCTCTCTCTACACTTGTTAAACTCTTGTGCTACTTTTTCCTTCAAAAACAATGTATTATCTAGTTAATGCAAGAGTTAGCTGAGTGTGCTAGCAGAACTTTTTCAGTAATAACTATTTTTGAATACTCCTTTTCCCAGCTGCAGATTGAATGCCACTGTTACAGGGTGAGAGAAAAGAGTGCAACTTCTTCAGTGACATTGAGGGCTATACTGTGATTCCAAGAAGAGGAAAAAAGGGAAAAAGGCATGGAATGCCTATGCAACAGATATGGGGCAAAGTTCTAAAGCTGATGACTAACACATAAAATCTAATAAGGAGACATTATTTACTGCCAGGCGAATCCCAGGATATCTTGCTGAGTAGTGCGTTTCCAGAGAGTGGAATCATTAGGAGGCAAGCTAACTTTCTCTGACTGGGTACAATTGATTATTGGGTAAAAGAAGGTTGTCTCACAGCTTCAATATAAAAATGTTTTCTCCTATTTTGCTTTTAAAAACTTCAAGCTAACTCCAGGAGAGGGGAAGAGGTACCTTCAATAGAAAGTAGACTGCCTACATCAAGGGGACATTTATGCACAAGGAGTAAGCTTGGCTCCAGGACCAGAAGCTGTAAGTGAGAAACCAGGATGAAGGACAGGAGAGGAAGTGGGAATTTATTCCCCTGCTTAAATGAGCATGGGGCAGCAGACCTCCTAAGCAAAAGTCTAGGAATAGAGTTTTTGCCTCAAAAATTTCCAGCTCCCAATTTTTATCTATGTGGAGTTTACTCCGAATTGAGAAGACGTTGGGGGGAGAGGTCACTTGTTACTCTGATAGAACTGCCTTTTGACCAATCCTTTCTCCTTAGCTTGAGTTATTATGAGGAAAACTATCACTAGGTAAAGACTAATGGCCCCAGGTGTCTCGGCACAAATGTGCGAGTGTTCCAAAGCATGGTATGAATCACCGCCCTACTGCGTGGTACTTCCTGCTTTTATACTTTCCCAATAAATTATTTCTGTGTTTTCCACCAAGCAAATTTGTTAAGGAAACTTTCCTCTCTGTCCAATCACTCTGGCAGTCACATTTCTACCACCTGATACTTTCAGTGCTGTGACTGAAGCCCCTTTATAGAGGGTGGCTCCAGTGAGCCGATGAGTGTCCCTCATGACTCCCTGCACACACCACTCTCACACTGTCAGACAAGGTTTCCTTACTGATTTGACCACAGGTTTCCCATTGCAGAGTCTCAGACCTCTGGTTCTTTTAAGTAATTTTGTCTTGGTGCACAAACTGAATTACAGCTCAAGCTGGTGCCTCTGAGGAGGGATCCCAAACAAAGGAAACCCCTGGCTTTTATAGTCTTACAGTCTATTCATGCCAATGTCTGGGATCTTCCCTGAGTCACAGCTCCTGTTATGTCTCTGAGTGTCTGGTCACCTGGCTGGTCCCACAGGTCCCCTTTCTTGTGCAAAAGGTCTGCAAAAGTTCATGGTTTCTTGCCTTGGGTTCCTGGCACCCAGAGCTCAATCTGCAGCTGGCACAGCAGCTGTACACTGAGCTACCTACAAATACAGCAAATGTATTTCCCAACCAAAACAATTTGTTAGGAGTGTGTTAAACCCGGACAGCTGTTCTGGCTTTTAAGCCACCATCTGCCTAAGGTTCCTCAGCCATGGACGCATTTATTTGTCAGCTGCACAAAGCTGTTCCTTGTTAGACCACCCCCCAGGGAGTCATAGCCACCTTACTTTTTCCTGACACCCAGCTGGGTGAGACAGGCCCACAGGGATGGGAACAATGGGAAGAACTCTCCTGCCATTCATTCAAAGGAAAAGATTAGGAGAACAATGGTCTATTGTCTATTCTCACTCCAAGAAAAAAGGCTTTGCTTAAGTGAATGTGGTTACTTTCTCTTTTATAGGAATCAGAGAAACAGGGAAGGCTGCTGTTTGTTATTACTTTTTTAATATCAACCAAAGGGTTGAATAACATACTGGAGGATGGATCTTTAAATTGACGCTTCTGGTGCAAAAGCTGTATCTCCCCACAAGCCTGCAGAATTAGACAACATTATAGAAGCTTCCTTTATGCATTATGTGTAGCTAAAGTTGCTGTTTCAGTTGTTAGTCTTACATCTGTAGCTAAATAGACATGACAGCCTAAGTGTGCCTCTTTGCTTTGTGTTCTTTTGGACATCCTACAATCTCTTTTCCACTAATTCATTATTTTCTCTGCTTTCAAATTAAATAAGAAGTCTTGGATTCTTACTGAGATTGTGTCAACAGGTTTTGCTCTCATTCACTGCAGCTTAAAAGCACCTCCTGTGGCAGAGCATCCCTTTTCTTATTTCAATTTCTTTTGTGTGATATATGTCAGTCAAGTGCAGTTCATGTTCACACCAGCTAAGCAGATTGATGTGTTTCACTAGCTTAATCATATTGTTATTAACCTTGCAGGGATGTTTTGATGAGTTCATTTTGAAATACTTAGCTATCTGACAAAAAATATTGAGATATTATCCATACAAGTGCTTCCCCAGGCTACTATCAGGGATTTAAAACACTGGGAGTTGTACTGGAAATATGTGACCTGCTAAAATATTTGCTAACAATGACATTCTCCGTTAGGATGGATTGTCCTTCAGACAAAACAGAATTCACCCAGATAGGTAAAAAGTTCATATTCATGAGAAAATTTTATTAGCAGTGATTGGCATGCCAATCTGGTTTGTAAATGCAGTTCAAAGTAGATCCAACAGTGACAAAGAGTGCATTTGAATAGAGGGTTTGTCTGTGTAATCTTGTTTGCTCTGAAAGGTGAATGCCAGTAGCCACAAAACCATAGCACTGCAAGTTTGGAGATGAGATATTTCTGCAAATAATTATAAACCATGTGACAAAATAAACAGAATCCTGAAGTCACAGGGAAAAAACCTTAATGGCGTTCCAGCCTTTCTGATGATCTGGAGATAATCAGAGACTTGCAGAGTACTTAACTACTTCATGGTAGGAAACCTATATTCTAAACAAAGTTTCTGCCTACAAACTCCTACGTATTATGAGTCTGCTGCACAAATTCTTTTAATTTTGGAAAGACAAACATAACTGGACATCCCAAAGAAGCTCTTCAGCATTTGTGGCTGAAAGAACAGGGATGCAAAAGGGGCTATAAGACACCACTGAGTCTATCCATGCCAGCAGAGTTGCAGTGGTGTTTGTTGACAGATGCCTGGGGAAAAAAAAGCATGTGTCCTGTAGGATGCTTTTGTTGTGTTCCTAATTTTTTCTAGACTGGTGCAATTCTAACCTATGTGCAGGGGAGGCATTCCCTCCCCCTTGAACTCTCCCTCAGTGTGGGCTCCTACAGGAGAGGGCCCATCCAGACTGGACAACAGTTGACTGGATTGATAGAGAAATCTCTGGTACTGTTGTAGCTAGCCAGTGTTAAACTGCCTAGATTTAGTGTTCAGTGGGCAGACTTATGAGAATTTGTCTCTATTTCTTCTTCTATTAATTCCACTTGGTCCTCAGTTGATATAAATCAATACTGTTCCTCTGAGGACAGCACACTAGCACTGTTTTTCCCAGCTGGAGATTTGTCACTCTGTGTCGAAACCAAAGATGCTGAAGAAATAGAATATTCATTGTAAGAACCCAGGAAATGCTTCTAATTTGCTGCTTGTGATCCTTGCTGTTATCTGCCTTTGGCTCCACGGTGGCTGGCACAATCACTTCAGAAAATGGGAGTGTGGAGAATTAAGAAACATCAATATTTTTTGGATGACTGTGAGTCACGCCACTGCATGGTGTTTTCATAAAGGTTTATGTGCAAATGAGATAGATTGAAAGGGAGTTTCTAGCAGGAGAACAGGAAAAGCAAAATGATTTTTCAAATCCCTTCTAATAGCAAGGTTTATCGCTGTAGGAGAGGATTCTCCTGTCTGTGATGACAGCACTCTTTTACCAGAGAAAAACATCAAAAGACACTGATCCACTAGACCAGCCATCACAGTGAGAACTAGAGAAACACCAAAATACCTATTGCGGAAGGAAATGGAGTTTGCCCCCACAGCCCTAATGAAGATTTTAAAAAGAATGTTAATTACAGCAGTCAGCACGCTCAGGCACTGTGACTTCAGAGAGCCTTTTGGAGCACTAGCCAGCCACATTCTTTAGGAAAAGGGTCTTCAGGAAAAGTCCTGTGTTGGTGCACCCTATCAGTGTTTCCAGAAGAGTTCCTGATGGTGCCAGGCAGTTAAGCTCACGTGCTGTTACTGTTGGCCATGGCAGGATTGTCACCTGGGGAATCAGTGACACAGAAATGGAGGCAACGACAAGCACTAAAGAAAGCCTAGGGGAGCAATTCTCCTGGGCTCTGAGCTCTCAAGAAGGGCTCTTTCATCCAGTGCTCTGGCAGAGGCTGGGACATCAGAAGACGAGGGAAAAGCCAAGCATAACAAGGATGGTGCTCAAGAATCCAGAAGGAATCTTTCTTCTTTACCTGTCATCAATCTGTAGAATTAATACAAACATTTCCCAAACCCAGGTATGACTTTCACTTCACATTACTCCATAATGGCTGACTTTGGTCAATGATGGGTTAATAATGGGTTAGGGTGGAGAGCTGCAGTCTGCTGAGACAACAGGGTGAGTGCAGCAGGGAAGGACTGGGACTTTATCCCCATTCCTGGAGGTGGTAATATTATCTCTGTCATTCTTGACAGGTAATTCTCAAATTCACAGGCCAACAACAGAACATCAGCAATCACAAAGTCCTTTTGTTTTATGCTTCCTTATCCTATTACTAGATTTTTTTTTTCAATATTAATGCTAAATATGCTAATTATTTTCTTAAATTCCCTACTTCTTTTTCCATCTTTAATGAATGTGGGAAAATATTTATCCTTTTTCTGAGTAGAACTACATTTCAAATACTAAGGACTATTATCATATCTCTCCTAAATTGTTCCTTCTCTAAACTAAATAATCTGAATTCTTCAGCTCTTTCTTATAGGATACTTTTTCCAGGTGTCCAAAAATTCTCTTTAGTGTCTTTCAGACTCCCTTTAATTGAATTATATCCTTCCTGAATTATATTAGCTGTATGCCAGCTGAGGCCTCTCTGATAAAGGACTGCTTCATTTCACAGACAATACTCCTGCTACATTCCCTTATGGAGTTTTTAAACAAATTTTAGTCTTACAATTTAGCCTGTGACTGACAATGATATCTTAGTTCCTTACTGCAATATCCATGATGTTCATTCCCTCTATGGTGCTTAAACAAATGATTATCCCTACCTACAGATACAAGCAGATCTTTGTGTTTCCCTTACTGAATTACAGTCTTCTTAGCCCAGACCAATTCTTTCATTTTGAAGATAGCTTTGAATTTTCTTCCTCTTCTGCAATATATTTGCCACCCCTCTAACTTGTTGAATTTGCAGATTAAATGAACACTTTTTGCTCATCCTTTCCAAACCATTGAGGTAAATCTGACAAGCCTCGGGCCCAGAGTAGACCAGAATCCTCTTGACGTAACTCACTAATCAGAAAGTCAGTTATTGATAATTACTCTTCATAAATGCAATTTACTACCCATTTATGCACATGCCTGGTGAATCTATCTATTATCTTTTATCTGGTAATTTCATAGGCATACAGAGCTAACAGTAATATTTCATCTGCATTCCCACGTGATGAAATTGAGCATTTGCAGTCTCCCCTTGCAGGACAGACTTGTCATTTTTATGAATTTCTGATGGCCTATCTCTGCTACTGCTCCAGTGTAAATTCCCTTTTGTTTTTTTCTTGAATATTAATGTCCCAAAATACACTTGGTGTGCCAGATGTCTCAGGATGCCAGGTAATTTTTCTCTCTTTCAGCTGAAAATACCTTTCCAGTTACATCAAGGAACATATCTGTCTTTTTCCACAGTAAATCCAATCGCTGGCTCATAGTCATCCTGTGATTGATAACAGCTTGTTCTCCTTCTTTAGTTTTTCTCTTAGGAATCATTTGTTTACTAAGCTATAATTCTCCTTTCCTGGTCTTGGAAAGAGAGGTTAAAATAATTTATTTACATGATTCAATTTTGACAGTAGCATCCAACAGAACGAATTTTATTGGTTTGCTGTGTGAGTAATGATCTGAACGTTCTTAGTCTATACTTTTACCATGTGCTCTTTCTTCAAACTGGGAACACTGAAAAATAAAAACACACAGCTAAATGATACAATGATATTTTACAAAAAAAAAAAAAAAATCAAACTATAAGAGATGATGGGAACAACTTTAAATGTTTGGGTGAAATCTTTAAAATCTTTGTTGGACTAACAAACATATATGAGAGAACTTTTATATCCTGTAGCTAAAATTAAATATTCCTTAGTTCAATAATGACCAGAAAGACACAGCAGCCTGTCAGTATAGTATATGCACTATGTTTGATACTGTGACCTTGTTAAGGTATGATTTTAATTATTCTAAGGTTACTTTCTCTTTCCTTAAGTCACCTAAGCAAGTTAAATTGGTAAATATTGTTAGAAATGTTAAAATTTGCTGAACTTATTGAAAATGGCCTTGTATTTTGAAAATCATCATTGTTTTCCTTATCAAATAACTTTCCTGAAATTTGGTAATGTTTTGGTGCTTTCTAGTGGGATGTTTCTTTTGTCTTTCATTTTTTCATGTTATAGCTTTTTCTTCTCTATCCCCGTATGTTTTTTCTACCTTCCATTTATCTATGCACTTTTACATGTATGAGAGCCAAAGTTTTGTTGGTTTTGTTTTGGTTTGCTTGTGTTTTGTTTTTTTAAATAAACCCAGTTGACAACATAGGTGAAAGATGTGATTAGAGATAGATCCTTTTCCATAGATCCCAGAAAAATTTTGCTATGCTCAAGTGTCAGGAAGCTGACCTGATTGTTGGGGTGAAGAGCCCTTTACACTGACTTTTTTTTATTCCTGCAAGTGAGAAACCTCTCTGGCAGGAGCATCAGCACCTCCATGGGCCAGCTAGATCTGTTGCTCACTTCCTGCATGGCGACCTGGGCAGGTTGCCAGGTTAGTCTCTAACCTGTATAGTGCCTGGACCCTCATCAGACCACGTCTTCTAAGTGCATGTTTGCAAGGTCGTGTTTCAGCAACCAGGTAAACATGCCAGGGCTACCTTTGATGCCTTAAAGACCCTAGAAATGAAACAGGACACTTTTGAGATAATGTTAGTATAGGAGGTAATAATATAAAAGCTGGTCTTTATTGGAGGCCTCCAGGGGCAGATATGGAAAATGTCCTCATAAGCCCACCCACCATGGGGTGAATACAGTTTTATAAGTTTAGCAAATTAGCATATTTGATAGAAAGCACCAATTAGAGCCATAAGAGGTGAGGTAATTCCCCCTTTCTGTAAACCCTTCCTTCTGAGATGGAAACTGAACTTTGTGCAAATGTGTCTCAAAGAGCTGGTCTCAACTTTGGTAGGCAGGGAGAACCAAGATAGGATAGGGGCCCTTGGAATGTGTTTTGTCTTTCTAGGGAAAATACAGGGAAAAGAACTGGGAAAACTAGCCACAGATACAACAAAAGGCTACAAACATACGTGTAAAGAATATAGAGAATATATAAAAGAAAAAAAAGACAAGAATCATTGCAGCATCACCTTTGATAAGTCTTATGTTTCCAAAGAATGACTCAGCCCAAGCTGCTACTGCCATACTGGCGGGGAAAGGAAGAGAAAGGTGTTGCTCTCCTTTGGAGTAGAGTATAACAGCCCTCGTCCTTCTCAGGCCAAGTACATTGGAGGAAGGTTATGGAAGCCCAGAGTCAAAGGCAGAAAGAAGGAAGATGTCCTGAGGCACAAATCTTTGGGGAAATTGTGGGGATAGCATATGTAACTCCAAAACTGAATCCCATCTGAATAAGACAACAATGGGGCAGATTCTATTCAACTTTTAAATGGCCTTCGAAGACTCATCTCTGTCCTGCGCTGCTTCTAGTTATAGCACTAACTTGTGTTATACAGGCTGCTCACAGATGGTACTGGGCTTTCTCGTCTGCCAACTCCATTTTCAATCCTCCTCCCTCATCAGGATGAGTTACAATAAAGAAATGGCAGTTCCCTCCCACAGCCCAGTCTAGACTGCAAAGCAGTGTACTGTGGTTTAAGTGTGTCCAGCCTGAAAATCAGGTCTTCTTCATAGACAGAAAGCAAAAGCTTTATGCAGTAAGGTATCATGGGTGCTGACTTCTCGGTGTAGTGTTTTTATGTATTGGATCAGGCCCTTTGTATTAATTTTTTTCAAGGCTTTTGGTTGTTTTTCTTCTTTCAGACATGTTATAAATGAACTTAGAAGGCCTTTACTTTCCTGAGGGTTGTATTTAATAATTCTTGGGTAATTTCTTTTCTTCATTTTTTTGACTCTTAATGTTTTTCTAGTGGCAATTCAGGTCTCAGTGCAATAGGTACATGCCAGGTTTTATTAATTACTCTCCCTTAGAAGCTATCAGCAAGTACCCAGCGGTCCTCCACAGATCCCCATTTCCACACTGTTCAGTGAGGATGCAATGCATTGCTAACTTAGTCTTCTATGACATGTGACTGTGATGATGTTTTCCCAAGAGAAGAAAAGCTTTTATTTTTATATTTCTGTTGCTAAAGTAATGAAATAGAGAGCACTGGCAAACATTTTTTTTTCTCCTGAGACATGTTTGAACAGATTAGTGATGCTGCCATCTAGAACAGCAGACATTTACATTTTGATTGTAATAGCTAATCAATATGACCATTGTATTATTAAATGTCTTATTTTTAGAAAATGAACACTCTGATCAGGTCAGCTAAGGATCAGAAAATCTGACTCTGCCATCAACTTTCTTTGTGGTTTGAGCCAGATCATTTAAACTCTCAGTGTTTAAGCTTGCTCCCATATAAAACGGTAATAACAAAGCTTTTGAGCCAGTGGATAGTGATTTGAAATTTAGAAAGGAAACAGTTACAGAAATAAAATTGTTTGACTCATTTTCTGGCATTTAAAGGCTTATAAACATATTGACATAAGGAAGATATGAAGTCCACCTATTTACATGAGATGATACAAGTTAATTGGGAAAAAAGGGTCTATTTACTGGAAATGATGTTTTCATAATAGAATTATTATTTCTTTGGTGGACTAAATTGCGGGGTTGAGCTTGGCTGTTTAAGAATTAAATTATCTTTATTGTTGAACAATGTTAATGATATAATTCAGGGCCCAGGTCTCCATGCCTTATTCATTGCCTTTTACAGATATGTGCATAGGAGAACTCTTCTCTTTAATATGAAACATGGTCTTCTTTTCCCAAGTTTGCACTGTGTTCATTAATCGTAGATATAAGTCTTTTTTCTGCATGTACAGCTCTTCAAAACCCTGTTGAGAAGTGTTTCAGGGTGCTTCCAGAAAGACCTAAAGAATTAGAGGAGATATTGAGGGTTTTGAGACTTTGTGGGTGGAGTTTGGGGAGACTTGGACAGGGACTTTCAGTGGCAGATTCAGAGCAGCTTGGAGATTTTGGCACCAAGAACAGCTCTGCATATCCCACAGACTTTAAAATTATATTTATCCTGTGTCTTTCATTGACTTGACGCAGATGCTGTTCTAATTTTCTAGAAACCTTGTTTCAATATTTGTTGGATCTTCAATAAGAATTTTCCTAGAGCTCAAAATTTCTAATGATTTTCATCAAGGTTTTCACTCAGATAATTTTTGATATCTCTCTGCAAGAACTGCTTCAGTTTTAATTAAGTTCCACCTGCAAAAAGAAAGGAGCTGCCATTTCATTTGACCTGCCTTTCCTGGCCAGCCTTTAGCATAGTGCTTGGGACCTTCCTCCACCACAGGAAATTGCAAACTCCAAGGAAGTAGCTGAGCAGTCAGAACAAGAAGAGTAGACCTAGATAGTATAATTTAGAAAATTAACTGTGGCTTCCATAGGTTCTACTTTCTTTGAAAGTTATGAAAAACTTTGAAAGCTATTTTGTCTGAGTATCTATAGTTAGTGGCATATTTAATTTTCTATTAATTTTGTGGTTCTGTTCTTCTAATAACAATTACTAAGTTCACCAAGAAAACGTGGCAAGAATGAAGTGACTTTCATGGGTTTAGAAATTATGGTAATTAGGCTTATATTTTACTTTGAGCTTGGATTATATAAAGGTAAATCTTGCAGTTCATGCTTAACCCTGAAAATTATTAGGATGTGTTTTGTGTCCATAAAATAAGAAATGTTCTAATAATCCTGTGTCTTGGGAGTTAATGACATGCTTTTTGTAATAGACACTGAGGAACCTCTTCTCACAGCTACATATATACTACTCTACATAGTAGAGTACTGTAATCGCAATTTTTTCTAACTTTTACCAAAAAAAAAGAAGTGACTTCTGAATTCACATCAAACTGCCAAACAGTTGTCTGGGATTGAAGAGGAAGGTTGATGAAAGGAACGAGCAAATTGGCATATGTTATTTAACTGAAACTTTGTCTGAAAAAGACTGCTGATTTTTCCGTCTGCAAGGATAAAAAAGAAATATAGAAACCTTAACGGAGAACAGAGGTTTGCAAAAAGGGAAATACTTACAAAATGTACCAGAGCTTTAAAAGAAGAGGGAACAAGGCTTTTTATTCCTGGAAGGTAGTCTATTTCAAACTTGTCACCAGAAAGGTAGCTGCAATATGGAAAATGGCTACATTTTGCTCTCTTTCTACTGATGGGCATGGTACAGAATATAGGAAACTGAGAAAAAGGGGTACAGGGTGCGAGAGTTTATTTTATGACTCACATAAACCTCTGTTTGACATTTGCCCAGTGTACCCCAACTGCAGACAAATCCAAGGAGTATAAAAGCTGGGCTTTGTGTAACTTTCCAGAAAGACAGTAGTAGCACAGAGAGAGCGCTTGCTGTGTAGTAATTCCACTTTATGTAAGCAGTCATCAATGAGTTCACGTAATCTCCCTCCGCCCCCGCTGTTCCCCCACTCAGCAGCGCTCTGCCAGCACCCACACAGTGACTCACCCGGACAGCCTTTTCTACTATACACTTACAGAAAGGTTAGAAACATTAAGCTATTCCTTTCCTGTTCTCCATCTCCCTACCCCCATTCCTAAAAAATCACTTCAAATGACTTTTTAGCATAGCTCTCCTCCAGTTTTCCCTTCATCTTCTTGCAAAGATAGATACTTTTGAAAGTTTTGCTTTGAAATAGTTAGGTGTTCGGCATTGCTAGAATTAAACATTGATAATTTCTACCTTATTTTTAAAAAACTGATCCTTTAATGATGAGGAGAATTTATATTCAAGTAAAAGTTCATTCTGGCCCTAATAACGGATATCCATAGCCTCATGATTTTGTCATGAAGCTGCTATTTCCTTGTCTTAATTTTTAATGGAATGTGATAAAGAATTCAAGACTACACTAATGAAATGTGTAAACGCCTCTCTTCCTTGATCTCTTAGAGATAGATTCCTAACAGTTGAAAATTGTACCATTTGTTTTTTTTTTTTCTCCTTTGTATGTTTTACATACAAACCTTAGTGTGGCAAATCCTTCTTTTCTCCCCCCAGATCTCTCAATGCTACAGAAAAAGGATTCAAACAGCTTGTTCAGTCCTGGAGAGTCTGATGTTTCCAGTGCTCTTAGATGGGAAAAAGTTAATATTGAACAAACTACCTGGTAATAAAGAAAGGTCATAGATGTGAGATAGTAATTTTTCCCCTCTAAGCAATCAGCTATTCCTCCTTAGGTCTTGCTCTAGGAGGACTTGAAGGTGGAATGAAATGAGAATTAGTTGCTTATTCCCGGCTGTCAGTTCTTCATTTCTTATTTTGTAAGTCTGCAATATCTTCTGTGAAAATATTTCAGATGGATTTGTGTCAAATTGCTTGTTGTGTTGTTGTGTTCTTATTTCTTAAGTATTAACTTTCTGTTTACTTACAAATGAAATATTAAATGAAATGACAGGCTGAACAGAGAGATAAAAAGAAGATTTATGCAGAAGTGAGACTTGTCATCCACAAATACAACAAACTTTTCTCTTCTTACCAGTGACAGCTATCTCCCAAGACTCAAGTGCTCATGTAAGTTCTCTTAAAAAGGGAGAAACAACATGGAGATATAAACAAAGTATCTTCCAGAAATGGCTCTTGATGATAAGTCCAACCTGAGCTTATTACTGCATAATGGTTCTGTGGGTTATTCACAGGAAACATCTACATGTACTTTAGTACACACTCATTTACAAAAAAGCCAAATCCTATTCTGTTCTGTGGGAATATCTGTGATATGAAAGGAATTCAGTGTGTTGAGCAGAAATAAGGTTTGATTCCAGAAATAGCCTGACCCAGACTACTTCACATATCTCTTCTGTTTGCACTGACACTGCAGATCAGAGAATATGTTCTGCACACATCTCTATTTTTATTTGTTTTGATGAAATGTCTAAAAAACGTACCCAGGTAAATTTCAAGCACATCACCTTCTCCTTAAAGTAAAAATTAAGCAGGTAAATTTTAAACTGTCTATAGCATGATCCCGTGAATGTTTTCTGCTGCAGGGATAGAGAACATATCTCTGGCTGTAAGAACTCTTCACAGCACAGACTGTCTCTGCTCAGACCACAAGGTCTCAGCAAGATCTTGTGTTTAAAGCCTTTAATGGATCATCAGAGTCTGATCCTCTTTCAGTGGTTTTCAAGCCCAGAGACCTTTGCATTCTGCATCTCTTGTAGCTTGGAGGCGTACCTCCTCTGCTCTGCTCACTCCCAGAATAGCCTTGCTTTCCCTTCTCTCTCTTTGGGAGTTTCAGGCAATAGAGAGAGCTCTCTCTCTCCTCTTCACCATCACTTTGTGTTGCTCTCTGCTGCATTCTCTGGTCTGCTGTTTTTGCAGCTATGGTAGGCAAAATATTGATCTTTGGCAAGCTCCTGAGGGAAAATAAGGTCTTATCCTTTATGTGAACAACTTTCCTTGCAAGTCCCATATACTTTAATATACTGCACTGCTAGGAAAAAAATAATGGCCCACCAGGACACATTTCATAAAGGCAAATGTAACAAAACAAATCAGCATTTCTTCTCTAAGGACAACAGAAATTAAAACATAAATTACCACAAATAAATAAATAGCACAAATCATCGGTAAGTTCATAGATTTTACCAATAGTATTCATTAGTTAACATGGTCCAGTTGTGCCCTGAGGCCCAGGAGTGCTCCTTGATTCAGTCTCAGTGCATTTCTTGTTTACTGCCCATAGATCTTGCCTGCCCTACTTGCCGGAATGGCCATCTGCTATCTGGTCTGATAAGCACTGACTGCCAAGGCAGTGGGAATATGGGGTGGCCAGTTTGGGCCCCTTGAGGGGATGAGTACCTCCCTTCATGCACAGTCTGAATCAGAGGGCAGTCTGCTCTCAAACCCTCTCTTTGGTAACAAGAAGTTGACAAGATTTATCTGAAGGCTGCAGAGTAGGCATAAGTATGCGTCACCTGCTGGGCCAATGTGCGGCAGCTGGGACTGGAGGTGCTGTCATGCAAAGAGATGCTCCCTTGCAGGGTGCAAGGTCACCTGCAACATCTCCCATTCCAGGGGCGAAAGGATGGGGTGATGTGTGTGCAAACTCTTCAGTACTGGACACTGAGCTATAGGGGTTTGTCAGGAATTTCTTTCTCTCTTTTTAAAAATCAAAAGAAATGCATTATCCCAATATTAATTGGGAGGTTAAATTTCAGTTGTCACCACAGAAATTTCTAAAAGAGAATATTACTGATGCACTAAAGGCAAATGTGCATGTTTGAACAAATCACTTTTACTTGGCCAGTTCTGGAACTCATAAGTTGTGTCTTTTCACCTGAGAATAACTTTTCAGGAGTTGAATCCCAGCTTGCTTCTCAAAAGACATGTTTTTCTTCAGTGTTCTTTAAATGTCTTCTCTCTTTTCTTCGCACTAATCATTTAGTGGTACCTCAATCTGCTCCTGCAGATCATGGCAAGAACTTCAGTCTGTTGTGGAGTATGCTTATGAATTTGTGTGCTGCAGAGATACTTTGGGAGTTAGTCTGAGCATCTCTGGACTTTGTGAAGTAAATATGTGTATGCATATTTGAATACAGCCTTATGATCACATGGGAGATTTCAAATTCAAACGACAGCTGGGAGCCCAGCTCCCTACTATACTTTAATGCAATCTGAATCCTTTATGGTCTTGCAGGCCTTTGGAGAATCTCCTGACGTTTCAGGAGGGAAATACCATTTCTCTTCTAAACCTGGAGTTTCAGTATGTCAAACACATAGTCTAATATTTTCTGTAGTGTGTGAAACGATGGGAAGGCATTTCTCTTTCAGTTCCTGTGCAGCTTTACTAGTTACATTTGTTCAGATGAATGCTGAAAAACAGTTAGCCATGCATCCGCCCTTCAATATGGTACAATAAAGTAAAGCCAGACCAGTGAGAGACAGATTTTCCATGGGGGGAAATACTTCTCTTTTATCAACCTTTTTTGCTGCTATTCCACTCATTAATCTTTACACTTGTTTTCTCCACCCAATTTTTTGAGAAATACCTGGGGCAGGGCTTTTATTCCCATGGAGCTAGCTTTCTGTACTCGAACTTGCAAGTCTGCATCTCTTCTGCTTTTTACTCTCTCCTATGCTTCTCTCCATGCAACCAGCAGACTGATGGTACCCAGTTTTGGAAAGAATCTCATTTCCCAGGGTTTGACCAGCTTTGCAGACTGTTCTTCCAATGCTGTTTCTGTTTCCATCAGTGTAAGAAGCCAAGGGTTTTTTCTTTCTTCCCTTTGTTTTTTTTTTTTTTTTTTTTTTTTTTGTTTGTTTGATTTTTTTGTTGTAGTTGTTGTTTTTTTTTTTGTTTTTTTTTTTAATCATCAAGGACCATCTGAGAGGCTTGGACATGAAATAAACTGTTATTGTTGTAGGTTAAGTCTAAAGTCTGGGCATTGTCAAAAAAGAAATCCTAAAAGCCATCAAGCAGAAATAAAATTTATACATTGGGAAAGATAAATCAGATAAATGGGACTTTTGTCAATTGAGATAAAATATTTTCACCTTGGAGGCTGGTTAATATCAGTCCTTGTACTTTTCCTGCAGTGGATGTGAGTTTTGGCATTAAAAAGGGAACTTGCTTCTGACAGCAATGGAGCTGGGCCTTGCGCCTCTACAATTGAAAGCTTGTGGAAAAAAATTGGAAAAGCTTAAATAGAGAAGCAGTGTAACCATGAAGAATCCCATGAGCTCAAGCTGCTTAACTTATCAGAAAAGGTTAAGTAGCTATTGGTCCAAACAGTTAACAGGATAGTTAAGAGGATGACAGTATTTGATATTAGAGGCCTTTTTAATCTCTCTTATTTATTCTTTTCAAAGTCATGTTTAAATATTTCTAAAGCTAAACTTTGCATTGTGAGTAAATTTTTTGTATGACAACTGTTTTTACTGAAAATAGCCTCTTTAGCTGAAGTTTCTGTGGATTGTTCCATCATTCAGAAATAGCCCATTTTTTTGACGAAAATCTGAAAACTAATCTTGATTTTAGAACACTTAAACTGAACGTTATTCTCTTTTCTAGAAGAAGAAAATAACGAATTTTAAGGTTTTTTGTAACATGGAATTTTGGACGTTTTTCATATAATACACTAGCTTCTGTTCAGCCCAAATTTTACCACCATCTCAAGTACATAATTAATGGATTTTGAAGGACTATTATTTATAGACAGCTGTAGGGTCTGAATTTAAAATGTAGTGATTAATTTGCAACTGGAATTATTAGCCACCACATGACACGGCCAAGGCTAGCAAATGAATGTTCATACGTATGGCTCTTGAGGTTTCTTCTTTTCCTTACGCTCATATAATACAATGAGACTTTTCACACTCAGGTGCTGTAATTATCTTCATCTTCTACTAGACTTGTGATGTGTTCTCTCCCATTTTTCTAAAGCATTAAAATACACATATTCACACATTCACTGTGATTCAAGTCTTGTTCACCTGCATTTTTAAATTTTATCCCTTATTAAAAGAGCCCTCTAAATTTGTTTGTTTTTTCTGTTAGCACTCACTCATACTTTTATTTTTACCTGATAATCATTAATGACTCATTTTCCAGTACTAGCAACTCAGCTTTGCATGGCATTAATTTGCCTTGCAGCAATCTGGTGTCTCTGCATACAGCTGGAATGTTCTCACATAGCTTACTAAGAGTGTTAGTCTTTAAATCTTCAGTTGTTCTGATGGGTAATATTCATTTACGTCCTCTTTTTCATTAAATTCCTTCCACAGCTTTTTATTTACTGAAAAATCAGCTTTCCCACACTTTTGACTACTATCCAAGAAGGTGTTGTCACTAATTTAAAATGAAATGTTTTACTTGAGTTATTTGTTTATGTCTTGACAAATGCTATTTTTTGTTTTCAGTTCAAGTGTCTCTATTGATTACCCAGTTAATTTTTTGGAAGGAATTAAAATACTCTGACACTATTTTATTTATCTGCAGTCAAAATTGGCTCCTGATGAATTTCTTAATCATTGATACATAACACATCTCCACCATCATACCAGATGTCAATGAGGTAGGACAAGGGGAGGAAGGCTGTTGATGCAAGCTTATGTTTTGCCCCTCAGGCAGCAAATGCAGGGCACTGTGCCCAGCTCTGGGATATATTGATACATCAGTTTAAGTCCTGTGGAAATTATAAACCTATGGCTCACTCCAGTTTTGTCTATCCAGGCTGGGAACACAGCCTCAGAAATGACCTCAGGTTTTAAGGTATATTTCTATGCTCGCATGTTAGCTACTCCTCTGATTTTGGGCTTGTGTTGAGCTACTTGTCTTATGCTGTGGGAACTAAGTCCTTCTTCAGCCAATGCCTTGCACTGCTTGACATTGCCTTCCTGAACCAAGTTCCAGAATCTGTTTTCAAGAGAGTAGTTTTGTCTCCCTCTGACCTATATTACAACCTGGGGATAATTTCATACTCTCCATTAGCTTGATGTATTTATCGTGTACTGTGTATTTTTCCAGCACACAGATTAAGGTTTTGTGGCACGAGTGAGGAATCCTTTCTGAATAGCAGAATACTCAACAATCAAGAATACAGCGCACTGTTAACCCTAACCCTAACCCTAACCCTAACCCTAACCCTAACCTGTTGTTTTCTTTAAAACTCCTTAATGAAAAGCAGTAATTAACATTCCTTCCCATATCTATAAAATGTTTTCCCAAATGGAAGTGCTAGAGATGTCTTTGTAATTCTCTTTATAGTCTATTTTCATTATCTACTCTAATCTTATGTGAGACTTCTTATGTCAGGCAAGCAAACACTGACATATATTCCATGTTCCAAGAATTTTATCCTCCAACTTCTGATAATTCCATCACGCCAAAGAAAAGTAAAGTGGACACCTATATCTTCTACTGGTCCAACTCCAATAGCTTGCTAAATATTTTAAAGAGAATTTTATACATTCTTGTTTCATTTCTCATTAGTGTTGACAGAAAATTCAAAGCTGTTTGTGACGGAAAATGTTAGAAATCCCACTTTTTTTTTTTTAACTGCAAGGCATACAATGCAGGTTAGTTTCCTTTTTAAAATGTACATTTGAGCTGGTTTTGTCTGGAGTAGGGTGTTGGAGGTTGGGAATTTTTCCATCCTGTGGCTAGAGATACCTTAACGAGCTTAACGACTGGGTACTTAAGAGATAACGACTGGGTATTTAAGGGACAAAAGATGCACTTAAGAGACTGAAAACATAGCCAGGTGTGGCAAGAGAAGAAAAAGCTGGCTGGCTGCGGGCAGAGACACACTTGTTCCCGGGACTTGTTGGAGGAGACAGCTGCTGTTTCCTTTCCCTTCACTGCTGCCGCGGGAGCTCAGCACTGCCGGGTTTTCCTTCCTTGCTGGAGTCTCTGCTACCCTTTTGTTCGCCCGCTCGAGTGAACCAGCTCTGCCGCCCAGTTTGCTGCCCTGAGATTCCCTGCTGCAGCTCCGCTCGCCGTGCAGCCGCCTCGCCCTCAGGTCCGTCCGCCATCACCGAGGAGCTGAGCTCGCGCCACAGCGCCCCCTGCTGGCCGTGACCGTAACTGTACCAAAGGGGAGGGGCGGTGTCTGGCAGCCCAGAGAAAGCTGCCACCGGGTTTCTGGTTTGTTTATTTGTTATTGCTACTGTTATTGTTGCTTGTTTTCCTCGTTATAGATACGAGTAAAGAACTGTTATTCCTTTTCCCATATCTCTGCCTGAGAGCCTTTGATTTCGACCTTACAACAATTTGGAGGGAGGGGGGTCATATCCTCTAAGGCAGGTTTCCACCTTCCTTAGCAGACGCCTGTCTTCCAAACCAAGACGTAGGGTTAATTTTTTTCACTGTGGCTAATGTGGGGCTGTATTTTGGAGAGAGAGAATGAGGGATGTAGCTGTGATGGTTTAGAGTGAAAAAGAGGAGGGTAGGGAGCAGCTTCATAGCATCCACAACTGCTGATGGGGAACTGAACAGCAGGTTAAGGTAGTGTAGCATGAGGCAATGGTTGCAATCGGTAAGTTCAGACAGGACATTAGGGACAGCTTTGTACTAGGAGCTTGGCATAGCGTAGGAACCAGTTACTCACATGGAGTGAAATCTTCATCCTTGCAGGTTTTCATGACTTGTCTGGAAAAAGCCACAGCTAACCTGGTTAGGTGTTGGCAGTAGTCCCACTTAAAGCAGGATGCTGGGCTAGGTAGTCACCAAGAGGTCCCCTCCAAACAACTCATCTGTTGTTCTGTGCCAGGCATCCATGTCTCTGGTCAAATTCAACATAAGGAAATTTTAGCTGATACAAATCTAAAGCTTTGCAAAGCCAATTGAAAGTTTGATTGAAATGTTTTGGTTATTTTTATTTTTTTCCACAATGGCTGTGGTCCTGGTCCTACATTTGAGTAACAAATTTCTTGATGTGGACCTCTACAGTACCTCAAAAAGGTGCATTTATGCAATTGTAGGAAAAGGGTCTGGAGTCTCCACCTGCTAGAGATAATATTGACACGGATACTTCTTAAAAAGTTTTTTTTATCATATGTAGGTGCTGATTTGAGGAGTAATAAACTTTCTTCTGAGCGCATGTTAGTTTAATTTGGATATTTAAAGAGATGGTGTCAATTTGACAGAGGAAGACAATTTTCTAAAGCAAGGCCTAGAACTTGATCACTGAATAGGTAGAATGTGAAACAGAAGCATTTCTGAAATCTCAATATATCTTATGGGAAATGAAAGAGGAAAGTATTTGTCTTCCATATACAAAACAAAAATACATTCTATATTTAGAGGAAATATGGTGGTTGACTATGCAATTTTATTTACTACAGTGATTAATTTTTGTTGGATCTATGTATTCAATTTTTTCAGTCATATTAATTAGATGTAATTGCTTTAATTAACTTTAGAAATGCAATGATTCATAACATGATAAACAAATTTAACTCAGACAGCTTATTAAGGATCTCAAGGAAATCAGATGTATTTTCTCCTGTTGCTTGCTTTCTTAAGGAAAATCAGTATCTCATTGCTACTAAATTTATTTGGAATATTTATTTAATTCTTTTCTATGTCCCCATATGATCATGCTGAGCTGCTTTCTTCCTTATTACTTCTAAGTTACTGGAATTTCAAGCCAGACAAAATAAGAGATGAATGAGACCTATTATTGTTTCGTTGACTTTGAAGCACTCTGCATTTCCATTCCTCTTCATGCAAAAGGTCTCTTTAATCAGTAGTGAATACTTCAGAGTTGGTAGCACAAGATAATCTTAATAGGTTATTTGAATAGCAATTTAGTTTAGATGAAATTTTCTTAATTGGAAGAGCATGCATTTGCAGCACACTGCAACATACACGGGAGATCTCCAAGAAGAGAGTGCTGTTTTCTGGTCCTGACAATCAACAACTGCTTGACAGAGCTAGGATTGCTTCTTCCAAAGAGAGAATGATTAAAGAACCATGTGACAGCACTCCTTAAACACATACAAGGGTGTTGCAAAAGAGAGGAGAATACAGTATTCAGATGATCAAAGAAACAAGAACTAAATTTCAGTAAGCAGGATTCAGATTTGACAGTATGAAATCTTCCTAGCATTTAGGATGAAATGAAATCAGTGAAATGTGGGGATAGCTTCCCTAGGGAGGCTATAGGAATTTCAATATTGAGGGTCTTAAAAGCAGAACCAGCGTCTGACAAAGCACAGCCTGGGTATAAGACAAGATATGATTCTTCTCTGAAGCAAGAGAGGAATTAGATACCCTCTCAAGGACTCTCCCAGCCCTATTTTCCATGTTGCCTCTCATTCTTAGATTTCAGACTTGCTCAGGTCCATATCTGTGTCCAGAAAACCTAATTCAGTAAGAAGGGCAGTGAGGCTTCTGTTTATTTACCTACAATAACATAGTTTCCAAATCAGTTTGCTTTTAAAGAAGGTCTTCGGTTTTTGGGTTTTTCAGCATGCTAAACCACTCAGGCTTTCAGAGTCTCCTTGTTGCTCAGTTCTTGCCTGCCAGTTTTGGGCTTCTAAATGGACCGTAAAATATTTGATGCTTTCTGACTCTTAAGTGAGATTCACCTCAATGTTGACCACTAAAAGCTAGGTATCTAACCTAGGACCGTCATCCAGGCACCAGGGGAGGGGACAGAGGCTGTTAGAGTTCTTATCTTATATCCAAGGTGTACTTATCAAGGTAAGGATCACTTCTCAAGCAAAATATATATTTCCATGCAGAAATATGTTTCCTATGTATGAAGTTCCTTGAACTCATTTCATGACTTTTAATTTAATTCAGAGAAAGTGTACTGAAATGTCATACAAGAAAAATACAAGTCATAGAGAGTCTGTGATACCACTCACTGCTTCTGTATATGGTACTATTTCTCCTGATTACATGAAATATGTAAATGTGCAAATTTGACTTTTTTCATAATTGTTGCATTTTCATTCACTGTGAAATAAAATCAGGATCATTGAATTTTATATGCAACCTAACCACATAAAGCCCTTTTGGTAAGTATGAACCTGACACTGAAAGATGCTCACCTCACCTATGAGAACAGACTTTGTTGGGACTGATGGTGATGCCTTGACAGGCTTGCCTAAAACAGAGTCTAGACAAAGTTAAGAGAATAAAAAGCAGTTAAATTTATTGAAGGGCCTTCAAGGTGCATTTAGGGCAGACAAAGTCCACCCGAGGTGCTACACCTAAAATGGACACCGGGTCATGAGTTTTTCGTACTTTATAAGTTCTGTCCGTTTGCATATTGAGCTTTAATCCTCCAATTACAGTTTCAGGTAATGATGTCAATTACTCCAAGTTTTCTCCTCCCTACACACTGTTGTTTACATATTTTGGGGCCTGAGACAGTAAGTTGTCCTTGGGTTTCGAGCTTAGAGGGGAATTGTTTTGTCTAAAAATGCTGGGAACAATAGCTCATACACGAAAAATGTAGAAGCTAAAATCCTAAGGTATCAGTGAAACTTTCTAGATCTTTATGAATTATGCTGTCTTTAAAATTCAGACACTGATATCCTGCCCTCAGCAAGAAGGATCTGTTTCTGTTAGAACTATTTCCAAAGCAGCTGTTTGTTGCTGTGCCTCTCCTACAAGGAAAACATGTATGGCTCCATGGTTTTTAATTGGTGGCAGTAAATCCACCATCGGCTGTGATGAAGCCTCTGTAGAGCACCATGCCTGGATCCTTACAAGCAGTGACAAGTTCAGCTTGTATTTTGAGCTGATTCCTTGAACTTTTTACTGTAGTTGTTCTTCCCTTGATCAGTGTATAAAAAGGAATTATGTGAAGACCGTCCATCTCCTTCAGTCCATGTTTATATTTTTGAGAGGCATGCTGGAATTGCTCCTGCCTGCTGTCCAAAGCATCATTCTCATATTTGGACTGTCAAACACCAAATATAAACAACCAAACCAAAAGTTGTTCCCTTCTGATGGAGAACTTCATTTACATCTCAGAGTCACAGAGAGGAATTGACTTCTGCAGTATTTCCAGGTTTTACCAGCACTCATATTTTTTGTTCAGTCCAAGCTCACAGTGAAGTCAAAGTGGCTTTAATGAATCAATTCTTTTCCTGAGAGTAAAAAATTATCACTACTTAATAAGATTCAGTATATTAGTGTATTGCAGGAAAGCTCAGGTGATTTCCTCCTGACTAGAAGTTAGTAAAAATGAAGAAAAACTTTAAGAAAAGTGGCATATATAGTGGAAGATAATAAGTACACCTTAAAATCCATTGCCTTTGAACAGACAGGTCTGAAATGAAGTAAGAAAGGGTTCTTGTGCAGAAAGGCATCTTTGAAAAAATTTTTGTTTTAATGCTGAACAATGAGAAATTATAGTGGAGAAAAATACTAGGATGGAGAGAAAACAGAATTTGATGCATTTGTCTGCTTAAGCATCATTCCACATATTACAAATAAACAAGTACTTACCACACATCAAAAGACTGAAATAATCAACTGACAGTGAAAAAATTATTTTTTTCCTTTTCTTATGAAAAGAATCTGATCATATAGCCATCTTGCTCCTAGTAATATCTTCTTATTGAAGTAAACCAATATAGCAGCCAATTATAGAGCAGATGTATTGCGATATTACCACAGGGTTTCATCCAGTGAACTCATCCTTTAGTTCTGCACAGCTGCAGCAGTATCTCACTGATACTGACCAATACCAGTACTTCTGATACCAATACCACTGATACTGACCAATACCAACACTCCTCTTGCAAAATACCTCTCCAACTTTCTCTTTAAGTCCACGGCTCCCTAGGGCAAACCTCAGGTTCATTTAGGAGATCAGTCTGAATTTCTGTCTGTGACCAGGTTTTCCAATTGTTGCTATTCTTTGGGATGTAAGCAGCTGGTTTTGTGTGCCCTGGGGAAGAGCTAAGTACTTGTATAAGCAGATGTTCTGATGGCTCCTGTGATAGAAAAGGCATGGCTTTATCTGCTTCTCTGAAAGAAGGACACAGATAAATCTCTGGACTCAAAATCTTATGAACTGACTGGATTATATAAGCAGAATGTAAAGCTAGCTCTTTCAGTAATGGATTAGTTTTGGGGGGAAGTGACTGAAGCAGTTCGGGGCTGAGCTGGTAAGAAAGCTAACAGTAAAGGGGTGCAGACAATTAGGGACTGGCTCTTCAGTGTGCTCCTTGGCCCTTGTCAGGCTACTTATCTCGCGGTAATTGTGCTCTATGGCTATGTGCCATATGGCTATGATACTAAAAAAAATAAACAATGCTGTGTCCTGAAGTACAAACCACTATGTAGTTGAATTGTTAGAATGTCCCTGATTTGATTTCATCCTGGGTCAATTGATGTTTCTCCAAAAAAGTTCATTGCACTGACTTTGGAAGTCACATGGTCTGGACACCATCCTTTATAAAAAACAAGTATATATATGCCTTATTGTGAAAATTAAGAAAATTTTGTAACATGGACCTGAGCCATTTCTTGCTTGTTGGCATGAATCCCAAAGAACAGTCCAGAGCAAATTTACTTTGTTAGTATGCAATATTTATACTAGGATTCCTCAAAGTACAGGAAGGTCCTTCTCCAGCAGAAGGCTCTGCTGTGCCCAGCTGCTGGTCATTTCCAAATGCTGAGGTGGCACAACCCTGTTTTCTGTGTTTGTGTTTAAGTGTTTGTGCCACTAGTCCCCTAATTCACTTCAGAGGAAAGCACCTATTTAAATCGGGTAAACTAACCTTTCTGATTTTATCAACAGTGAATTAGGGAGCTAAAGGGGAGGCAGTAGACTATCCTACACTGCTTAATTATTTCAATTCTATGCAATTTTTGCCCCAAACTTTTTCCTTATTATTTTTTCTGCTCTGACGTATCACTAGGCTATGAGTAGAACAACTCTGTAATTGTTTCCATAGTAACAAGGACTTCAAAAGATAGAATGAGCTGGAGAATAAAAAATAAAACAAAACACCATAAGTTGCAAACAAAATAAGAACTAGTGGCAGAGACACAATATTTGAAGTCTAAAGGGTTTGTGTCTCCTTTCCAATGACCTAGCCTAATGTGAGAGTGATGATACCAGTTCATCTCAAATTCACTAAAATATGCTCTTTCTAGTAGTCCATATTACCATAACATTTGCATTCACTAACTCATTTCCTCTCCTCTGGCTCTGACTCTTTACTACTTGAACATGCATGCAGATGAGATCCTTAGCTGAATATGTCAACCTGGGTGTCATTCTTCCAATACTGCCCCTAAAAGCCGCTTAATCCAAATGCAGGATCTGTTGAACAAAGTAGTGTTGCTTGTTCAAGGATACTGATTTATGCCAGCTGCAGGTTATTTAGTCTGACCTCTAAATAGATGCATATTCCTGGGTTGGCTCATTTGGGTTTTGTTGTGAATTTTTGGGGTTTTCTTTACACTAAGTAGCACAGGAATGGTTATCAGGAAATATGCATTCTGCTTTTGAATCTACTTCTGGTATATATCGTATATTTTATGTCGTGTGCGTGTTCATGTCTTAACTTCTCTACACGTACAAAGGGAAGTGTAGTACTTCTCTGCTGTCTACTGTTTTTGAAAGGAGGTTGTTTCAAGATGAACAGTGTTGGCAATCTTTTCTCTCATTTAAGTCTGCTTTGCATCAAAAATATATAGTTAGCTGCAATATGCCTGATGCCTAAATATTGTAACATTCTGCAACAGATTTTCTTTTTTTTTTAGTTCTGTGAACTCTCATACTTGTTTTGAAATATTTCAGAAGAAATGCTTAGCATTTTGCCAAAACTTGGTGCTAGAAATATCTAAACTAAGATGCATTCTGTTTACATAATACAGATCAGAATGTTACAGCAAATGATTTTTGGCTGTGTAGAGTGTGATCCTGTCTAAAATAAGTCGAGGCTCTTAAAAATACAATGCAGTACATGTTGATGGCTGGTTGTGAAGATGAAAATGTTTTCTATTTGTGGGCCCAGAACTCTTTGGAGATTATCACAGTCCCATGCAAAGGACTGGAAGCTCTTGTGCCAGGAATCCAACCACTTTTCAGAGGAAATGAACTGAGAAAGGTTTGGCCCACTGTTTCTGGTAATTGCTTCTACAGTCAACCCATCAGTCAGCTTCAGAGGCTGTGGGAGCTCCCACATTTGAAAAGCTCATCGGACTCTCCAGCTGAGACCTCCCAGGCACATGCATTCATATCTCAGAGTTAAATTATAATTTGTTTTGGCTAAACAGTCTCTAAATCTTTCCTTTGTCCAGATGGAAGCATTTGTGCAATTAAGTATTTGGCAATATTGGCATAAGTAACAATGTCCCTTTTGGAATATTTTCAAAACAAATACACAGTAAATGTGGATAGAGTGATCCAAAGTCATTGTTGTTTTTTTTTCAGGAAAGGGCTGATTGTTTTCTGGTTTGGTTTGGTTTTGCATTATTTTCAGGGTCCATGCTCCTTTAACTTATAAAAGAACAGTCCTTTGGGGTAGTCTCAATCAAGCCTGGGATTGGGGTTGATGAAGGATGTTCACGTTATTTATCTTCTATATAGGGATGTCAAACTTTGTTAAAGGAAGTTAATAAAGGAGTATGGGGTTAGAAAGTTTTATCTAAATGTAACCTGGTTAATCCAGTTGTGCAGTGATCACCCAGTCAAAGTGAGCATATAGAGTTAGATTTTTTGATTTGTCATGATATGTAAGCTACATTTAGGCAATTTACAGTAAGAGTGAAACACAACTGATAATTGGCTTTTCTCATACCCTCAAGGGCTCTCATTTCATTCCCAATGGTAAAAAATGACAGAAGTGAGTCCAAGACCTCCAAGTTATAACACTCTATGAAAAAGTTTGTTGTGAAGTCTTGAATCTAACTCCCCACTGATAAAACTTTAGGAAAGTTTTCTAAGGATTTTTCAGTATGAAGCTGGAGTCAGATTTTCACAGATACCAAAGGAAAGAACAGTCAGATTATAGGTACCTAATGAATTTAGTGAACACTGAAACATAAGTAAAGTTGCTGACAGGAGATGTCTCGCATATCTTAGCCCACTCCACACAGAGCCAGTCATTTCCTGTGTGTCCTAAAATGAGAAAACTGTACAATATCAAGTCCTACTTTGTGATAGCTCTTGGCATATTGCAACTTCCAAATGACCATTACTGTAATTTACTTATTAGATTATTTTAAATTTATTCTGAGATAGGCTGTCTGGTTAGGATAAAGTTAGATGTCTTACAGACCAGAATCCACTCTGGCTCTAAATATATTTTGTAGGAAGTCAGGGAGGGACAGGAGAAAAGGGTCAGTATAAACAACTGGAAAGAGAAATTTGAAAACTGAATTTCACAGAACGTTCATCTTCACATAGTTTTAAATACTGGTGATCTTTCTTAGGAATGATGTTCACCATCTCTTTATCAGGAATGCATAGGGTTTCTACAATGGAAAAGAAGCTTTGGGGTTTTTGTCCTTTGCCTGAATTGAGCCCAGAATCCTGATGTCCAGTTCGGCTTATAAAATTCTCTCTTTTGGAGTATTTTACTAACTGTGATTTGTGTGGGGGGGGTATGTTTGCTTTTGGGGGGTTTATGTTTGGTTTTGTTTTGCTGCTGTTTTTTTTTTTCCTTTTTTTTTTTTTTGCACTTGCATCAAGACTCAATTACTTCACTGCCTCTAGTGAGCCTCAATTAGATCCGAAGGCTTACAACCTGCCCTCCTGAAAATATGAAGTTTGGGGATTTGTATGGAAGTTGAGCCTGCTTCATCTGACTTTATAAAATTTCAGACCTGAGTGTGTTTGGTATTTTGCTCCAGCTTTAAGGGCTGTACTTTTATCCTGCTTTAACATGAATCAGCTTTGAAGTTACATGAGACTTCAGTCCTTCAGCTTCAAAACACTTTGAACGGATTTTGTTTTGATTTTTGTTGTTCCAGAGTATTGAGCCCTAAGTGAATATTGGAGAAGGAAGGGAAACAATAAAACAGTAATTGATGTGTCTTTTGACCCAAAGAGTGAAATAACTGATCCCAAGAAAATTTTAGTTCAGCTCCTTGGACCAAGGTGATTAGATAAATTAAAGATAGAAAGACAGTCTGGACCAAGTCTGCAAAGCTTTTCAGTCTTATTTTTCATCTTAATTAAGTTATTATTAAAGTCTCATGAGCCTCATGAATTTTTTCTCACATAAAATGGAAAAAGGGTAAATGAGGCTTTGAGGTTTGTGAGGGAGACAGTGTAGTCGGAAAATTGGAGAAATAGTTTTGACCAATTTTTCTTCCATTACTCCATAAGGCCAATCACTTTTTGGCAAGCCTTGTTACCTATATGTCTCTCTGTCAAAGGTAGGAAGGCAGTTGTGCACATCCTTTTTAGTTACTTTATTTTCCTGAGAGAGGGCTTTGTTTTGTGGGAGGAGAGCACTGAGGTGAATGTACAGCATGCCTGACATAAATCAGTCTATGTGACACTGACTATAATATCCAAAGGATAAAAACCATTTTTAGGAAATAATGGCAGTTTCTGCATTTCTAGATTGTGGAAACAATGAACTTCATGCCTCAGAACATATCATTAGCTGGATCTCATTTGAAAGGGCTAAATATTGGGAATATTTACATGGTCTGGTTTACAGATCGACCATTGAGCTCAGTGTCTGTTTTTAAAAAAAAATCCCATAATATCATCCTAGAGTAAAATAAAGAGTGCACCAAATCTTTGATGCATTCTGTAGCATGAGAAATACTTTTCCTTGACACTTAAAATCTCCATGCATTGCCTGAATGCCTGTGAGGATTGCCTCCCTGTTAGCACACACAGACAGATACACCAGCATAAGTCTTGGAAATAGACACATCACTTGATAGAACAAAACATGGCAAAAAGTATCTTTTTCTTCATGGCTGTGCTGGAGAGTCTGTGACATTTTACATTTTACAGAGTTCCTATCATTAGGGTATTCCAGCGGATGGCCTGTCTGAGATCCCCTCATCACTGTCTAGCTGTGGGAAAAGTAGTGATAAAGTGAGGTGAGATGTAGATCTTGTTGCTTAGGAGAAGATCCTGCGGTTCAAGCTGGTTACACACATTTTTCTGCATGGGGGCATCTATGAAAGAATGAAATTGTTCTCCTTCGTACTGCTTAGTGGGGGTTATACAGCCACAGAGATACTGCATCAAGGATCTTGACCAACACAGTCTTAGAAGATGAAGCAATAGGGCACACCAGGTCCTTGCACTTTGGAGTTGTCCCTGCTGTCATCCTTCTAGAGTATTTTCTGTGTTATTGTTTGGGACTGCCTAATTTAAAAGACCTGTCTGTATCATGCTTAATCTTCAAAATAAATGATAATTATAAATTATCCTCCAAATTACAGTGCACCCAGTGCCTGATCCCTCTCCCTTTAATGAGGTCCATGACCACCTTGGCAGGGCTCCCCAACTTGCCTACCTCAGTTCTGCTTTCTGGCATCAAGGAATTTTGAAGAGCTGCACCAAGAGAGCTGTTAATGATGCTCTACTTCCCTTACTTTAATTTCTCCTAAATTCAGGTCAGTGCTACAATGCTGTCCTTAAACTTCAGTTGTCCCCACATTCTTTTCATAATCAGACTACAAACCTTGTGATTTTCTTTCCTGTTTTTTTCTCTTCAATTAATTTTAACTTGTAAGGCAATAACAGGAGTTTGGCAGTTGGAACTACTTCTTAAATGCCCTTGTGCTATATTTAGAAGCTGGCATTTGTTTTGTAATCTGTGATTATTGTATTGGTTTTTATTTTATTTCCAAGAAGATCATATTGTCTCAATCAAATTGTGCCATCAGATTTTTTCCTTTTACAGTCTCTAGAACTGGGTACAATTGGGACATGAATGTTTTGACCAGCAAGTCTTTATGCAATGTGCTGGGAGAAGAAAGATTGATGGCTGCTTTCATGAGTTTTGGTCCTAAATCTTAGTTACCTTAGAGATAAGTTTTTCAAGATGTCAGCCAAGCTAGGAGGACAAAAATGCAAACCTTGAGTTTTGTCCTGGACTGATTTCTATTATGATATCTGGATTATGCTCCTTTGAAGAATTTTTCTTTCTCAGTTCAACTCTTGAAGATGATTAGTGTTGTTGGCCAGGCTTTTTGTGAGCTTGCTCAGTCTTTTTTGTGCCCTTTAATGATTATATATGCCAATTTTCTATTTGGAAAGCATGAAATATTCAAATTGATGTTGCATTTGTTACCCATTGCTTTTCTATGGAATGGAGCTGTTAGAGTGAAAAGCTGAGAATTAAACAATGTTTCTGCGTCGGTTCCTCTTCTTCCTTGGTCATTTATGTTCTGAAATTATAAGCAATTTGTGGCCAAAAAGCACACCTTGTTCAGATGGAAGGTCTGAGTTTAAATCAAAGACTTATACTATTTATAGCAACAAGGAAATAAACAAGTCTTCGAGATAAGACTTGGCCCCCGCAAATCTGTCATGAGGCTGCGAACCTCACACAGGCTTCTTGTGTCTTGCAGAAAATAAGATACTACTGGGGCTGGGGAGTGATACATTGATCCAAATATTTGTGTAAGCTGTGCTCCATAGCGAATGGGAGAATACTGGATGAAAAAAGAAGGTACCTTCTCTGCAGTTTGGCAGATCCATTTTGTCTTTTGGTAGTTCCTTTTGTCTCTCACCTATTTGGCTTCATTGGAAGATGGATGAATGTATGTTACTGCTGAATTGTGACTGCTGGTCTGTATTTATCAAACTCAATTCATAAATCAGACTTCTTCATTCATACTTGCATATTTCTTTATGTACATGGAGTAAGCCTGCTACATAAAGATGTTGATAATTCTCTTGGTCTTGTTTACTTCTTTGGGTTCTTGGGTTGTTATAGCTGAGACATTAAAACTACTAGAAAAATCAGGCCTTGAGCTAGCAGGAGGGCTGTACATCGGTCCCAACCCCTCCAAGGATACCATGATGTTCTCAAGGTCTCCCACAAGCAGAACTGCTTTTGCGGCCTTGTCTGAGGTTCAAGTTACAAACGTTTCTGTTCAGATGTCCCTGGGTTTGCCTGTGGATGTCATCTTCCTCTTTGCAGGGATTCAGTCTACTTCAGTGATACATAACCAGATGGATGCTATAGCATGGAGAAAGGAATAGCCCCATCCAGGCAAAAGTTGTCAAATGTCTCCCCTCTGGGGACATACCTAAAGACAGCTGTGATCATTATTCTCCTGCTCTAATTTCTTTCACTTCCTTCCCTCACTTTCCCACAAAATATTGTGGAGAGACAATGCTACAGCTACTGACTCCTTTTTGCTTATGTTAATGACACCCCTCTTCCCTCAGGTGACTCTGTGCTAGACTCATTAATCAAATGTCACGGCCTAAAAGCATATGGTCTCTGTTCATTACCAGGAGGCAGTAATTGGCAGCAAGGTAGCAGTAGTACACTCTGGAGATAACTATTTCTTAAAAGTGAGAATGTCATTCCCCACTCCCGTGACAAGAAGCACTGCAGTGCATATGTGCAACTGTATACAGCCTTTCCTTACAGCAGCCATGCCATTTGTAATCCTCTTTTAGCTATAATGCTACAGGAGCTTGGATTGCAATGTACTGTTTTTAGCACTTATCACATAGCAGCAGACAGCTGGGCTTTTACATTACAAAACAGCCACCACTAGGGCAGCGGCTTAGATGACAGTGAAGCACTGTCCATAATGTATGATCTTGAGCAATGTCTAGTGGCCAGAATAAAAATCAATCTGACTTCTCAAAAGACTAAATGCAGCTGAAAGAGCTGTTAAAATGGGCCATAACAAGTGAAATATGCAGCAGAACCAGGAAAAGAAAACATACATTTGCTCTCAGGCAGGTTAAATTACCTGGGTTACTGAATACTACTAGGTTTTAGAGAACGTCACGACTGGAGCTGAAGGTAGTACTGCAGAGTGGAATGGTTAGGCTGGCTCTCTTTGCGAGTTATGCTGTAGGTAGCTCCATCAACTTTATCCCAGGGCAGATAATGACCACATCACATTGTCCCATATTCAATATGGGCACACTAAACCAGGGTGCCCTTTGTTGTTTATTCACTGTTAGTGGTAACTTCCTGAACAATTTCATTTCCTATGTATATTTCAGGAATGACTGCATAAATACATGATTCTACTCAGAGTTGATGTCAAGTGCAAGCTCTCTCCTTGAGAATGGCTTTGCTTTATTTTCATTCAGCTGGCTTGCTTTATTTCCATTCAGTGTTAGCCACTCAATTAAAGAGACTAAAACAATGTGGCTGATCATTCCTATTTAAATAAAAAAGTGCAATTGTTATGGCCCAGACATTCTTGAACAATTCAAATGGGACAGATTCTCTCTGAATCAGTCAAAGCAAAGAATTTAAATCTCCTTAGCAGACACAGAATCACAGAATATGCTGAGCTGGGAGGGACCCACAAAGATAATTGAGTCCAACTCCTGGCCCTGAACAGGACACCCCAAGGGTCACACCATGTGTCCGAGAACATTGACCAAATGCTTCTTGAACTCTGTTATGCCTGGGGTTGTGACCACTTCCCTGGGAAGCCTGCTCCAGTGCCCAACCTGCCTCTGGGTGAAGAACCTTTTCCTGATACCCAGTCTAAACCTCTGCTGACACATCACGCCATGAATCTCCTAAATCCAAAATTGTTCCTCAAGCACATTATACAGTCAAGTTTTACCAGTCCAGAGAGACAGGAAGATTACAGTCTACTGTCCATGAAAGGGGATTACATTTAGCCTTGCTTGCTTTGGGCAAGTCTGAACCTTGAAGCATCAGTGCTGAGGGAGTCACTCACTTAGAGAGAGGTCTCATGTTTGTGTGAATAGATCTCATTCCCTCAGAAATATGATGGTTCTGATTTTCTTCTCATGAAGATTGAATGTCAGAACCATACAGCTGTTCAGAAAATCAAAATACTGTGCTCCGCTCAGGCTAACCTCCAGATCAAATTTGCTCAAAGACTTCCTATTTCCTTTAGTAGCTAGCATAATTCACAAGAACTGCCATTTGCCTTGGCAGCAGTGGCTGAAAGTGGTGAAGAAGAGCTCAGCTGGATGAGTGCCAACCTGCTACTCCAGGCTCTTCATTAATACACACAAAACATGGGGAAGTGTGCTAGGACGTGAATAAATTTATTTGATTACTTGCAGAGGAGCTGCAGTGAGAACTCGGGGTTGAAGGATTTATTAGAGAAGCACAGTAGAAAGTAGGTTCAGGGAGAAGGGGAGATTCTGGAGGTAGCACAAGTTGAACAGCCTGAATTGAGGTGATAAAGGTAAACTGAAGTTTAGTGTAGATTTCTTTAAGACAGAAGTCTGGAGTGTTGCACAGCTGTAGCTACAGACACCTGCAGAGGACTGTGATGCAAAAAATCCATTCTCTGTAACAAAATTGCAACACTACTTAGTCAAAAGTCCATTGCAGTGCACATAGGCCTTGTTATTAATTTCAGTGTGCTTTGGATCAAGCTTTTAATCCCTTGGTGTACCTCTTGAATCAGCATTTCTGATAGTTCTAAGTTGTGCTGAACTAAGAGTTTGCATTTGATGCAGAGTGGATACTGTTTGTCAGTATTGCTTTTTTCATATGTAAATAGGTCTCATTTGTAAGATGTTCATATCTGGAAGCTTTAGTCAGCTGTCTTCAGATGTAGACATTTCCTCTATGTTTTTCTGCACATGTAACTAAGGAATACATATCTGAAGAGTGAGAAAGGGACACCTTAAAATGTATTCTCTCACTCTTACAAGAAAGCATAATTATTCTTCACAGATCAAATTTCACACATAAGTACATGTTCTGTCACCTTATTAATGCTCTGGGTGGAATTTTTTTTTTTTTTAATTTTTTTTTTTTTATTTTTTTTTAATTTTTTTTTTTAGTGTTTCACACATTGTTTTGTTGCACTTGGAGAATCAAGGCAATATACAATAGCAAAAATACATCATGAGAGAAGAAAGAAAATGAAGCAAAAATTTAGACAATAACCAAAATTAAGTTATATTTTTAAATCATCTTTTCTATCCTTTGTTCATCTGGGAAACCCAAGAGACAGAAAAAGACCTTCACTGCCTCCCTGCAAAACACCTCCTTAATCTTCAGGCTTTGGTTTCTCCTCATTAAAAACAGCAGTACTCCCCTACCAACTTCAGAAGATCATGTTTTAGGCTTGATGAGCTTCTGTGTGTTCAGGACAACTGCTCCCCAAACGTATGTTAGAACCTTTGAGGGTTCTTCAGTGAGAACACCAGCTTAGTCAGACTTACAAAGCTGTGACTTTTTAGGCTGCAGATTCTCATAGAAAAATCTATGTCATGCTATTCTCATGCTATTCTCACAAAACTTGAATGAACTCGGAGAAGACTGGATGAGCAGTCATGTGGTTGGGGGAGTGGAAAGAGCAGGGATGCGGGCACTGGCTAAAATGTGTCTGAAGCCCCAGGTGTGGAAGGTGTAGGACCAAGCAGCTACATTGTGGTGGGTGAGGTGGTGCCTCTCCAGTGTACATTTATTCATCTCTGTTAACTGCAACTCCATCAGCAAAAAGGACAACCCAAAGTGCTTATGTCTGTGAGGGGAAAAAAAGCCGCAAAATGTTAGACTTAATTCATCACAGCCTTTTCATTCAGAGGTCCTGTCAATATGGCTGCAATTGTAAGAGTCCTGTAAGTACCCCAGGAGCTTCAGTTTCACTAATTTAAAGTGCAGAAGTACTTAGGTGCTTTCCATGGAATCTCAGTGGGAGGAAATTCTTTTAAAATTAATAAGGTAAATGCTTTTCTCTCCTCTAATGTTGTTGCCCTGGATGATAGACTGAGAAGACCTACAGCTCACTGAAGACGTACCCATAGCTAACAGAGTTCTAAAAGAAGGAAAAAAAATTGCATATTAGGCTACATTGCTGAAAGGACTTTTTTGATGTGTGAAAGGTGTTGCAGGGTAGGATAAGGAAACTCAGGGGGAAAAAAATCCTGGTTTTACCTGAAGGTTTGAAGAGAAGTGTTCTGACATATCCATCAAGAGTTTTGTGATCAGAAAGGGCAGTCTTTACCAAATAGGTGCAAATTATGTTTTGATATGTTATAGAACATCATGTTTTGTATTTTTCAATATTCTATACTGTGTTTTTATTGTAATTAACCTTAGTTACTACGTAAAACCGTTTTGTGTGCCCTATTTGATCTGCAAAGCAGTGCTTTGATGCTTAACTCATTATATTTGAACTAGTTAGTGATGGCTGGAGAGCAAAATAAGCTCACTTGATATTTGTTTCCTGAAATAGAATAGAAGGAAATGGTGACATGGTGTTAATGTTCCAAAGACAGCATTCTCCTACATTAGATGTAGAGAATTTAATTTTATGAGCAACTCAGGGAAGGTGAGAAGGGGGAATGCAAACAACCAACACCTTTGGTTTTGTTTAGAAAAAAACAAATTCTGCAACTGAGAATTTCAAGTTCAGAGGGTTTTGCATTCATGTTACTTGTGCCATACTGTTGTGTCTTTACAAAGCAATGGAACACATTCATAACATAAATGTGATGAACTGGCTTATAACTCTCTTGTGCTTGTAATCAGCAGGACATGAACCACCTTTGTGGGACTTCCATAGTGGGAAGCATACTAAAAAAACCCTAGGTTTGTGACTGGGAATTTTGGGCAGAATTAAACAGAGGAGAAAGATGACCTTGGTCTTCTATGGGTCGTTGCCCCTCACTTTACCTGACAAGAGTCAAACAAAATCACAAACATCCAAACATCATTATTTCCCCCTGAGGTAGTATGTGGATAAGTTTTTAATATTCTCCCATCATCTCTCTGTACTTCAGGTCAGTTATTATATAACAATATGCCATATTAATTTATTCAGCAGTAGTTATTAAGGAATGCTGCAATAATTCTAATAGTAATGCTGCTATTAGCAGTAGTAACTATAGCCAGGATACATCTCTCACAGATCATGAGTGACTTGGCTGGCATATCAGTGGGCTGGAGCTGACCAAAGCTGGTATTTCATTGCATCATGCTCACCACATGCTGCATCCCTCAGAAGGTGGAGATGCCACAGTTGTTTATGTATACAGATGAAATTGCTTACTAATGAGCAGTTGGTAAAATTGCCAGGGGTTTGGGAACAAACCAGGCAGTCAGCACTGTTTCTCCCTCTGCACTCTTGCCCAGTGATCCAGGGCTGACCTGTCCAGGGCTATTCTTGAGCTGCTCCTGAACCCAGATGTTTGGTGACACAAACCCCAGCCAAGGCACTGACCTGTTTCAGTGTGAGCTGGAAGCTTCCAGGGCTCCTGTGTGCAGCCTGAGCCTGCACCAGCAGATGGGGCGGTTACAGTGCATTTACAGCCCACTCCACAAGATCACGTTATTCATGGAGCATGCTTTCCCCTGCAGAGCTCTAGAAATCAGCCTTTTGTGGTTAATGGTGTTATTGGCTATTGCCTGGCTTAATTCAGCAGTCACTGCTGATGCGTGAGTATTTGAGGCAGTGGTTTTCAGGGCAGTATCCCAAGCGCTAGGTCCAATCAGTGTTTTGTGAAACAACACAGAGCAGTGGTCCATAGAAACAGTGATAAAAACCCCTATATTTCTGTTTAGTGCGCCAGGTAATGATTCTAACAAGCTCCTAACCATTATTCTTGTTTACAAGCCTGAGATATGTACCAGACTTAAAACTTTGGTAGTGAGGTTTCAATGAGAAGGCATAGTTTCTAGATAAATTTTAATAATAACATTTTTGTATGTAAAGTAGTGCAGACCTTTATTATTTGGCCTTGCCAAAAAAGGATAGTCTTTACACAAGAATACATAAATATGCTTTTTTTCTTTCTCCCAGATAGATAATAAATTAAGAATCTGGGTCTTTTTTATATCCACAAGAAATCACATACGACAATGTTGTTGCAACTATACGTTGTGTTCTAAGTACCCGGTTATTTATTGAAACAGAAGCAAGCCCAAATAGACTGGTTTTCTAAGGGTAGCTATTACTTACTCTCTTTAGAAAAAAAGGTAGTTTCTCAAAATTCTAACCTCTTGTAGAAACGAATGTGCTTTGACTTTTACATTTGTTTCATGAGGGGAGGGGAAAGTTTCTTCAGACAAGGTGATACTTCCAGTGTGAAAGTCAATAGCCAGAGCAGCAGACTGGGATATTGGAAATTTGAGTTCAAGTTCATTCTGCTTGATTGAGGACTTAGGCCTGAAACTTCAATATCTTTTACCTCTCCAAGGTGTGGGTTTCTTAGATCCTGCCTAGTGATCCTATGGCACATGTAAAGAGGTGTAAGCTAACTTCAGTGAAATACTCACTTCTGATATAAGTAGTCTTGCCTATTTATATTTGCACTGAAAAATGTCTGCACAACAGCATTGTCACACGTCAATTTATCAATTTGCAAGCATGCAAGAAGAGTTCCCTTCTCCAAAATCAGCTGTTCTTCATATAAATTTGCTACATTTTTCATCTTCCTTCAAATGTCCCATACCTGAAAGCTTGCAAATTGACTATTTTGTTAAGAGAAGAATGCAGAAACTGTGATTCAGTTTCTTCAGTTTCTTCCAGGGCAGTTTTTAATTAAAGCCTCTTGGCTGAATTCTTTCTTTTATATAATGTTCCTGCCAAGATCTAAAATATTCTTGGCCTTTCACCATAAGAATGGGACAGGGATACAAGACAGGAAAGTTCAGTACAATTGTTAAGATGAGCTTGTAGAAAATAATGGGATCATGGAGCGCTTCAAGAACAACTGCAGAAAGAGGAGAATAACCACCACGAGGATGTTTCTGTGTTAAATGATGTGACAAATGGAAAAGAAGCTCAAGGTAACTTAAATAAGATTGTGTAGAAAGCACAAGTAAAAATCACATCCACTTCAGAGAAAAATGAGTTATATAACCCAGTTTAGCTATTAAATCTGCAGGTTCTGTTTCAGACATGAGGCAGTGTTTTTATACCTTTCAGCTTTCCTAAATTAAAAAAAAAAAAGGACATGGTTTCTAATACTTATTTTCTCCTGTGCCTTTGGACCATAGCAGCCACAGCAACACTCCGCTTGTGTAGCCTTTAAGAAATAGTTTGTTAGTTTTAATGTTTGCTCAGAAGCAGACGAAGGATGGCCCCACCAACAATTTCAGAATGTATTAAAAATCAGGCTGTTTGATGGATGATCTGCAAAGACATTTTGACTTATGATCTGATCAAAATTAAGACTTGTTACAGACATTAATCTAAACCATGTTAAAAGCATTTTACTAAAGACTCAGATGTTCATAGTTTAGGATTAATGTTCTCTATGAAAACAGTACAAATATCTATTTAGAAACATTATAGAGCTAAACCACTAAGCACCTTTAAGTGAAGCAGTGCTGTATTTACGGCATGAAGAACAGGGAATCAATTTACCATACAAAGTGTTTTTTCACCATTCATTTCACTTGGTAGCTCTGTAAGGCAAACAGTTGCCATAGAAACAGTAAAATAAGTCCTTTTTTGGGACTGGATGATGCACTTCTTTTGGAAATGTAAATAAAATTTCACTGGATAGATTTTTGTCAAGTATGTATCCTGCAGGAACTTTGGGGTTGGAACAATATGCTTCTAGTTGTGTTTGTTTCATTTAAAAGGCTAATCCTTTCCATGCTGGTTGGATCTTCACAGCATTCTGTTCTAGTTCCTATTATTTCATATTGCAAATTCTAATCTTGGATGTTTCAGACAATATCTTCCATCCTATACCCCCACATAGGAGCCTTTGAAAATTTGCCTGGAAACAAACATGTCAGGACCTCTCAGGATCCATTTTCTACTGTGGTCTCATATCCTTTATTAGTGCAATTGTGGAATTTGAAGGCACAGACTGCAATCAGGCTTTGCAAGCCTTTAAGCTTTCAGTCCTCTGTCTGTTTAAAGGGCTAACAATTGCATAAACCGCTCTTTCAAGCATCACAGTCTTTGTCTAGTATGGTATGGAATAAATGGCTGAGGGATTCATGGGAAGGACACAGAAGGGTAACATGTATCACTTACTTTAACACAAGACAAAAGCTGGGCATGAGCCTGAAATCTGGGTTTAAAAGTGAAATATTTCCTAGCCTCTGGAAGACGCAGAGCTAAAGGTACAGACTCACTGCAGTGAGAGCAGTACTGTATACACTTCCAACCTTTCTTTTAAACTGTTTTCAGTATCCAGTGTCATGGATGAAGCTCAATGTGGTCTGAGTTAATTTGCTTTTTTGACAAGAGTTCTGTGTTTCCCTTGTCAGACTGTCACTGGTACTCAGATCAGCTAGTATGAAGCAAATCAGACCTTCATAGATGGACTGAAGAAGTTAGTTCAGGCCCCTCAGAACACCTCAAAATATATTTGAGCCAGCAGATGCCATGGTTACAAATTCACTGTCAAAATAAATCACATTATGAAATTTAATAGGTACTTTCTGGGAATAGAACAACTTGATAGTGGAACCCTGAAAAACTGGAAATACCATAAAAGATAGGTTTTTTAAAAGGACAGCAGATTATGACCTACAGTTCTAGAAATATAGTTGAACTGGGATAGAAGAAATAAATGTCTGCATCTCTCTCTCTGGCTCAGGATCCAAGAAGTAGGCTTCCAACAGAAGTATCACGCCCTTCAAGTTCACTGAGCTCCTGTGACCTCTAATCTTCTCACTGCTCATGGCTGATATAACTATATACAGCATGATGTATCAGTGCAGTTACAATACTACATTTGAAAATGAAGTGTTCATGAAACGTCCGGTCACATTTTCCACAAGTTCCAAGCAACAGAGAAGAACCAAACTAAGACATTGGAAATACATTACAATTTTAAGACTTTCTGTTCTGTGTCCCCCACTTCGAAACACAGAAAAAAGGTTTGACCTTCCTTGATGAAAAGTCAAATTTGAGTCTGTAGCTACCTTTGAAAAATCAAATTCCTGGATCTGACCCATATGCATTTTGCACAGGTAAATCCTGGGATGTGAGAAAACCTTACCTGACTGAACAAATGATTTTGATTTGGAGAATTTAGGACCACTTATAAGACATTGAAGGTAAAGTGTTTGACAGAGGTCTTGAAGAGAAAAGAGAACAGAGAACTTTGGACTGAAAGAAGTCAATCAGGCTTTTACCACTGATTTTAAGGACACTAAATTTCACACTAAAATGTTCCGCAGAGTATGGGAGCGGTATTTTGGGGGAAAAAACCCCAAACATAATACTGTTGTTTTAAATGTAAAATATTTTGTCTCTTTGCCAAGCTCTGTTTCTGACAGTTGTACAGAATTTTTTTATATGTACACACATACATACATACATATACATATATATCATATAGTCAGGAAAAGATAAATAAATTTAGTAAGTCTGCTTAAAAAACTGTAATTCTGTGATATGTAGAGTAATAATAATATCTTGAGAGAGTTTCATATTTTTATTTTATGCCCAGTGACTAGCAAAAAGGAAATGATTACCAGTCCTTTAAATTTAAGTAGAGAACATCAGTGAAAAAGTCTTCATTCATCCAGTTTTGCAAATGTAGATCTTGTGAAATGTATCTGAAATGTGTCTTGAAGCAAATGCATCATTTTTTCTTTAGTTTTCCTGAAGCTCTCAATTTTAAAGGCAAGTTATAGCTACATGGCTTCTTCACTTCAGGAGTGAATGTGAAAATAGGCACTTAGACAAGAACGGATGGGTTTGAAGTAGATGAATTTAAAAAGGTTGCACTTTCCCCCAGCATCCAACTTTGCATCTTCTCTAGTTTTAAAATGTTCAAAGTGAGGGTATTTTTTCATGTGCTCTTTGTCTCTACATGGCTGTGGTTCTTGGTGCAGTCTGGCCAAGACTAGAGGCAGTACTGTCACAGTATGGTAGGGGCTGTCCTCCTGAGACTTCTTCCCTCAGCAGAACCACAGTATTTCCAAAGATTTTTCAAGAAACCTTTTATTCACAGGGTTTCGTTTCAGCATTTTAAACACCGAAAACATCAATACAAATTAGATGACCCTCTGCATTTCAAGTGATTTCTTTTCAATACTTAAAACTATAAATCTTCTAAAGTTCTCCTTTTACTGGTGTACCAGTACACTTTTTTGAGAAGTAGTGGTGAAAAATGATAACTAGTAGTGAGAGATAGTGGTGAAAATAGTCCCCTGTTACTAGGGGGACAAGGCAAACTGAAATGCTTCATTTGAAAATAGTTTGTTTCAGGAATATCTAAAGATTAAAACTGTATGCATACTTGTAAAATCTGGAAAATAAGAACAGCTCAGTTATCTACTTTGCTAATAGCAGAGAGCAGGCAGGTGCAGAGACACATATAGGACAGCCAGATAAGCATCTGGCCTTTGGCATATTACCGATAAACTCTTCTACATCTGTTTTCTGGAAGAACATACAGAAAAAAATATTTCCATTGTCCATTTAATGTTTTTAGTGAGTGACTTTGCTTGGGAGCAGGGGTTTTTTTGTGTTTGGGGTTTGTTGTTCTTTTTCATTTAACAACTGCAGATATTACTTGAATTTGGAGAATGCCTAGGGGAAGGGCAGTTGACAAATTTTAATCAAGGAACCACTTGCATAACGAAGGAAACAAAGGAGTAACTGAATGGAGGCAGCACCATCTGGAGAGAAAGATTGATAGCTTATTGAGCAGCCAAAGGTCTGTGAAAAAGAGATGTCCCTGGGCTACATAATTAACTTGATATTTTATGTCTTTGTGGTGTGTGGTTTGTGGGTTAGTTCAGAGACCAATGGATCTAATGCAATACTCTCTGAAGACTGGGAGGAGACATATCCAAAATTTAAAACAAAGCTGAGCCATTTCCTTTATTTCCATTTCCTGGAAACAAATTTAATTATGTGAATTTCCTGGAAACAGAGTCAGCTGAAATAACACACTTTGTTTAAACTTTTCATCATCTGTGTAATTTTACATTTCTCCTGGGTTTGCTAGTTCCAAACAATCCCATGATTTGGCAAATGTCATGGCTGTTCTTCATATTTGTTATAGCTTATGACTTGAGATAGTAAGTGGAGACCAAAAACTAATAATTAGGCTATCCAAAAACATTTAGTTCCTCAACATAAGTAGAGATTACTGTTCTTTATGTCACTAATCAAGTCTTTTTCTCATGTTGATCACCACATTAATGGCCTGCTCTATGTTTTGTTGAAGCATCTTCCGTGACATAAGAACTTTGCTTCAATATTTATGGGGGTAAAGGGAAATTGGTGCCATCCAATTATTATTATAATGTTTTTCTTTTCCATTAAGCTAGAACATATATTCTCAAGAATCCATGAAAGAATATGTTATGTGAGAACTATAGTTAATTTCACTGAAAGTAATCTATTCTTTCCGTGAACCCAGTAAGGATTTTTTATGAAATTATGTTAATGGTTGGCTTTCTGAGTATTTTCTCTCTATGATTTTTCTGAAGTGATTTTGTGAACTGTATGTTAAATAACCTTTTTTTTTCTTTCACATCTTGATTTCTTGCATTGTATTTTTGCTTTTGAGGTTTGGCATTCATGTTTGTAACACAGCTGCATCTGCTATGTTGAAAGACAGCTGAAAAACACATTCTGAGGCTGTAGTGCTGTTCTGCACAGAAGTATAGGTGGGTCTTTGGCATATGTTTACTGTGCTGCTTTAATATTTAATTCCATCACAGTTGATTTGAGGAATCTCTTACATTTTAACATTTTCCCCCGGTTTCTACAAGGGTTACAGACTTTAAGCTATACTTAGAGCTGGAAAAACAAAAGTGTACTGAGGGATTGAGGAAAATTGGAGAATAATGGGTTATTAAAACTGCAATGGGAACTATTTATCCATGTGAAAATGCAGGAGAATCTGCACCAGGTAACACCCGCTGTGTGCATTTCTGGGTATGACAGTATAGATTAAATTGTTTTTGGAGAGAAAAGCTTTACACATAAATGGGACCACCAGCATTACAAGCCTGTATAATAGTAAAAATCAAAAGCTTCAGCTGAGTTTAATGGAGAAGACCTAATTCCCAATATCTGTGCTGAGTGTGAAATGGCTGTGCTGTGGTAGCATAGATCTGGTGGAAGATAGTGGGGATAAGCCTGATAGATTTTACCCAAATTCAATCCATTGCTACGTAAGAAATGTATCTAACATAAGCCATCAGAAATAAAATCTCCCAGGAATCCCTAAGGCTGAACAAGGTAGCAGTCTTTTACTAGAGAACATGTTATTATTTCCTTCTCAAGCAAACACAAAGTCCTAAGAGACTTCTTACATTTTACAGTAAATCATGCAGGTAAAGAGTTTACTTTCAAGTAAAGCCCAGTTTCACCGGGCACTGGAGGTGTTCACATACATTCATAAGTTTTCCTCTGCACAAGCAAATGGGACTTTTTGTGGTTTGGACCCAGACTTCAGCTGTAAACAAAGAATACATCAAATCTGCATTTCTGCCCCAGCCTGTAGATGCTCACCTATTATCATTCCCTTGTTGAAAACCGGGTCATCCCCCTCTACCCTACACTGCTCCTGAAAAAACAGTAAGGGGGGGTGGGGGTGGGGTTGAAGTGGTGGTATGCTTTCTTCTTCTAAAGCAGGTACACTGACAGCTTTCTAGTGATAGTAATGAGGGAATCTTAGTTCAGATAGAGAAAAATGGTAGGAGCTCTGAATGACATCAGTTGGCTAAAAGATACTTTTGGAGAAGATGATTTCTCTGAGTGTGAAATAAATAGCTGATAGACCAACTCAAACTTCAGGTAAAGCTAAGGGAAGTAAAACCCAAAACCACAGGGAGGATAAGGAGTCCATTTACATCCATACATATTTTGGGTTTGTTCATGCCTTTTCAGGTTTGGTTGTTTGTTTGGGGTTTTTTTGTGGTTTCTGGTGTGGTTTTTTTTTAATATAGCTCATATTTCTACCTAATTAATTTGGTTATCAAAACACCAAAAATAGAGTAATGCTGTGAGAGTTTATTTTCCTCTGCTTCATAGAATCATACAATCATTTGTGTTGAAAGGAACTTTTAAAGTTATCTAGTTCAACCCTACAATGAGCAGGGACATCTCAACAAGACCAGGCTGATCAGAGGTTTGTCCAACCTGACCTTTGGTATTCTGAGGGATGGGGAATCTACCACTTCTCTGGGCAACCTGTTCCAGTGTTTTACCAGCCTCAGAGTAAAAAAGTTCTTCCTTATATCTAGCATGAATTGATCATCCTCCAGTTTAAAGCCATTACCGGTTCCTATCACAACAGGCCCTAGCAAAAACTCATCTTTCTTTTAAGACCCCTTTATGTACTTAAAGGTCACAGTAAGATCTTCCTGGAGCCTTCTCTTCTCCAGGCTCAATAACCCCAACTCTTTCTGCCTTTCCCTTTGGGAGAAGTGTTCCAGCCCTGTGACTATCTTCATGGCTCTCCTCTAGACCTGCTCCAACAGGTCCATGTCTTTCCTATGCTGAGGATCCTGGAGCTGGATGGATACAGCACTCCAGGTGGGGTCTCACAAGAGCAGAGGGGCAAAATCCCCTCCCTCACCCTGCTGGCCATGCTGCTTTGGATGCAGCCCAGGATACAAGTGGCTTTCTGGGCCATGAGCATGTATTGCTGAATTGTGTCAAGCTTTTCATTCTCCAGCATCTTCAAGTCCTTCATTCCCCCAGCTCGTGTTGATACTGGGGAGATCCCCAACCCAGGTACAGGACCATGCACTTGGTCTTGTTGAACCTGTTAGGTTCCCATGGCTTCACTTCTTGAGCCCAGCCTCTGGATGGCATCCTGTCCTTCAGGCCTGTTAGCTGCACGACACAGCTTGGTGTCATCTGCCAGCTTGCTGAGGGTGCGCTCCATACCAGTGTCTGTGTGGTCAGTGAAGGCATTAAACACCACTGGTCCCAATAAGGACCCGTGAAGGACAGCACTTGTCACTGACCTTCAGCTGGACATTGAACCATTGACCACTACCCTCTGAATGTGACCATCAAACCAATTCCTTGTGCACTGATCTGTCCACACATCAAATCCATCCATCTCCAATTTAAAGAAGATGATGTGGAGGGACTATGTCAAAGGCTGGACAGAAGTCCAAATGGACAATATCCATAGCTCTTCCTTGCCCATTGCTGCAGTCACTCCATCATAGAAGGCCACTGGGTTGGTCAGGCAGGACTTGCCCTCAGCGACACCGTGCTGGCTGTCTTGAATTGCTCCTCTGAACACCATGTGCCTTAGCACCGCTTCTTGGAGGATCTGTTCCAGGATCTTCCCAGGCACAGATGTGAGGCTGACCAGATGGTAGTTCCCAGCATTGGCCTTTCCACCTTTTTTAAAAATGTGTGCAATGATTCCTCTCTTTTTTCAATCACCCAGGTCTTCACCTATCTCCCATGACTTTTCAGATACCATGGAGAGTGGCTCGGTTTCAGTGTATCTACCTCAGTTTATCACCAAGCAAAACATGAAAGTTGAATCAGTGTGTGTGAGTGTGTGTGTGTAGAATGTGTGGCTGTGTAAATGAGGGCACAGGAAGAAAAGACAAATTAAGGTCTGGCAAAATAAACACTACACCACAGGTGGTGTGGTAATTTTCCTTCTTTTGATGGAAAGAATGAAATGGTAGGAAGGAGCTGTAACAGCTCTTCTCTTTCTCTTGCTGGCAGCATGTCAGACTCTGAGTTGGACCTGCTAGCCCAAGAATATCTCTGTAGCAGTGTTACCAGATTGCTCACAAGGTATTTTTGCTAAATAAATTAAAATGATCAGTGGCTGCCCTTGAAAATTTAAGTGGTTTGCGTCTGAAAAAAGATCTTTTTCCACAAGTTTTACTTCAAGGTCTACAAAGTTGGGTACAGATGCCACTTGTTCCTTCATACAAAATCTGTTAAACACCATAATATTTAAAAGTGACACAGAGATATTTCTCTTTCTTTCTTTTCTTCCTCTAAACATGTGCTGGAATTAGAATTACAAGAGGTCCTTATGCAGGCTGTACAAGATAAAGGACAAGTGGCGGGGTTTCAATACTTCCTACCTCCTCCTTTCCCCCACACCACCCACCCCTTCACATGATTATTTGCTTGCCCACATCTGTTAAAATCTGGTTCTTGCCAAAAATTACTTTTACTTTTCACATGTATCTTCAGAAGATATTGGTAGGGCAGTTCCCCTAGTAAATTGTCTGACAGGTAATTTTTTGGTACACTGTAGATGAGGAAGATGATAGAAAGTAGATTTTGTGTTTTATTTGTGTTATTGTGGGGTAATTCATGATAGCTCTTTAAATTTTAAACCATTTTAGCCCTTCTGCTGTAAATGGAACACTGATTTCCCATTAGAGGAAGGCCAGTAGAAGGATGTAATCATGCATTCAAAGATGTTCTGCGTGCAGGGTTGCTAGTGACTGAAATACCAACTCCCCAAAAATCTAAAGTAGAACCGTTTTCAATGTTTAGATTGTTTTCATTTCAAATGGGTTCACAAAAATGTTTGCACAGGCTAGGCTCAGAGGAAGTCAACACCACACTGAAAGGTAAGTGAAAGAAAAATAGCTGATTCAATTAGGAGAATTGCTCTGTGCTTTTCTATTGAAAAACCTGGCAATTACATCAAATTGCTATTTTTAGGCAGATTATAAAGCAGAACACTGGATTAATGAAAGCAGCCTGCACAAGCTGAGTGCTATGGAATGTTCACCCAACACCCAGCATATGCATGGTACTCTATGTGTCTGAGAGAAACACATGCAATCGGCCCATGATGCCTTAGAATTTTGCCAGAGAAGAAAAGCTGGCTTTAATGGCAAAACAGAAAACATTATTGGAAACAACTCTTTTAAGTTACTTGAGTTTATTTCAGAGGTGAGAGAGAGTTCATCATAGAAAGGTTTGGGTTGGAAAGGACATAAAGATTATCCAGTTCCAAGTCCCCTGCTATGAACAGGGACACCTTCCATTAGACTAGGTCACTCAGAGCCCAATCCAGCCGGGCCTTGAAGACTTCCAGGGAGGGGTCATCCACAACTTCTTTGGGAAACATGTTCCTATGCCTCACCACCATCACAGTAAAGAATTTCTTCCTAAAATCTAATATAAACCTACTCTCTTTCAGTTTTAATCCATTCACCCTTGTCCTGTCACTACATGCTCTTGTAAATAGTCCCTTTCCATCTTTCTTGTAGGCTCCCTTCAGGTACTAGAAGCTCCCCATTAGATCATCCTGAAACCTTCTCCTTTCCAGGCTGAACAATCCCAGGTCTCTCAGCCTTTCCTCACAGGAGATGTGCTCCATCCCTCTAATCATCTTGGACTTGCTCAATCACTCCATGTCCCTGTGTTGAGAACCCCACAGCTGGATGGGATCTCACCAGAGTGAAGTAGAAAAGTAGAAAATGCCCTCCTTTGACCTGCTGGCCACGCTGCTTTGGATGCAGCCCAGGACACATTTAGCTTTCTGGGCTGTGAGTGCACAGTTATGGGTCATGTCCAGCCTCTCATGCACCAGCCCAAGACCTTCTTGACACCCCCAAGTCCCCTTTCCACTTCTTGATCAATTCAACCACCAGCCTGTGTTGATACTGGGAGTTGTCCTCATACAGGTGCAGCACCTTGTACTTGATCTTACTAAACCTCATGAAATTCCCATGAGCCCACTGCTTGAACTTGTCCAGGTCCCTCTGGATAGCATCCTGTCCTTCAGGTGTGTCAACTGCACCATGCCATCCTCTGTCTACAAATGGTGCCAAGCTGTAGAAAGGGAGAATGTGATGCACGCACTTGTATTCACAGTGCTCTTCATGGTGATGCAAATGATCTACATGTTTATTTCACAGTGCAATTCCCTAAAAGCTTAAAAAAAATCCTGCATTTTGCAACATCACTGAGCACTCTCCAGTAGGATACTCAAAGTTATTAAGATTTTTTTCTGTTTGCAAGTCTTCTGCAATGCCATTGGTGGTGGTGTTTTGGGCAAATAAGTGTTGAAGTAACATCTGTGGTCATAATGCTTTTTGTGATTGTTGATGTCTCAATTTCTGACATTAGGGACAACATGTAGACTCTTTCAAATCCAAATGGCAGCTGCTTTCAAATAGTTGTAGGTTTTGACAATGCAGTCAAAAGGGAGCAAACTCAGCCCTATAATATCAAAATATATAGTTAATACTAGAAGTGGCATCAGAGAACAGAGTTATAGCTTAATGTGATCTGTACAAGAGGGGACTTGCAGAGTTGTTCACATCTTTATCAGTTGCTATTAGACATGGTGAGCTGGATGCAACCTCTGCTTTAAGAAAGCCCTAAATTCCTGATTGGCAGATGCTTGGAGATCACATAGGGGAGAGATGCGCTCTATACCTGCCTTATCTCTGTCCCTTCTCACGGAGTATCTTCCCTCCCAGATGTGGTCCAGGACTTCCTTGCCTAAATCAGGAATTTCTGAATTCTGGGTGACAAGAAAAAAGCCAGGTGTGGATTCCCTCAGTCTCTGGGGTTAAGGTGAAGCACTCACTTTAATGAAGTGGATCATATGCTGGAAGAGAAGCAGTCACCATGGACCTTGTTGAACTTCACTGTGTGTGGCACAGCAAGCAGCTGTTGAATTAGGTGAGAATTTGCTTAAGAGGGAGGGGAGATCTTTTTGTGAAGCTCCTCTACCTCTCAAGGCCTAATATGGATGAATTAGAGAACTCTAGAGAAAACAGAATTTCTTTTATAGGAAATATTTTTTTCTCCTAGAATGAACAGATTAAAGGTTGATTAATTCATGCTGATTTTCAGCTTAATGAAGAATGTAAGGATGACAGGGGAAAATGAAACTCTTTCTGACTTACAGGGTCTGATTAGAGCAGTCATCTGGAAAGCATAAGCTATGACGGTACTTCTCTGTTTCCAAGAATAGATTAATAACTAAATTGGTTGTTCTGTTATAGTCCTTTTAAACAGTTTTACTGTCTCCTGTTATTACACTCTAGGTATTGTATGAGTGTATTTCCAAAGGCTGCTGCTCAGTCTAAAGATCAGCATGTACTCAAATTTATTTCCAGTTGAAAGTGGCACTTATTAGCCACTGGGTAAAGGATACATCAGAGGCTGCTGAAGTCTCTCAGTGGCATGGAGTAGGAGTAGAGAAAATAGAGGGGGTATCTAGAGGGAGCCAGTGTTATTCTTCCTGCCTTGCAGGAGGATCAGAGATCCTTAGATCCTTATCCCTACCAAGGTCTCCTGTCTCCCATAGCAGGAACGACTAATATTTTCCATAATTTCTTGTTGTGGCAGTAAAGCAGGATCCACATTCTAATATTTTCCATTATTTCTCATTGGTTTCTGGCAGTCTCCTGCCTTAGGCAACTGGTAAATTTGCCTATGCCTAAGAGACAGCCATTGAGTAGATGTAGGATGATGGCATTCCCTCCCTGAGTCCTCCCACCCCATTTCTTCTCTGGAGACATTGTTTTCTTCTAATTCAGCATTATAACATTAGAGCTCCAGTTCTATGTCACAGAATCACAGAAATTAAAACACATTCACAGAATATTCTGAGTTGGAAGGACCCACAAGGATCACCCAATCTAGCTCTTAGCCCTGCAGGAGAATCACAACATCAAATAAATCTGCCTTGCATACATCCCTAATTGTGAGGTGACCAACCTCATCCTGTAATGGGCTGATGTTGTTTTTGCATTGCCATTTGCCACTAGTGTACTTAAAGAAACTCTCTTTATTGCCCCGCACAGTACTGGCCATTCTTCAACTCCAGTTAAGCTTTGGCCACTCTTTATTTTCTCCCTGCAGTGCTGAGTAGCATCTCTGTATCTCTCCCATATCATCTGACCTTGCTTCTACTGAACACACACCTTCCTTTTTTGCTTTAAATGGTCAGCCAAGCTGGCATTCTTGACTTCCAACATCTAGGAATTGCCTGCTCCCTGTGCTCTTAGGAGGTGGTGCTTAAAAGTGACCAGTACTGATAGACCCCAGCACCTCCAAAACCATTTTCCAAGTGGACCTCACTCACTTCTTCCCTGAGCCCAGCTGAAAGATATTGATGGTTTCTACTTTCAACCTTGTTGTAACTGTTTTACTGATATTGGCAGACAGAAGCAAGCCAAAAATACACTCACCAGTTCTGAAGTTCAGGCAAGATCCAGCTCTACCCTGTATGTATATTTGCCATAATTACAAGTAAAGCTAAACTTTATCCCTGATGTGCTGCCTAATATATAAATATGCAACTAATACTTGTACTTTAGTTTTGACTAAAGTGTTTTGATTTAAAAGGTAACTTTTAAGAGTATTTCTTATTCTTTTAACTGTCAGTCAGAAATAATCTTGTTTTCGCTTCTTGTTTCCCCATGCTTTTGAAATTTGTTAGAAATTCTGTATCTTTTCATCTGTGACCTGATTTAGCTGCCACTGGAGTTGGCAGGAGTTTTTCCACTGGCTTCATCCAAAACCAGATCACACCACTAGAGAGCAAATGATAAATTGCATTCAAAAGCTGGATGTTACCACAGGTATTGGTCAACACACGGACAAATTTCTGCCTAGGCAGGGTTTGCAACTCTGTATCCTTCCCTCATTAGCATCAGGATGCCCTCTGAGGTACAATGAAAGGTGTGTCTCTAGAGGAACACTGGGTTTCACTGTCCATCTTTGGATTTATTTGGGGCCAATGTTGAGACCTTGTCAAGGGAATTGTTGGAAAAGGTGTGCTGCTTGTGCATTGCCTGGCCACAAACAACATCAGGTCTTACTAGAGTTCCTCTTCCTTATATCTAAGGCCACCAAGTTCACTGATCTGTCCCATGTCCCTTTTTTTCTTTTTTATCACTATTGGTAACAAAAGCTGAAATCTTTTTGTCATAAGAATATTATCTTTTTTCATCAAAAATCATTACTTCTTCGGTAAAATGGTGTGCTCAGGTAGATTTTCCAAAACACATAATTTCAGAATTCTTCCCCAAAACAGACTATTCCTCAGTTTAAATACATCTTTTGAGATCTTTCAGTCTTTAAGTGTTCTTTAACATATTAAGATCAGCTGTTATAGATTTTTCAGCTTCAGAGAGTAAAAATATCATTTCATATCATCATGTATAAAGAGAGATACTCTTTTAAACTAGAAGCATGCATGTAATCTATTTTTTTCAGGGAACATTTTCCCCATTATCTGCCTTGACAAACAACTAGTCTCACTAATAAACAATTCAGCAGCAAGAGACTCCAGGGCTGTCTGTACAAAATTATGGCATACATTAGCTGATCCCCTCAGCCAGGCATGAGGTTCTAGCAGATTTAGCCTTGACAAAATGGCATTGCTAAATCCCTGGATGTCTCCTTAAAAACTGCTCCCTAAATTTTTGGGTCTCTGTAGTAAGAAACTAGCTGCTCCACTGGAAAAACAGGGACTAAAATAAGTTTGGCTTTTTTTTTCCCTGAAGCTTAGTTCTTTCAGAATGCATTAAGGTTGTCTGAATATTATATTTTACAGAATCCTTCATCTGAATGAAGATTAATTGGGCTGTTGTTTTTAAATTGTTTGTGTGTTCTTTCTTTTACCTTGCTAAAAGAAATATTTTAAGTGCCTGGCAACCTAAAAGGGAAATAAAAAACACTCTCATCACTAAAGAGAAACTGTATTGTGTGCCCAAACTATCTGTGTTAAATTGTCTGTGGTACAGAATACCCAGAATAAACTCTTGAAAGTTTGAGGGTCATACTTCTTTCAAATGAAGTCATTTTCACAAGAATCTTTTTTTTTTTTTCAGATCTGAAGATTTTTCTTAAGGAATGAAAAGGCTGAGAATAGTTAGTACTGTACTTGCACACACATCACCCTGGGTTACCTATTAAATGAAGACTTCAGGAGCAGCATCAGCAGTACAGGTAGCCTGAGTGGAATCCAGTCCTTGGAGTTTCCCTATCCTGCAGAACTCTCACTTTCTGCACTTGTGTTGCCCCCAACTTTGACTTCTCACTGCTTCCGCCTCCCTTGCTGTGCATGGAAGTTTTGGACTATGTGAAATGACAATATAGTAATTTTGATAGGTGAAAGCTGTACTAACAAATACACTGTCATTTAGAGAAGACTTTTTTTATAAACAATTTTAAGTGATAAATTTTCAGCAGAGTTCCTATTAAGGCTTTTTTGCTGCAGGTAGGCTCTCAAGCTTTATGGAACTGTGAAGACAAAATAGAAATTGATGTATACATCTTCTGGCCTTAGTGTACATCTAGATGTTACTATGATACACTTTTATTCTGGATTTGGGAAGATATGTATGCAGTACCTCACAGAAAACCTAATGATAACCAATGCCATCTATCCACACACCTAAAACTTCAACAACACACAAGCAAGATATACAGAGAGTAGGTAGGGAAGGATTTTATTGTTGGGGTATTTTTGGTGGTGGAGATGATGGACTTTTTTAGTTTTTTTAGTGATGGGAAACTGAAGTGAATTAAGTCATTTAAACAAGGTCACACAGGAAAATTGGAGGAGGCTCAAATATTAAACTACGCACTCTAATGAGTCTAATTATCAGTCAGACAAACTAATTCTCAGTGTCAACTGCAAAAAAGTCTGAAAACCTTCATCATACAGACTTCGAGCAGTAGGCCAAAGAACTCATGGTTCGGTGCTCCTATTCAGTTTTCAAATTAGTTTGTCTTTTAAAATTAGTAGTTGGAAATAAAATTCTGGAGCATGTAATCACTCAGGGAGAGCCAGTGGTAAAAAGGGGTTAGAAAACCTTAGAACTTGGTCATGTTTTGATTTTCTAGGGCATGCAGACCTTGCCAGAAGCATCTTCTCAACCAAAAAAACAAAAAAAAATTAATACTAATCATATGAAAGACTAAAGTAATGTTAACTAGATCATTACCTAGTTTCAGTTTAAACTTTCTCTTGACACAGAAGCGTTGCATATTCGTTTTGCTGTCCCACATCCAGAAGATGTATCTAGTTTTATTTGTTCTGGCTACTATGAAAGTATTTGGGGAGTCCTGTGCTTTTCGTGCAAAAAACACCTGATGGGAAAAATAAACTCTTTCTTCCACAAGTATTCACATGTGCATGTGTAGTGTCTATTTCTTGCACTACAGAGCGCAGTAAAGGCAGTTCTTGTTCCTTTGCTTGTTGAAAAGGAATAGAAAGGGGACTAAGAAAGTATAAAGAAAAGCTGCTACCTAACAAAGAAATACTTTCAGAGTCACTGTTTGAAATTTGCCATGATTACAAATTTTCAGGGCAACAGTTGTGAATAAGCAGATATTGAAGTGAGAATTTTCAGTTACTCTTGTCAGTTAGGTGCTGAAGGTAAATTGATTCTCAATAATATGAGCTCAAAAGCACTTTGCCAAATCACTGTTTAATCCATGAACTGCAGACTGAATGAATGCAGTGAAGAAAAATTATGTCAGTATGTCCAGTGACAAGTCTATTAGTTTGCTATTTTTATGAGAAAGGGACATTCTTTCCAAAGTCATAAAAATAGAGCCTTAATCTCTTTTCCTAGCTGGGATAATATTCCATATACATACAATCTACAGCTGTGATTGTGTACAAAACATACAATATTATTTATTTCCTTTTGTACTTTATTATTGTTAATGTAAAGTACAAAAAATACTGAGTTTCTGGGTTCAGGAACTTGCACTTTTCTCACCCTGACCCAGTAACAGAGCAGGACCAGCAGCCTGCAAGTCAGCCTCTGTAAGAGCTTGGCACACTGGCTAAAAAGGAGCCCAGAATTTTCTTTTGCTGGATTCTAGATCTGAACCCATTTTTGAATGAAATCTTAAAATTATTCCTTAATTTTCACCCAAAATTATTCTGAAATGCATTGTCCTGAGGAGTTTGGAATAGCCTACCACTCAGTTTCTGGTTTTTCACAAGAGGTGCAAAAAGTTTTCATGTTGGAACCATCCAATCTTTGGGGTTTTTTGAAAAAAAAAAAAAAAACCAGCAAAATTAAGCCAGCAATTTCATTTAAATAATTAACATTTTAAGCCTGAGTATAAGGTCTGATGTGAAGTGTTCATTTCAAAATATTTTGGAAGAAACATAGACGTGTTTTCCTTAAAGTTCTATGTAAATCCTGTCTAATTTTACCACGTACTGATCAGACATTTCAGGCTTTGTTTGGTTTTCTCTCTCCTATTTGTCTTTCCTTAATTATTCCTTCACTTTGCTCCATTTGCTTTTCTTTAAAATACAGATAAAGCAGTGCTCTCAAAGGGATAAAAACCAAGATTCTGATCCTTTCCGCAAGCAAATTCTTCTATAAGTGGCTTGTTCAGGGATATGTGGATTGTTTTTGTCACCCTCCAGTCTTGCAACGCTCTTCTGGCAGTCAAATGTAGCCAGAGTCCTCTACCACCATTGGGAAGAAGACAAGGCATTATGAAGAGTAACAGCAAAAGTTAATACTTTCATTTTTGGAAAACTCTCTGCTCTACCCTGAGTCCTCAGAGGAAATAAACAGCATAGAAACCAAATTATCTCTGCAAATATGAAAGGCTGAGCTGACCTCTGTAGGAGAACTTCTGTAACCTGTAAGACCCTGGAGAACCAGCTGATCCTGCTTTGTTAACTGTAACAGTACAGTGTTGTTGAAAGTCACCCCTGGCTGTGATTTACAGCTGGAAAACAGACTGAGCTCTATGCTAGTAGGAGTGGGACAGGGCTGAAAATTCAGTTCTTGAAGAGAAATACTTGAGTTTCAGACAGTGACACCTTCGGATTAATTTCAAAATGTATTAAGAACAGAAAAGTGTGAGATTCAAAATTTTTCTTCTTTTACTTGCTTTTGCAGTGGGTTATTCTGATTGATTATGGAAGGACGCCTGGCAGAGAGACTTTCCACAGATGCAGGAGTGTTCCTTGTCTGCACTGGTGAGAGCGGCATCTCCCATCTGGCTGATCCAGGGGCCAGGTGTGGGCACATTCGGCACAAAGCAGCTGAAACACTCCACTTCTGGAGCATGAGTGATGCTGACTGGGATGCTGCCTGATTCTGAAGGTATTTAAGCGTCTTTGGGTATTGCTTATGGAAACTGAGCAAAACTTTGTGCTGTAAATTGTACTTTTTTCTAGGTGGTCTGATACCTGGGAGCAATACTACCCAAAAAAAAAAATCATGTAACTGGTTTGTTTGGCAAATTATTTAAAAATTGAGCAAATATTTGTGCTCAGTGACAATAAACTGCAGAACTGTTAGGATCTTGTTAGAAGAGCTAAGACATAGATTCTTTTTTCCCTCCTCCACAAATCATGTTTGACTCACTTTCATTGCTTCAAGTGGGACCCAGGATGGATATTTTGTCTTTGACAGACACTAGAAAACCCCCATGTGCACAATATCTTGTCCTGTTTCTATTTCTTTCTTTTGGTGGGAAAAAATGTATCAGAAAGGGAAGATTTAGGGAGTGTAGGACACAAGTGCAGACTCAGAAAACGTTTCCTTTGAGAATAAGATGCAGGTGCAAGATACAGACATGGGCATTGCCACTGATGCATGTCTGAGAACAGCTAGGATTTGAAGAAACTGCGAGGTTCTGTGTAGCCATGTTCCTTCTGGAGTTGTCCACTGTCTCGGAGAGAGTCGTAATCTGCAGAGAAGAATTGAGATACAAGGGAATTTTTCTGAATAAACAAACAAACAAAGACAACCCAGAAAGTTGTAAGTACACATCACAAAAGTAAAAGATGGAGTATGCTGATCTGAAGTCATCAAGAAACTCAGTAAGAACAACACATCAGGAACGACTTCATCATTGCTGTCTAGAGTGTCAATGTGATAAGCCACACAAGCATTTTGGTGTGTACAGAGCTTTGTTAATTGACTCAGCTGTGGGGGTGAGTGAAGCTGTGTGACAAATTAACTTCAGTATCATGCGTAGCAAGTTGGACCAGCCATTTCTGGGCAGATCAGCTGTGCCCTGAACATCCACTGAGAGTAGACTTGATGCATGCTCAGTGTGATGCGTAGCCTTTGCTTGCTGATTGGTGACATTGATCACGCAGGCAGCAGAGGAGGCCCAGAGCGTCTGGTGCTGTGGGAAGAGGCTGTGCTGATGATAGGTACCATTTCGAGCGAAGGAAATGACGTCTGACCTCAGACTGCATTGATCACTGATGAGTCACTGGAGTTTGCTTTATCTTTGAGTCCAGCAGTACAGTCTGGTATTGCACAGGTACTGTGGCCACCAGAAGTTATTCAATTGAGTTTTGGATGTCCAAAGCTGGGGTCTTGAAGTTTGAAGTTAGCAATAATGGGGGAGCCAACATGAGAGGTCTCCCTCACTAGGGAAATACCCACTTCTCCTGTTGTCTAGGCCAAAAAGAGTCTGGAGAAGCCAGAATTTGTTCACCAAGATAGTGAGCAAAGCGGGATTTCAGAGCAGGGACTGGATGCCCCTGAAAGCTCACAGGTGAGTTGTCGTAGCAAAGGGAGGTCTGCCTAGTGCTGCCTTGGCCACGTAGCAGCCGTGTGAAACACCACTCCAGGGGGGAGCAACTTCAGAAATCTAAAGAGGAGAGAATAATCACTGTGTTGAGGAGGGACTTCCTTAGAGGGGTTAAGAGTAACCATAACTATCGTAGGGTGACAAGCTGTCAGGATGAGCAAGCCATGGGAAGCGCAAAGGGGGATTTTGTGAATGGAGAATTGAAAGGAAAAGTGGAAGGATTTATGGATAAAGAATTTACAGAGAAGAGCATTCTTATTAATAGATCTTTTGTTTAGGTTAGTGCCAAAGGGAAACTTCTGGTTTAATTAATCCTTGTGTCTGCATTGAGTATGTACTAATTTATATGTTCATTTTCATCTGTTTTGCTCTATGTTCTGCCTTTGATTCAAGCTGTTTAATGCTGACATCACTTTGTCTTAATGTGTCAACCCACTGTGAGCAAACATAATGGAAATTGGTCAATATTGCTTAATTGTGAGTCACAAACATGAGCCACATGTATGGCTTACACATATTAACAAAATGAGTGACAGGTTTCTGGAAATAGCACTCACATGTAACCATCATTCACTGTGTAACCAACGCACACTGTGCTGCTTTTTAGTTTTTTTTTAAAAGTGTCAAAATTGGCTGACTTGAGTAAAAGAACCTTTACCAATAGCTTGTCAGCGCTGTTGTAATTTTCAAGCAAATTAAAATGTTGATTTTTTTAAGTAGTAAAAACCTGGAGTATGACAAGTTGAAATAGTAGTAAGACTAATGGTAAGTTTTGATAGTCTGTGCTTGTGAAATTTAATGTCTTGCAGCAAATAGCTCTTCAGAGTTCTAACACATCTTTTCTGTTCAGTTAAATGATGTACATTAGGCAGTACCAAAATATATGTATGAGTGCAGATGTCTAAGAAGGGTTAAGGAGTTGTGAAAAATATATGTTTAATGTGCTCAAAAATGTAACATTTTGGGAGCACAATAAAAGTAAAACACGTGCCCTGTAACACTTTACTGAGTACAAACAAAAAGTTACAAATGCAAGACATACTCATTGCTTTTCAGAGAATGAAAAAAGTAAAGAAAATGAAAATGAAAATGAAAATAAGAAATGTATGGTCTGTCCTCAAACTACATCCTTTTTACTACAGTGATACTGCCGTTGTGATGATACAGCCTAGATGCTGGCTTTCTCAGTAAGGCAGAGCATCCCTAAAAATAACTGTGTGGTGTACCAGTTTGAGTGTTTTTAGAATTTGACCCAAACACCTATTCCTTGAAAGATATATCCAGATCACAGGAGGAAGAGAGGTGAAAACATATGTTCGGGAAATTTTATCTCTGAAAGACAGAAACAGCCTCTTCTAAATCCTATATCTTGTACACATAAAAATTGTACTCTATTTTGTAATTTTCATCATACAGAACGAGCTGAAATTTGGTATTTGTCTGTTAAAGGGGTAGGTGATTTTAAGCCGTGTAGCATTGAAATCAGTCATGCTTTCTTGAGTTTTCTGCTGCGTAGTTTAATCGAGAAATTCAGCCGAGAACCTTGATGTTCTTTGTCAAAGTCAGCCTAGACCTTGGGGGTCTCAGTAACATATATCATGCCATAGTTGCTGCTATAAACAAATAGGGATGCAAATGTCATGCTTGTTTAACAGAGATTAATTTTCTTACCTTAGCTGCTGTTTGAAATTAACTTGTTTGTTTGTCTATTTTTCTCTGGCCTGAACATTATAATGTGTAACATTGTAGTGTGGGAGTACAACTTACGTACAAATATTCTGTACAATGCAAAACTATTTTCTTGACTGAGTCCTGGGCCCTGCACCTGGACCTTATTAACTTCAATATAAAGACCAACTAAATCTTATAATGGTTGAAAAGATCAAAGGATACTTGTTACAAAAATTATCTGAAAGCATTTCTTCAGATATTAAGTGATTTCTTTTTTAATTTAGTCATTAAATATATCAATCTCTTAATGATCAAATTGCTCAGTTTTTCCTCTGCACACAGACCCACTGTCTCCACCTATACTGTTAAGAATTATGTAGGTGAAAACGCAATATGAGTGGAAGAAAAATTGTTCAGTTCTATTAGTTAACATTAAATCACAAAATTAGTTCAGTGGCTGCGCTTTTCATATTAGGAATTGGAATATACTGGCAATGACTGAAGAAACAACTTCTCAATGTTTATTTTGTAGTTATAGACTGTCTCATTAATTTTTTAATATCTCTGATGTCAGCATTCAAGGTTCTTGTCCTTTGGTTATTAGCATGGCTGGCACATGCTTTGGGAATCCCTAAGTAATAAGTCAGGTACTTGTTGCTGCTTTAATCTCCTCTCCTGCTGAAAACCGCCCGCTTTTAATGTATAATGATGAAGGCTTAAAGCTCCATCTTTTTCTTCCTCTGGGGAGGTGCCCTTTATAGTTTTAGTGATATATGTTGGATACCCTGTTCGTTTTCTGACAGTAGTGGTGGCTTGAAAAGCCTTTGGATTTGTGTAAGACAAGCTTCTGATATTCACTGGTGTTTTTGCCTGTTGGATACCACTTCTTTGAAGTACCACCCACAACCTTTGGAGATTTTTGAGGACAGTGTCAATAGTAGAATGCATAGTCATTAAAGCAACAGCCTGCAACCTCTGGCAAAACCGAGGCAAGCCATGTGAAAAGCATTGTAGTTTTAAAAAATATCTCAAAAATTTGCTTTCAAATTTCACTCTTGATATAACTAGTTGCAGAGCTAGTGGAATGTTGTTGCTAAGAGCACTGCTCCAGCTATGAAACCTGATGATGTATTAACTGTGCCTGAGGGGTGCATCTGTTCAATCTGTGAGCCCCGAAGCAGAAGGTAGAGGAAACTCCTAATTTTCCTCTTTATTCTTTTGTTCAAATCACAGGCTGCCTCAACTCTCCTGCTGCTGGCCAGTAGTATTACCTTACCATTACACACTATGTGGAAATAATGTATGCTCTGTTTATGAAGGATGAAATGAAAGATTTTTCTTCATCTACTGTGTTATGGTATAATATGCTTTTATCTATGAGTAACGAAATGTTGTTGAGAAGCCATATTATGTAATTTTTAAAAATCTCCGTTACAAATGCATCTGTAAAATAGAAGAACTAGCAAGTAAATTGAGTAGAATATTTGCAATGTGTCTTTATGTTATCTGTGGGACTGCAGCATATATAGTGGGTTATTACACATGCAAATTAAGTGTCTAGTCATTTGCTTCCTTCCATCTTTCCCACTGTTTATTAGTTGGCATTCTCTTATATGGGTCCCATGCTAAGCAATTACTTTGCCACTTCCCTTTTCTTTCATAGTCTTAGTTATTTCAATTTCAAGTAACTATAATAATTTAGAAGCTACAGTAGTGGATTTATAGTAACTAAAATGATGACAATTATATGACTGTAGAAATGGGGATGTTCTACTATGTTCAAAAGCTCTAGTCCTTGTCTTGGTTTTTAGAAGATAATTTAAGGCTGCATGGTATTTTTTGTAAGACGTGGGAGAGAATGGCCATAGGGCCATTGCAAGACTGGAAAGTGTGGTAGTGAAACTTTTGTTCTTTGTGCACACCATTCCCTTTCTTTACCAAGATGCTTCTTTTGTGACATGGTTTGGTACATGGCTTGATACGTCAGCTAGGAGGAAATCATAGCAGGCTCAACAAAGCCCTAGCACATGCAGAGAGCAGCTAAGCAAGCCAGAAAGCCTCATGCCCCTTTAGGTAGGGAAGTAGTCTCCAGAAAGCTGGCATGCTAAATGTTTTTTCTGTCTCTGAAAGCAGATATAGTGCTGGCACTGGGAAGAGGTGCTGTCAGACCCCCCTGCAGGAAAAAGCAGATGTGAAGTAATATTTTCCAAGTGATTTTGGATTCCACATGACACAAAATTACCTTCTGAAATCACTTTTGAAACTGTTCCCTCCTATTTCTTCTGAATATGGGACTCCTGCCCACATCTTTATTTTGGAAACACTGCCTACTTGTGCTGGTATATGAGACTGTGTCATGGCACTGTGCCTGCTTCATCCTGTGTCTCTTGGGATCGTGAGCCATGTGTGGCCACAGGCAGTGGCTGAAGTTTCAGCCTTGACCTTTATTTATTTGTTTGCAAAATCAGTCTGAAGTTTACTGTAGCCTTTGGGTGTGCTTCAGCTACTTAACCATAAATGTGCTGATGCAAAGCTCTCCTATCCAGGACGCAGAAGCAATCCCAGGAGAGAAATGTATTGTGATTGATTGCTGTTACAGCTCACACATTTAGAGGGGTGAAGAGGGGTTTAGTGCGTTTATTTTTTTCTGGTTTTGCAACTCCTCTTTCTCACTTGTCCTTCTTGTGGGTGGCTCTTTAAATTTAGATAAGACAGAAACCTCCTGGTTCAAAGTAACTTTTTAAACTCCATTCTTGTTATTGCATCCCCTGTTCTCCTTTCTGGTGAATATTTTTAACTTCTCTTATGTTGTCAGCAAGTGTTTCTTTTTTATTCCTGAGAGTTCAAGCTATCAAGTTTGGATCCAGCAGGAGAAGTGGTCAAGTTCTGTGCATGCCTCTTCCTTTCGTATTCTCACCCCCATGTTAAACCATCATTGTCGCAAGTATTTTGAAAGTTCAGGTTCTTTCCACTGCAGTTGCATACAGTCTAGGAAATTAAAGAAAAAAAGTGTAGTTTGACAGGTGAACAACCTAAAATTTGTATTTTGCTTGATAGCCATTCTAAGCCAAACCATCTGGCAGAGATTGGCTTTGTTCAACAGCTACGTTAAACTCCTTGCAGTGTGAAGCTACAGCCTCTGCACAGCACAAAAGCCGTTTCCAAATGGTTTGGTGAGATTGCCCAAAAGCTATTTTTTCCCCTTTCATTGTCTGTCAGAAGTTTTAGTAATAATAATCATAATAATAATGCGTAACTATGATGCATAAAATAATTGTTGCTAAAGCAACAGCTACATGATAGAGCATTTTAAACGTAAGTGAACAACCTGCTAGTTAGGAGTTTTCTGGGGCTTTCTGCATAGCTATTCTGCAGTTTTCTACAGCTTGGATGCTAAATAAAAGTCTTTGTGCTGTGTTTTATCTTGGAGAGTTCATGTGGTCCCAGAGTCCAGCAGCCAGGTCTCTACTTCTTGCATCCCTTCTTAAGCAGTACTGAAAGGTGCTGTCTTTTTCTCCCAGAGTATCCATTTGACAGCTACAGTCTTCCATAATAATTCTGCTTGCTTCTGATTGTGAAAATTCATGCTAAATGCATGTAAATAATCCCTTACACATCTCATAACTGCTGACACACATGCTGGACTAACTGAGACCCATTAGGTATATCATGTCTAGTGAGAACAGGTAAGTAATAAATCCAGTGATTTTGTGAGTCCTACTATCTGTTGTTAAAGATAGCTGAACACAGTGAATAGATTTGCTTGCAAGTACACACTCTGATAAAAGGTCTTGTATATGTTTTTCCCCCTCTGGGGCCAGTTTTTCCAGTGGTACTGTAATGGATTCTTTTGCTTGACTTGGCCTGTGTTGTTGTCGTACATGACAGCCTTAATAGTTTACTCAATATTTCTGTTCATCTGAGGACTCGTGTGGAATATATTTGGCCCTTTTTCTAGGTCTATAAATAACTTCTGTATCCTTTATAACATGATGCTCTGTAACATCTAAGGAGTCAACATTCCTTTGGCATTAAACAAAATCCCCCCTAGACCCTAGAACTGCTTTTAAAATTGATAATACTGCTGTGGCATTTGCTTCCCTGACCACCCCATGCTTACAGAAGGAATTAGATTCCTCAGACTCTGCTCTTCAGTAGGGACTCTGGCACTCATAATTCACATACTCTTTGAGACCAGACATTTGTCTGTTGGTTTCCTTTAATGCAACAGGAGGTGTATCGATCACATTTATTAAATGCTCCAGAGAGTGTGTGTGTGTAATCACTGAAATTCTCTAGGTTTTCATTTTCCTGTTATAGATTTGTAACTGAAAATGCAATCCTTTTGTTCTCAAGGGTGGGAGTGTTTGCTATGCCCTTGTATCTCTGAGTGCTTTCATGTGTCTGGTGGGGCACTCAGCTGCTCTGTCCTTCCTCTAAGGATATTCCAGTTTGTTTAAATCCAGGTCTGCAGCATTCTTCAATTATCACTTGGAGCCAAGCTGCCTGGAAGAGTTTGGGTTCATTGAGTGCCTGACTGTCCAGTACCACATGGTGTAAACTGCTGCATAGCACAGTGTCCAATTACAAGCAGCTTTCATCCTGGAGACTTTCAGTTGCCCATATCCACGGCTCCTTTGCTGAAGGTTATATATTTTAGCTAAATATTTCTGCTGTCAAAACACAGAGGACCAGATATTGTCTGTGCCTTGCTGGTAGGAAATCTATTCATATTCCTCAATTCAGGCAAAGTAAGGCTGATGAAGCAAGTATCAATACAGACACCAGAATACATTTGGGAGAATAATATGTCCCTGCATAGAAATTTTTTTACTCTTTTTTTTTTTTTCCTTCCTGGTATATTATTCTATTTGGTGTCCTTAACTAAATACATTCTTAATTAAGTGCCTGTGTTTTAGCTTTCCTAATGCTTGCACTGCCAACACTTCTTGTCCTCTCTCTTATGCAGACATAGAAGCTTGCTGTGCTTTTGCTAAAGTCTTGAATGTATGAGTATGCATTTCAGTACTTACCCAGGACATTTTTAACTTTTGCCTAAGTTGATCATATCAACTCAGACCCAGGAAAGAATATCAGACTGAAAAATGTGTATTAATAAATACAGCAATAATAAAAAAATGGGCCTTGATTGTGGTAAGTTGAGCAAAAGATTGTTGTCTCTAAGGACATAAAACACATTGATGAGCAGTAATTGCAAAACAATATATTTTGGTAAAGAATGAAAGATCTCTATAATGTTCACTCTCCACATTCTCAAGAGAGTAAAATGCAATATAGCACAATGATAAATTTCTGAGAGTTTCCCAGACCAGTTTTTGGCTTGCCAAAGAAGGAAAGCAATGAAGGAGAGTATTGAATAACTTTTATCATCATGAAATAAAATGTTTTCTCTGTTTTCTGGATTAAACTCATAACATTTCTTTTCCTCCTAAGTTTTAAAGGATCACTTTTTGTTTTTGTTGTCATCATTCCTGATATTTGCAATATATCCTTGAATATATGCTTGAATTCTTTGGGAACCTAATTTCTGGGGGTTTTTGGGTGAAAAATTTAACTTTCACAAGAAATTTTAAAAGGAAATACTTAAAAAAAACGAAACGCCAATCAAACAAAAATCAAAACCCACTGGGGCCAGTCATTACTATTCTGATGTCAAAGGTCAAGCTCATCAAGCTTTTGAAAAAACTTGAGACAGCGGTCATTGGGAAAATATTCAAGGCAGCAGTTCCTCAAAATTGTTTTAGTGTTGGGACATATACTCCTAGAAGTTCCACTTTTGTGAATTTTACAAAAAAATGCGCCTTTAACACTGCTCAGAGTTATCAAATCAGTGTTCACAGGAGATAAATACTCTATCTGGCACTGAAGACAGGAGACATATCAGGGAAAGTAGTGAAAATATCTGGCTCTAGTGGTATCTCAGGACAGTAGTCAGTAAAACATGCTTCAGAGGAAGGTATTTAAAGTTTAAATTCTACTATGCAAAATAAAGAAGTATTTTTCTTGACAGGAGAGAGTGTTGCTTGATATAATTCAGAATGTTTTGATCTTGATATTCATAGGCCTTCCTACAATTTTTTCCCTCTCAAGAATGCCTTGTCTTATGAAATACTTTGTGCAAATATTAGTTATTATTATTTTTTCTTTTTACGCAGCGTTCTCTATCTGTATTCTGACAGCATTAAGCAATGATGTCTGGTTGGCTTTGCATTTAAAGCAACAAATTTTTTCGAAAGTCTCCTCACCCTGCCCCCTGCGTGCAGTTTATATAGACCTTTATTTCATTTTTCCCTTTACTGGAAATCTTCCTATTTTCTTTATTTTTATATATTTTGCTAATCTCCTTTTTAAAATAGGCCTGGCAATTTACATGCAGTAGTCAGAGCAGGGGCAAAGTGCTGGCTTCTTACTAGCAAGAAAGACTGGAATCAGTGCTAACACCCACTGTTATTTCAAGTTCCATTTTCACAGGCGAACATCTTTCTTTGTTCTTGCTGCCACTTTGTGCTGACAGCACGGTCTTGCTTCACTGCCCACTGTGGTACTCGGGTCTTCTCCTTGGGTGGTTGCAGATGACAGATGAATCACATGTGAGCAACACGAATTGCTGTTTCCCTGTGTTTGCAATCTGAGTTCTTAAAGCAGAAATTTGTCTTCCGTCTTGCTCCATGCTCTTCTGTATAAGAGTCCTCCCCATCATCCATGTATGAAGTTAAATATCTCTGTGCAGATCACATGCTTTTTATTCCTCAGATGGTTTTGAACTCTGATATAGTCCACCCTGTTATTCTGTACTAGTGCCCTGAAAAATTTTGTTCATATAGGACCTTGTCCCATCAATTCCCTTGACAAAGAATTGGGCTGAAAGCTGAAACAAAAATAAAATAAACAAATGAGGAAAACATCTGGGGTAAACTTAGTTTAATCTCTGCTTTCCAAGTTTCAGATTAGTTTCCCAAATATAGTTATGCATTTAAGTAGTCAAAAGGAAGAACATTTGTCATTGAGATCATAAGGATAGTAATTCTGCTGCAGATAACATTTGTGGGAAGGAAGACGAGGTAATGAAAAACAAGATTAAATATCAGAGAAAAAAGAGAAGAACAGGTGTAGATCAAGAAAAAAATCTATGAAAAATGATGACAATTACAGAGATTGCATACTATACCATCATGTTTCTCAAGGGAATGTATACACTCAAAGGGTGAAAGATTTATCATTTTTGAAGCATCTGATGTTATTTAAAAATTTCAAGCTATAATACTCTCTCTACATAGAGATATTAATTTGTCATAGCACAGAAATGGATTGTTTAAGCTCCATCAGCTCATATGAGATAAGCATGTGTTTAAGTGCGCTTCTGTTTTAAAAACTTCAGTTGTCATTTCTACAGCTGGTCTGGTATTACTCTGAACAGGAGTTGATGCTATCCTGTTCCTTTTTGTGCTCTTTTGGGCCACATTTTTGCACATGCAGAGACTGCTGTGCAGTAGAACTGAAACCCATATTTCCTGGCAGTAGTGAGACTTCATGCTCTGGATTGCTGCAATCCTTGGGTCAGAGGTGTCTCTGCTCACTTTGCCAAGTATTAGACAGAAAGGAGGGTAATCCAGGAGAGACTACAGGATGGTATTTCAGGCTGAGTCTTGTCCACTGTGTTTTATTAAAAGTCTTGCCTTGGAAATGCAGCAGTTCACACCGCTGAGTGAACACACGGAACTGTGACTTTAATCTTTCTGTTCTGGGGTATGTTTACAATATCATGGTGAATACTCTGTGCATCAAACCTCTACCCTCAGCATGCGGAATAATTTCTGATGAACATAAGAGACTCTAGTTCAAACAACCTGTTGAGAGAGTACCCAAAGACGGCCATTGAGAAATGTGCCCTTTTTAAAATCTGACCCCACAGGAAACTGAGCTGGAGACTGCACCATGTGTGGGTAAAAGCCTCTGACACAGAGTGCTCAGTGCAGACATGCAGGATGATGGTTCAGTGAGAATCTGAAGGTAATTGGTGATACGGAAGCCTGATCTGGCACATTTCACTTCCATTGTGAGAAATTAACCCCCTGTTCAACCGAACCAAAATAGAAGCTCTTTTGCCTGCCTGGTAATTAGTCTCTTACATATTTGCATCTCATTGTTTTTTTTTCAACACTTAATGGCACAGCTGCCTTTTGCTTTAGGATAAATTAGAATGGATATCAGCAACACACATCCATTTGATAGTCATGGAATGTCTATTAAACTTGTTGCCTCTTGGGTTTCTCATTGATATTGGTAATCTCCTATTAGTTCCAGGAATGCTCTGTTTCTTTCCTTCCTCCTTCTCTTCCCTATCAGTTAAAATAGAGGTTTAGTAAATCAAATTTCTACATCAACCTCCTTCTACTGAAATATCACCTATTATTGAAAAGTTCCTACATCCCATCAGACATTCTGAATTGGTGCCTACAAAAATCTCCAAACAACAGGAAGGGGAAAGAAAAGCAAGGTAGGAAGCAAATGGCTTGTACAATTTAGGTAAGAAACATATTTTTTGCTCCATTGCTCTTCACCTAAAGACTTGCTATAGCCAAATTAATACTTTCCATATCTGTTGCCTCCATGCAATGGCCATAAACTTTCCTTTCACGTCATGATCTGTATGCCCTGAAAATCCTGCTTTAGCCAACAGGAAACACAGGCAGATCGTACTACTTAACAACGTTCTGGTTTTTTCAGCCTACAGTGAAAATAATGAGCACAGTGGGGGAATTAATATAAACAAATTACTAACTCTTTAATTTGGATAGCTGATAAGAATTTAAGATCTTAATTAGTAAGAAACATCAATGTTAGTCAGTGATTCATGGCAGAACTCTGTTGACTTACCAGGGGTAAGTCTGAAGCTTCTTCATTGAGGGCAGGGGGAGTCAAATAACTGGAGACAGCTTTCTTGGTCATAAACCAAAGGAAAATTAAGCCAACGTAGGCTGTATGAAATCTGAATTAAATGTTGGAATCAAAGCTTGTTCTGCACTGGGTTGTGTTGTGTGAAAATGCTGCAAGAGAACATGGGCTGCAAGGACAGCCCTATCACCGAAGTGTTACCAAGGAATACCACTGTTGCCTTATTTCTGTAATTCTGCTGGGCAGCCTCAACAGGTTCAGTTTCAATATTGGACTCACTGGAAGTTAGTAATAAATGTAAGCTCTTCTTAGGCAGATTATCTTGAAGTTAACATTTTGTATACTAAGTTTTTCTTCAGATTGTCTTTCTTTGAAAGTGTTCACATTTCTGGATGTGTTTTTAATATCAATGTCTCTCTTACTCGGTTTCAGTTTCCTACTTTGACCTGGAACTGCTTGTTCAGAGTACACTGCTGATACATTGTTGATATCAGGTTGATATCAGGCTGTGATCAATTTCTTTGCAGAAAAAGTAAACTGAATTGCATGTTTTGATCCCTGTTTTTTCCAGCCTTAAAATGACATTACTAGTTCTTTCACTCACACCAGTCAAAAATTATTGAAAATGTCTTGACATTTCTGCTTTTTCTTTTGACATTCATTAGCCTAAATCAAGTGATAAATCTGTGAGTAGTACTAGTGGGTTAATTAATTTCACCTTTCACCTTCTCAGAATTTGGTGCCATAAAAAAGAAAAATGTTGCATGCTGCAAATGGTTTTTTATAGTACCATGAAAACCATTAAGCCACATTTACAATTTGTTCTATATTAACGGCCATAAAAAGTTTCTTATTTGCTACATGACATGATGTTGAATCCTGCACTGAACTCACAGGAGCATGGTGTAGAAAGGAAGAGCAATCCAGCCCAATTTCTCACTGGTGTCACTGGTAGATTGGAGTCCCCACAGCTCATGAGCAGAAGGACTGAAAAAAGGCCAACCATAAATAACTAAAAGCACAGAGATAACATAGCCAGAAGCTGTGTTGAGGGGGAAAATGAAACCTGGAGGCAGTCATCAGAGAAACTGTTGAAAATTTAGGTGAAAAACTAGTTGAACATATGTACACAATTGCAATGGGTTTATATTTTAATTTAGGATGAGATTTTTATATACTATGAGAATTTTAAAGAGACTTTTACTTTCCAAGCCTTCTAAGGGTGCTGAATATCTTTTCTGGATAACAAGGACGAGGAAAGGGATGGTTCTGGGGGAAAAAAAAAAAAAGGAGGGAAAAAAAAGCCTTGGTATATCTGCAGACTTCACTGAATTTTAAAAATGCAAGATACATGGAAAAGCCATAGATAAATTGTTTAAATTCACTCTTTTTCTTAGCCAATAGCCATTTGCTCTTCCTTCAGAGGAAATACCCACCAGGATTTAGCTGGAAGGGATCATGCAGTCCAAGAAAGAGCAAAAGAGAGCTGCAATGTCGAGGATGCCCTGGGCTTTCTTTAGCAGGTACTTGTAATATTTACCAGTAGAGTGAAAAGGATGAGCATTAGTTGCTTGCTTGCTTGCTTCTAAATTATAAAGATGAGTGTTTCAATGCTGGTGAACAGTGGCTTGAAATAATAATGTTTTTAGTGTGCAACTTTTATTTCCCTACTGAAAAGGACAAAATTTCTTGTATCAGAAGAGAAAAAGAAAGAGGGCACAGCAGATCTCTCCCTCCTCACTTGCTAATTGCCCAAAGAGGAGGAGCTTCATTCCTACTGCCTTCATCTCAAGCAACCCTGTGCTATGGGTTCACCCCATGTCATGTCACAGATATTTGTGTATTTTGCAAATTCCTGACTTTAGAAAAATGTGGAAACAAAGTCTCTAGTGGACACATAAGTAGTATTTTGTTGTTCTGGGTTAGTGTCTTTGCTAATTTTCAGGTGTCTCTTTATGGCCAAGCAAAAGGAAATTCTTTTTCTCATTGCACGCTGGGAACTTAAAACAAGGATGATTTTCTTTGAAGAGCAGGTAAAAAATTAACGTAACAAAAAGGGATGCAAAGGATGCACAGTGGGTGAGATAAATATTTCTCAAATATGTAAACTGACCCACCTCACTAGCTGTTAATATAGCTATTTTAGAACTATTGCAGAACTAGAACATCCCCATACTGTAACAACCCTGAACAACCTCTTCTTATCAAAGCTCCTCGTTTAAGGGAAACTAGGAACTTTCGCTAAAATATTGTGGGTTCTTTTCCTATAAAGTTTGCCAACATTAAAAAAAAAAAAAAAAAAAA
>VZRN01003374.1:278086-304337 GCA_013397935.1 Dasyornis broadbenti | reverse complement strand
AAAAAAAAAAAAAAAAAAAAAAAAAAAAAAGAAAGAAAGAAAAAAGGAGGGACAGGAGAGAGGTTGGAAGCTGATATCTTGCCTAGTCGGGCTGTGGAGACTCCATCTGTGGAGCTTTTCAAAACCCGGGTGAACAAGGCCCTGGGCAACCTGGTCTAGCACATTCTCCTTTGAGCAGGGGTGGTTAGCCATAAATCTTCAGAGGTCCTGCTCAACCTTAAATATTCTGTGTTTCTATAATGACTTTTGCTGCTTTGTGAACACACCAGTGTTGCGGTATGAAAGGAAGATGACCCCCAGGCAGCATTTAAAACCGGTGTTCCAGATTAAACCAATAGAGATGATGCCAGCCTACCTTACTTGCCAGGAGACCTTATCTCTGAGTATTCGTATAATTTGTTGTAAGAAAGTGACTGGTCTAAGTGCATTTGCAACTCTAAAAATAGCATTTCTTTTCAAAGTTAGCATATTTTCAATTAAGGCTCTCTTGCCTACAACAAAACAAGTAATATGTACTATAACTACTAATTGTTCTGTCATGGAAAGATATATGAATTAACCTGAGAAAGGTAGGAATAGAGCTCTCTGTAAGTGGAAGAGTTGTGTGTGAAAGCTGTGAAACAGAGCATGAAGACTGAAAATTGGTTAAACATAAGCTTGGCACTGGAGGAGGGTGGGAAAAGGAAGGAGGTGCGATACAGTCATCAAGTAGCAATACTGTCCATGGTCTTGGTTATCTTTCCAAATGTTAAGGTATTCTGAAGATTTCTGAAGGTAATCTGCTGAGAAATCATCTTTGTCACTGTTCAAAGATGCAAAAGCTGCTTGGAAAATACATAAAGTTGTGTTGTACATGAATTGATAATACATGTCATCACCCCCAAGTGTTGTACAAAGATGATTGAATTTGTTGTGAGTGCAGTCCTGTGTTCCTTCTCTCTAAATATGGATTTATTAATTCTGCTCACTTTTCCTGTTGAGCTATAGCAAACCACTTTGGGCTACTCTGTGCCATGTAGATATTTTCCTGTGTTGGGGATGCTCACTGCCAGCCTGTCTGGCTGAGCCCTGTGACTATCTGTGCAGAGCTCTAGACTCTTCAGGAGGTAGCACTTCCCTAGGCCATGCCAGGCTTGGACACCCAATTCCATTACCCCTCTCCAGGCACACGGAAGAGTGGTGAGGATATTGGTAATTCACTAAGCCATGCTGTCACCTGCAGCTGTGCCTTGAAATTTCTAGCTTAAAACCTACAAATAAATGCTTGCAAGACCAGTCTTAGAGCTTGTAAAGGAATTTTGTTTGTGGAAGAGTGTGAAAAATGAACCCACTAGTAAACAAGTTATGCATCTTATCTGAAAAAGTGGAACCAAAAAAATAGCAGTTATGGGAGAATTTTGTAAAACAGGAAGAATTGAAACTTTGAGAGGGAAAGGGATAATCCAGTAATTCATTTATATCTTTAGATTTGCACTTCTGCAAGTTATAGCTGTCATTTGAGGAGAAACAAACACAGACCACTTTTCTATTTAATAATTTGGTTTGGGTTATCTTTTTGCTTAATTGTCTCTGGACTTTAAGATGATGTCTGTTAGTAATTACTCAACCTGTGACACTGTTGCCTTGATCACTGTGTTGTGGGTTGGGGGGGGCTGGTTGGGGATTCTTTTCCGTAGTTTTCTTGGGGTTTTTTTTCCAAAAATGTTGCATATTTCCAAAAAACAAAGCTTCACTGTTTGGACCCAAGCTTTCAAAACTGGAGATAAGATTGCAGGAGTTTCTTTAACAGCTTAGGCTTAGCAGCACTGAATACTTCATTTGTTGCAAATTATTTGCTCAGTTATCATAATGAAAATAACTTTCATGAACCCCTTCAATGAAAATATGGTCAAGACAGATGGTGACATCACCAAGAAACTTCTCCCTGAAAGGTTAATCTGCTTCATAAATAGGAAACCTCATTAGCCAAAAGCTGTCATTCTAATTCCAAAGCTTGCACCTGTAGTAGGGGACATGCCAAGTTGCACAAAGACTTACAGACTTCAATCACCTTTCAGCAATATCACTTCTTTCCAATAGGTTCTTGAGTTGCTTTAGCCTATCTGATCCTAAGAACTGGTATTTTAATATTTGTCCTTTGCAACACAATTAATTAATCTAAATTAACTTCAACACATTTAGACCGAAGTCTGGGTTCTGAAATTTGATCTACTTGTGCAAATAGTTATTTTTCCCCAGCTAACCTGAGACACACACATACACACACACACACTGTTCTACTGAGAGACTAGCAATTAAACTGCAACAGCATAAGAAGATATAAATGACCCTTACTGGGACTTGGTTTATTTAATCAACTTCAGTACCATAGCTAATGTTACATAATGTATTCAGACTGAGTGATACATTGCACTGATGCTTATGTCAACACCCCAGATGCAGGTTTTGTAAGAATTTGGATCTAAATGTTGTTTGTTGTTGTTCATTTGCTCTGGTCAATAAATCTGTGATAGTTTCTCCTTTCTCATTTAGCCTTCAGACCATTCAAAAGATGCTTCCCTCACCACCGTTTCTTTTATTACAAGAGGCACGTTCACAGGTAGTGTCAAGAAGAAAAGCTAGTCATAGATACCAGGTGGGTGGATGGGCCGCCAGCCAGCCCAATCAAGCTGAGATCATAGGCACAAGACACTGCCCTCCTACAGTGTTTTTTCACCATGCTATCCCTCACAAAAACTTCTCAAAGTACACAGCATTATCACACTGGGCTCTGAAATCCTAGAGTCCAGCTTTAACTTTGCTTGATGAGCAAGTAAAAATATCTATAAAGGCTATTTCTAAGGGTGAAATATCTGCACCTGAATGGGTTGATGAAGTGCTATAACTTATAACTACATATTTATGGATTTTTATATATATGTTTAGATATATAAAGAAGGGTAACCCTGTTACTCTGTCCCAGTTTTATTCTTTAATTAAAACTGGATACACAATATGTATGCACTATCAGGTTGTTTGCAGGGAAACTTATCCATCATCTTTTTACGCTCTGCCTGATGGCAGTCTCTGTGTTAGCCCATCACTTTTGTCAGCATAAAACCAATGTGTATTTGAATTATTCGTGTTTTAGAAACTCTGTACAATATTAATGAGATATTTTGGTTCTCTTTAGCTGTAGAAATTTTAGCATCAAATTAGCCCAGGTCTGCAGTAGATTTCTTTTTAACAGGGTTTTATAAGGTAATTAGAGTATCATTAGAGACTATTAATTCCTGTCTCTGCTTTAGAAACCCATCCTAAGAGAATCCTCCAGTTTCAAACCTACTTTTCTTATTTTAAATCAATTTGAGATGGTCAGCCTAAACTCTCCAAGAGAAAAGTTCCCTGATCTGAACATGAACTTCAAAGTGAATCATCATAAAGTGTATGTCTTGTTCTTTAAATGTTGCTGCTGAAAAGATTATTGATATTGTTTTAATTAGTAGTTTTTTATTTAATTGCTCAAAAGGGTTGCATGTTTCAAGGTGAGCTGGCCCTCTAAGCAGTACTGCTTAGTCCTCCCACCACTTTCCAGGTAAGAGCCCAGCTCATCATATGAATGATCTATAAAGATGTGAACAGCAAAGGCCAGAATTGCTTCCAAGGGAAGCAGAGGGCAAGCAAAGATTGGATGGTTGGTCTGGGTTTTGTTTTCCTTCCCTTCTTGAGACAAAATCTGGAATGAGTTGATGTGGAAAGAAAGAGTTGAGAGGGCTTGAAGAAATTGTGTGGGGTTAAAGAGAAATAGATGAGAAGTTCTCTTTTCCAGGAAGAGCAGGGCTTCTGCCAGCAGCTATTGTTCTTTCTTTCAAGCAGAGGCTGGGAGATTCTGTTTTTTGTTTAAATGTTATTTTCTGTTACTAAATTGAATCACAAGAAAGGAAGACCAGAGGAAATTACCTTCAGTCATGGTCTGATGGATGCAATATGAATAAGTCAGATTCTGCTCTTTTCAGTAAGAGACATTTCAGTTTGGAAAAAGGTTGTGGGGAATGTTTTCTTTCAAACAACACAAGAAGGAGGTAGACACAATCATATTTGAGGGTAGTAGGAGGGCTGTTTATAAGGATTGGTAGATAGATGTCATGAACTATTGTGAGTCAATGTAGGCAAAAACTTCTGGATTCATCAAGAAGCAACCAAACACTTTATTAGGTAAATAATTTAAACATGGCTATTTGGTACAAAATATTTTTTCTTTAAAAAAACAGGGGTTGTTGAAGGAGTTTTTGTGTGGAACAAGAGATGTTTCAGTTCTTTACCACACCAGATTGAAACAAGTTCTCATATATCTCTTGGCCTCACTTTTCTGCTTATGAAACTTCCCAGTAAACCTTGCCTTATACTCCAATTGCCAAGCCACAATTAAAGTGACAAGATGTCTTAGCAGAACTAGTAGATCACATTGGATTGTAGTAGAATTGTGAATATTTTAGCTTCCTAAATATTGTCATTTGTTTCAAACTTAAGGAGCAATTGTCCACGTGTGACACAATATATTAATCAGAGGGTTAGTGTGTGTTTGTGGGTTTTTTTTTTTTTAATGGTTACCTTGATCCTGATTGAATGTCCGTGAAAGTTAATGGAAAGCTGTTATTCTTTGTGTGGATGTTTGGGGTTTTTTTTTCCCTCCTGATGCTCCCTTAAAAATACTCATTTAAAATAAAGAATTTTCCCCACTGGGTCATCAGAAGAGAATTATTCAGGGATAGTGTCTTGAATAACATAGTTTTTGCTAAATGTCTTATGTTTTCTTTTGATTAGATTATTTTTTACACATTTAAGATCGCTCATCCTAATACTTATAATTATGGCAAAAGTTTATCTGCTCTCCAGCATGAGCACTGAAGTCAGAAATTCTCATGGCAGCAAATTGATTGCTGAAAGGAGTAACAAGTTCACTCTAAGAGATTTTGAAGAATAATGGACTGATTATTTAATTACTAATACCTAAAGAAAACAGCTCTTCCACACCTTCCCATTCCCTAAGTAATAATTTCTGCCTTAATGGTGTTTTAGTTTCACAGTGTTTTCTTAGGGTTTGGATGCAGATGTGTAATCTTCACACACTGCTCTCTCACTGGAATTTTCTTTGTAACATATCCCTTTTTTTACAGCTATTTATGACGATCTTGAAAAACACGTTTTGCATTATTTCAAATTTGCTAGTTATTCAGAATGGTGACTACTAGGCCTTGCTCATTTGGGGAGCTGTGTTCACATGGTCAATTTGAACAGCCTCATACTGGCTCTGTCCAGGTCCAAAAAAATCAATTCTCATCCTAGTCTTGAGTGCTGCTACTTGCAGGTCCTGCCCATGCTGTTATCTCCTGCCTCAAGTGGACTTCTCATACAGTGAAGCTGATGCTTGCAGAGTCTAGATGTCAAACTGGAAAAAGGGTCAGGGTGATATTTTTGCCTTCTGTCAAGTTGTAAATAACACAGAACTTGTTGCAATCTACATTTCTATAACTATAGTCAGCATAAGTAGCAAATGTTTGCACTTCCAGCTCAACAGTAGTGATTGATACCACTTTGTTTTAGTTCTGCATGGCTCTAGCAGTCAAAGGGAATAGAAACCTGAGCCCAATTAACTGTGAATGGATAAAAAGTAGAAAGACACAAATATCACTGTTTATAGAGCTGCAGAGCATCAGAGCTAGGGTTACCTACAGGCAGCATGTGCTAAAAAAATTCTTAAAGCTGGTAAGAACTTCAATAGATAGATAATTGTAGTTCTCTCATAACCTTAAACCATAGGTAAATGCAGAAATGCTTTCATTTGGGATGTTATAGGCCACCTATATAGTAATGTTATCTTTTCATGGTGCAGTGCCATGAGAAGCATTCAAGGATTTCTTATACTGCTAGAAAAATAAGCATTAACAATCTTTAATGTCTTTGATTCATGTAAGTACTATTGCTATAAAGAGACCTCAGAGAGGGGGGTTTGCCTTGTACCAATGATTTCTCAGTTTTATTGACCATTAAAATTATTTTGTGCCTTGAAACCTCTGAATCCATAACAGGAGAATTTACCTTTTCTTTTCTCTGCATGTTGTGTGCATGTTGTGTTCCACATCTTCCCCATCCTTGTTCCTCTGAAAAAATTTCACAATTACTGTTGCAAGTGGTAGGATTTCATTGTTAGTAAAAATAATGCTGAGTTAAGAAACAGTCACTGAACTCCAGTGTTAGATGCCTCATTTCTGAATATGTATCACCAAAACATAGCTTAAAATATTATTACATCTCAGAGTCTGAACACCATTGCAGGCACACTTGCTCCCCCATCCTAGAAAAACATTTGCCAAAAGACGAAACATAGTACACAGTACCAATTAGACTTGGTGGTGCTGAAAGAAAAATGAGATAGGCAGTCAGTTTGACATCTCTGAACTTACAGCCCATTCTTGTCAGAAAAACTAGCCATAATACCTATAGGTTGTGCAATTTGAAAAGCAGGCAATTTGAACAGTTGGCCAGACAAGAAACTATTCCATGGTGCTGATCATGTATCATGACATCAAGACAGGTGATTGAAGGAGCTGGGCCTGGCACGGCTGATTAAACTCAGGCATGTCCAGAGGGGAATTGATTACATATTGCCCAGTGGTCTGATGCAGTGAGAGCAAAGGGCAAGGCTGCTCTGTAAGGCCTCATAGCAGTCCAGTAACGTTTATGAATAAAATGCACAGAATTGTCTGAAACGCGCTAGCCCCAGATTCAAGTGGGCCTTATTTGCCAGGACAAACCAGTAACTGTCACAGGCCATTTCTACTCTAAGACCAAAATAAAATGGTATTTGAGGTGCTCTATTCACAATACATTTAGTTTACATACACAGGTTTATGATATTTCTTGAGGTCCTCTGGGCCCTGCTAGTGACAGTTGTGCTAATATTTCCTAGGCTTCTCACTTGGTTTCTTCACAAGCTGAACTATAGGACTCCTTCCTTGACAGAAAAGTGCAGAATTTGTGCAAAACATGTGTTTTACAATATTCCTACCTTCTTTACCTACTGTATTGATTAGGCAATAAATAAGTGCATTGAGTTGTCCCTTAGCCATCATCTAAAACTGCATCACATCTTCCTCTTAATATAAGGAAAGAACTTCCCAAGATAAAGGCAGCACTTGGATTTCTTGCTAAGTGATACTGCAGGTCTAATGGGACCAAGTGAAATAAACTACTCTGAATATAAATGTGGATTTCTGCCTTCTCATTTCTTGCTGTGCTGAACTTTGTCTAAAGAAATGTGCTTTAAAATGTTTGAATTGCATCCCAGAAAGCTCCTGCAAAGCCTGAAATAATAAAGTGCCATGTGTGTGTAACAATACCCATACACATAATATAGTTCAGCAATAACATGGGAGGGGTTCAGCACAAATTTTCTGACTCATGGAATGATGTCTACCTTTTTATACTTTTTACCTTTTGGTATGCATATTAGGTGCATGAAATGTCATTTGGTTTTCCTTCCTTCCTTCCTTCCTTTTATTTTTGCTTAAAAACCTGAGGTACCTGGGATTACAGCAGTAGGCACAAAATAGCATTTAATTTGTATTCTCAAAGGGCTGGAAGAAATATAATCTTGTAATTTATAATTAGCTATAAGACACTTACAAAACTATACTCACATCGATGGCATAATTTTTATTTTAACTCTTCACAGTGCTTCTACTTTAAATTCCTCTGTTTCAGTGCGTGCTGTGGATCTCATACTGGGTTTTCCCATGAACCATTGGGCAGTTTAGAGCCCCCCAATAAACCTGTGCTCTCGTCTTTGCAGTAGGATTTGCAAAAGGCTGTATTCAAGACCTGGTTAAGAAAGCACGTCTTATTCCACATTCCAGTGGTCTGGGCATGCATGTACAGCTGGTTGTCAGACTTCAGCAATGTTTTAGTAAATTCTTAACAGCATAAGCTCACACTAATGTATTACAGAAAAACTGTGCTCTATCAGTGTGCCTGCCTGTGTTTGTTAGACCTGTGAATTGTTTAGCTGTTTTCTCTTTGCTTTTTGTTTGTTGTTTTGTTTGTTTTTTACTGATCAGCCAGTCCCAAGCACGCTTGTAGCTGTACAGGCATAAAAATTTTGTAACCCTGCGTCCTATGCTAGAGATGTTGTGTTGATAAATGTACTTGGAACCATATGGTGTATAGGCAAGGCTTGTATTTTACTTCTAAAGATAAGTAGAGAGAAGCAGATTTTTAAGTGTTTCCTCAGAATACTGCTCTGCACTCATTTGTATCACCTTACACAACCAGCTAAAACAACCAGCATTACCTGCCAGGTAATCTATGTTTTTCCTCCACCCATGGCTTGTGTACACATGGTAAAACATGAAATTACCTTCTGTTTGAGTAACTCTCTTCTAATTACAATACGAAAAAGAAATTGTTGAGTGACTTATTTTGTTTTTCAATTAACAAAGAAGCTTAACATCCTGCTTTGTATTTTGCAGCATGCTGTCTATTATACCTGCCAGATGGGTTCAGATGTCTGTAGGGAGCTTTGGAGAAGCTAAAAAACTTGGCAATGTGGAGGCATCCAGGGAACAATGTAATGAACTCCTATCTTCTATGCTTGTTTATACTTTTGAGATTTTTTTCCATAACTTTCTCTTGGTTTTTTGATATTCAAGCACTTAAACATTTCCATTGTATTTTTCAGAAAGCACTCTGAGTCATATTCTGTAGATGCTGCTGCGTAAATCCTGTATTTCAATTGATTAACAGTTTACAGTCTTCTTACCTTAAAGCAGTTGCTAAAATTAGTAATATCACATAAAGACTCTGCCTGTAAGCTCGGCTATGTGTTTGAAATAAAACATCAAGTTATTCACTTGGAAGATGAAGTTTACACAAGCTATTCTGGTTTTGTTTGGAGTGTATTCTCAAGCAGATGAGATTGCTTTAGTCTGTAATTAATGAATGTATGGTGCTTTGAGAGCTATCGAGGAAAAATTACTGTAACAACTTCTCAGTATTATGTTTGTTGACAATTACAAAATCCAGCATCTTAGAATTGGTCTGGATTGATTTCATTAGCTATAATCTTGATGTGGAACATTATGAATGAGAACTCCAATGTGAATTCTTTCAGAGTTCCTACTGTAGAAATTATTAAGGAAAATGTGTCTGCTTTGTAGTGACATTTAAAATGCATTTTTCCTTGGTTATTTTGCAGGCATCAAGATGAGATACTCTTCAAAATTATGCAAAAATCTTCTGATATCTGCTGGTTTTCTTGTTCTTTCCTCCTTTCTCTTCCCATCACTGAATATATTAAAAATCAAGATAACAAAAAAAATCTCAAAACCAAACAGCTAAAACTGCAAACTGTCTGAAACTGTACAAATTTTGAAAACGTTTTAAAAAATAATAAAAATTATGTCATCGTTAGTAGTAAGGAGAGAGAATGATTTGTATCTCATAATGGAGTTCTAATTTTTTTCTCCACTGAAGTTCCTGGTCACCTTTCATCTTTGGAGAATTTTTTCTCTTCAGTAACTTCCAACATTTTCTAGTATCTTTAGTCTTGCATTGAGAGGAGGAAATTCCTATCGTTATAGAACACAATTTAGCTTTTTCCAACACGTGCCAATTCTTCGAGTTAAATATCAGGTGGTCACATGGCTTATCTTTATTTTAGCTAGTAATACATTTTAATTGTTCTGAGCTTTCAGGAAAGAGCTCCAGTCTAATGTAATGCCCATCAGGTCTATTGTAGCTATAGGAAAAAAAAAGTGTTACTCACTATGCAATAGGAAAGAATACAAAGAGTGTTCTTCAAGTTTACAGTGTTTTCTTGACTCTATCAAATCATACATGCCAAGGTCAGTATCTTCACTCTTTCTCACTATGGATGAATACGTCAGTGACAGTGCCTTCCTTGTCTTACCTTTAGGCATACTGATTTTTCATGATGTTTATTTCACACTTCTATCAGAAGATGTCAGGCACAGATAAACCAATGTAGGGAGCAAGAGAATGACAATGGGAACGTTACTTCTTATGTCCTCCTAGGATTGAAAACACTGATCCTGGAGAAGGCAAGATTTCATCCTCTTGGGAAACTCACTTTAAAATTCTTAACAGAGTTATCTCTGAGTCTTTCATTGGTCTAATTCAAGGTAGATTTCTTTTTTTCTTCTAATAGCTTTTGGAAACATTGGAAGGAAATGGCTGTCTCTGGTACTTTTCATTGTATGGTTTATATCGTTGGGTTACATGTCATGGTTTCCAGGTCTGTATATGCTGAAGTGTTTGGAGCTCTGAATGACATAAATATTTAATTAGGTAACAAAAGGCACGCTGTTGCTCCATGAATATTTATGGCGTTTTTCATCCTGTGAACTCATCTCAGAAGACTTTGAAGAACAAAGCAGGACTTTGGTATTGTGGCAACAAACTCTAATACAGTTTTATAAAACAGAGGGTAATTTTTACTAGTTCAAAGCCTCTATCAAACAAGTGTGCCTCTTAAGTTTCAAGGTAGAAATGCTCTTTTCCTCTCTCTAAAGATAGATGAGTTAAAACAGTGAAGATGAAAACAGACCAGTTTTAATCAAACCAGGGAAAACTCAATACATATATTTTCTGTTCTGTCATTCATCATTATTATCAATTCAGATTGAATTTAGCCCAAATATCCTAAAGCTTTAATTTAAATAAATAAATAAATAGATGAAAGGCAGGATACTGCATTTTTATTGGCCTTTAAGTTTCAAGAGAGAAGATAAGACGTGTAGTCCAGGTTTTCCCTATACACTGTGTAGAAATCCCTTTTGTTGTAAGAGTCAAGCTTTTTGCATGTTATGTATATCTGTAAGATGGAACACTGAAGATGATTTGGAAATAAAGGATCCTCCCAACTGTTTTTGTTGCAAAGCAGAAGAGGAAAAGGGTGTTGATGAGCCTTTTCCTTCTCTGATAATGGTTAGATATCTGCAGACATAATGAAGACGAGCAATTGAAGTTGCAGCACAACACCTATTAGGAATTTTCAAAATTAATCTGCATCTTTAAGTAGCTAAATACCTTTAAAAAAACATATAAGTTCTCCATCTTAAATTGTTTTGATTTCTCTACAGTGAGATAGTCTTTCTTCAGTGCTGAAATAAAAAGATTGGAGTACCATAGCACCTGTTTCCATTTCATACTAGAATGACCAGACCTGTGGAGCACTGCACTTTGCCAGTGTAACTTCAGCTTGTCATTAAAGACTTTCTCCTTTGCAGCTCAGCAAGACAAGTTCATCAGTGAGATAACTTCTCTCAGAGACTTGTGCCGTGCAAACCACTGTTTATGCCTCTTTAGCATACTGCTATCCATTGCCATTCCAGTGGAAGCATGCAGCCTTTGTGCCCTTGGGCCTTGGGAACTGCAAGTACTTTTGCCAAGGACAAAGTTCATTTCTGTTTAGACCAGACTTGAAATATCAACATGGCTTTCTTTTGCTCTCTTTTTTCCTCTACCCTCTATAGGATTTACTGAAAGATTGCATCGGGTAACTGGAATCTGGCCTTTTCTCCTGGGGCATCAGTGACATCCATAGTAAATATAATAAATGTTGACTTAGAAGCTTTGTAGTTTCCCACCATTCCACAGGCTGGATACAGCACGGCAAATTATTCACAGGTGGGGGTTAGCATAAAACTGGACACTTTAGGAAGCCAAGGGATGTACATAAATATATGCCATGACTCTGTAGTGGAGCACATAGTTTGCATTAGCATCACAGTTGTTGTGTAATGCTCCAGTACTCTAAAATGTCATTAGTAATCAGTAAGTGCCATTCAGGCTTATACATCATTGTAAACCTGCAAGACAAAACATATTTGTTCGAAAAGAAGGGCCAAATATACATTTTCAGTTACACTGGTGATCAGTCTCTTCTTTCCTATCAGAGTGCATTTTCCTGGAATATGTCTGGGAAAATAGGCCCTGAAGCAAAGACCCAGCTAGACCTCTGACAATGCTCAGAAGCTGATCCTTAGGGAGGTATGGTTGATGAGCGGAAACATATCATGCTGTTTCTCTCAAAGACTCTCTCAGCTTTCAAATAATCTGGGGCTCTGCCACAAAGCTGTTTGGTTTTTTAGTGAAGATGATATCATTTTAATTGCTGCAAATTGGTTCCAGTTCCATGAACCTGTGCAATCAAGCCTTGAGCCTGTGCCAGCTTTCAGCACCTCCAGTATTATGCAGCAAGAAATTTTCAGTTCATTCATCGGATCCGAGGAATTAATTTTTTCTTTGTCTTCTGCCTGACACCTGTTAGTTTTGGTCAGTGTCTCTGCTTATGAGAACACCTGATGATCATTCATGTTTTCTCTTCCTGTCCATCTCATTTAGCCAGAAGAGCTTTGTGGCAGTATCTTCCTGACCTACCTCTGCCCATGTCCCTGCAGTGACCTCCCAGGCTGAGCATTTCAGCTTCAGAAAAATAGTAACCACTACTCACTCTGTCACAGTACTATTTTATCAGGTAGACTGTTCATCATAAATGTACACAGGCTGTAGATGTTTAAGAGACTTAATTAGGAAAGGTGGCTTGGGACCCCAAATCCATAATCACCTTCTTAAATTTTCACATCATCTGCCCTGTGTTTGTCATCCAATGTCACATAATGTGTGACATAATGTCACTTTGAGTGATCATCACTGTACAAAACAAGCCTCTATCCTTCACTGTTCATATTTCACAAACGGAATTATATGTCTCCCTAGCTTTCTGTATAGTCTTACTCTTTGGACTGTTTTGGAAATGAAGCTGGGTCATGGTATTTGATCAGAGTGACTGGTGTCTTATGGTTTATGACTGGATGGAGGGAAATGCAACAAAGAGAGAATTTATAAGAAATACCTCAGGGGGCATGTCAATTCCTTGTCCATTTATAGATGAGTTCTGTCTCCCATCCAGGAGCTGTAGGACAGCTTCTTTATCAAAGGGACAGCAGCATCCATTATCATTGCACTGGGGAAGTGATAGGTCACCTTTCTGACTCTCCCCCATGGTTTATGGTCCTCCTATCTCCTAGAGTTTGAGTGTACAGGGAAACTCCTTTGGTAATGAATTCTTTATTACTAGCCAATTGTTGTCATTCTAGAGACCTCCTGTTCCTTTACAAATCTTACTTTTAAGGGAAATGACTTGGCAGAAAAGAGGAGGGGGAGGAGGGTGAGGAAGGACAAAGGGTCACATTATTGCATGGCCAAACACAGGCTGAATAACTTGGTAGCTGTAGATACTTTTTCCACTTATTTTTTTTTTCTAACACTATTCTGCCAGAATATATGTATCTATATTGCAGTGTAGCCTAAGATAGAGATCTCCATGGGATTGGAGCATGCTGCTAGGAGCAGAGAGCTGATACAGTGCTAATAGGTTGTGTGTCAAGAAGAGGATCTTACTAGAATTGTGTTAAAATCTTTATAGGTTTGTGGGAGGGAAAGGCAGAGAGAGAAAGAGAGATTAAGCAAAAGATATCACCACCACATGGATCCCTGCGATATCTTGCTGGCCCTTCTTTATCCTGGTCTTCATCCTGGTGGGGGTCCCAGAGTTGTTCTTCTGGAGGTATCACTTTTATACAGTCCGAGTCCCAGGTATCCATAGGGTATAGATGCCATGGTGGGAATATCGGTCTGTATGGTGACCAACCCTTCACCTCCATTAGGTCTCAAATTAGTACCTTCCTGCTGTGCCATCTGCACTTTTCTCAAGTTGCTGTTGTGGTGGCTTATTTTACTGGAAGTTCCTTCTGTGGTTTTGACAGTGTTTTGAGACAGTTCAGCTGCATTCTTGAAGTCCTTACAACTAGGAAGCAGCTTCTTTGCAAACCACTCCTGTATTTTTTTTGCTGAGTTGCTTTGCAATGCCATGTTCTTTCTCCAAACTCCCTTTGGCATGGAGTGTATAAGCTTTAAGGAAGAAAGACATATTTCATATGGTTTTACATTCTTTGGCTCAATTTCCACTGTGCAATCAGCAGTATCTTTCTTCCTGAAAGAGTAAGATCAAAGGCAAGAGAAGCTCTTCCTCTGATAGCTCAATAAAGAGTTCTTAAAATATATAGAAATACCTCAGCACCAGAAGGCCATACCTTCCTTCCTTCATTTTATGCTTCCCATTTTTAATTAATAAGTCACTGTGCAATCCAGTGTCACTTTGACATTGACACAGTCTGTGCAGTGAGTTAGAAGCAGATTACTTCCAAAGGTTCCTTTTTATCTAAACTATTCTGGTATTCTAAAAACAAACAAATAAAATTATTCTATTATTCTAAAAACAAATAAACAAAACTCAACCCAAATGGCCTAGTCTTAATCCTGTATAGTAGTAGAAAGTAGATACTTATTCTTTTTTCTCTTATGTTACTATGAAGAAATTAATGCTAAGCCTAAAATTTTGTATACCTAGAGTGTTTCCAAGGACCAAGAAACACAAGATGTGAATCACAGAATCATAGAATAAGCTGAGTTGGAAGGGACTCATAAGGACCACCGAGTCCAATTCCTGGCCCTGCACAGGACACCCCAAAAGTCACATCATGCACCCAAGAGTATTGACCAAACACTTTTTGAACTCTGTCAGGCTTGGTGCTGTGACCACTGCCCTGGGGACCCCGCCCAACCACCTTTTGGGGAAGAACCTTTTTCTAATACGCAACCTAAACCTCCCCTGACACAACTTCAGGCCATTCCCTAAGGTCCTGGGCACCACAGAGAAGAGATCAGTGCCTGCCCCTCCTCTTCGCCTCACGAGGAAGTTCTAGACTTCAATGAAGACTCCCCTCAGTCTCCTCTTCTCCAGGCTGAACAAACTAAGTGACCCCAGTCACTCCTCATAAGGCTTCCCCTTCAAGGCTCTTCGCCATCTCTGTTGCCCACTTTGAATGCTCTCTGATAGTTTAACATCTTTCTTGTATTTTGTTGCCCAAAACTACACCCAATATTCAAGGTGAAGCCACACCAGTGAATCTACAAAACAGTCTAAGTTCAGAGTTACGGTCTCTTGAAATCCAGTATTGTTGTGTTCTATCTCATCAAGGACAAGATTCTAGGGAAAGCAGATTGTTATTTGAAACATATGAAAGCTGTTGATCCTAGCTCCTCATGCGATTCCCATATTGTGCAAGTGGTTGGCAAGCAAACAGGCAACTTGAATTGCAAGTCTGCTATGTCTTCTCCCCGACCCTTTTTGTGAGCTGATATGAGTGTCAGAGGAAGAGGTAAATCTGTATCTCTGTCTTTCAGTGTGTGGGGCCTGAATCACAAGCAGACTTTTGAGTACATGTCTCCAGAATGTAGTATTGATTTATCTGACAGATGGAGAGCTGTTGGATTAACACCCTGGGGATGTTCCAGTGGATATAATTAGATTTAATGGGCCATGATGAAGACAATGAAAATACTGGGGAAAGCTTATTCTTTATTTAGTACTTTATAGCATCCTAGACAACTTAAAACTCACATTGGTACTCGAAGAAACAGCAAGGCAAAGAGGTGAGGATTGAAGCAGAATGATGGCAAATCACTGCAAAATATACAAGTTAGAAAGGTGGGTGCAAAGTACACATAATAAATTAACACTGTCTTGGTTGATTCACTCTTTTATTGGCTACTAGGAAGAAGTGGGACTTTAGAGGTGTTTGAAATCATGCTCAGAAGGTACTCCAGGGTATCAGCTGGCTAACATTTCCCAGATTACTTAAATGTACTTCTACATCAGCATCTTACCTGAAATGAGTAATGTTGAGTTGGAATACACAGCAACAGAGGAACAATGTTAAAAAATTATCAGTGTTAAAAAATCAGATTGCAGTTTGAAGCACCTGAAAAGGAAAGTGTTCATCAAGCTTTCCAATGCCTGCCTTCATTACCAATTTTTACCAATGTTTCTGCCTTGTTTCTCAGCAGAATAAATGCAACATCACTACGTACCCTAAGTATGTACTTTTTTACAATAAACCTAGAAATTCCTAGTATGTTTTCCTTACTTTTATTTCCCGCAGAGGTTAAGGACGTAACTTCAGAAAGTCTATTGGCTCATTGAAGCAAGGTATTTTCAGCTGTAGGCTGCACTGTATAAGCAGCACAATGTACTTCTGGTGTCTACTATATTTTCTGTGAGATCACTTTTTTGAAAATACTTTTAAAACTGCACATCTGGAGTAAGTAGTAGAAGAAAAGAGAGGAATGGGGAGAGGCAGAATGTAAATGTGTTTCTAACACCATTGCTAGGACCTGGGGCTCTCATTTCAGAAGGCAACTGTGAGAATGCCACTCTGCAAGAACAATAGTACTTAAATCCACTTTGCAAGAAAGGTGACTGAATTTGTGAGATAAGACAAATATAGCCAGAGCCTCTGCATGGACAGTTTTTTCTTTCTACCCTACCAAAGAAAATCTAATCTGGGAGTGAATAGAGTAGTGCTTTGTATTTCTAATTCCTTACTTTATTTTCCTGTGATGTATACTTATTCTTCAGAAAGTTTGTCTGAACTTCTCTTCTGCTTGTGAGCCTCATGATGATGGATGATGACAGAACTATATAAAATATTGTCCAAACTTTTTAATACATAGTACATCATCTATCATCCAGGGTTTATATGTTCTAAAGTCATTGTCCTTCTTTATTTAAACATAATGTGAAATCATAGCTTTTTGAAAGCAACAAAATACTACCCACACCTTTTTCAATATCAGAGATGTAGTATGACTCACTGTTTCATTTAATTCAGCCAGTGACAGCTGTGTTCATGCAGCCTTAAAGCAGGCAGAGCAATGTTACGCAGCCCTCGGAAAAAGCACATTGTGAGAAGAATGACAAAGCCTCCGCAGGGTGACTGGTCAGCTGCCTTGGAAGGCTGTGTTTAGGAAGTTAAATTCAAGCATCACTTAAAGGAGAGGGCTTGCTCAGCTTTGTGACTGCAGCCAGTTGATGTGGGGGAGTAATCAGAGATTAGAGTCTGAAAAGGAATTACAAAATTGAAGTTGTAGGGAGATGTCCTGTTTAAATCCACTTTGCCTTGAAACAGTTTTTGTAGCACAACACTTTCCCAGAACCACTTTCCTTTCAGTCATTGCTACTGGATGAGAGGGGACATGGTTACATTACAAAGACATCGGGAGGTAAGGAAAAGCAGGGACTACTTTCTGTTTCTTTGTATTTTGGTGAGCCAGTGTTGCTCACAAGCAGGTAGTGCTTGAGCATGTTGTTCTGTCTCACACTCTCCTCTTGCAGTAACTAAGATGCTTAAAAACATTAACTTCAGACTCATAGAAATTCAGTCATTATATGTGAAAGCTTTGGGACTAAGACTGATGAGACTGAGGAAGAAGGGACCATGTGTATCTCTGTACATGGGACCCTGAGGCAGCTGCAGATATACCCCAAATGTGTAGCATCGGTCAAGTGTGAGGGCACAAGTGTACTTGTAGCCTCAGCAGACAAGAGCAGTGAAAATATCCTGTCTCACTGCCCAGGCCCCCAAAGGGGGTGCAGAAGAACAGGGATGCAGATACAGCCTTTGCCACCAGCCCAGGGGAGCAGACCACTCAAACACAGGCCGCCATGACTGACTGTCCTGACAGGCCTGTGCGGGTGCTCAGGGAAAACGGGATTAAACCTGAATTAGCTTCAGGAAATACAGCTGTCACAAACCTTTCACCAGTGCAGGACATGGAAAGCCACAATTGTGGCTATCCTGGAATAGACCGCACCACACACATCCATGTCTGTAAACAACCCTTCTCCTAGAAAATGAGGGTCTCCTAGGAAAGACTTTTCCTGGGGAAAAGGCACCAGCAAGTGTTTGAGAGGGGTAAGAACTTTAGATAGCACAGGGAACCAGCTCTGCAATGATTTTTTTTTTTTCTTGTTTAATTTTTCTTTGTTTAATTTGTTCAGTTAAAGAAGGGTATAGAAGGGAGGGCATGTGTTGTGACCCAGTGGTAGGGGCCATGATGTTTGTTATAAATTCTCATCAGGCTGAAGAAAGACACCAGACCACAGGTCAGAGAACTCCTGTGCTTTATTGTACAGTTGCCTAAACTCTGGCAATTTAGACTCAAAAGGTGTTGGCTAACAAGCCCTTAGGTTTGTACAACAGACTTTCACAAGTGGTTGGTAACAAGCCCGTAATTCTGTATAGTACCCTTCAATAAGCTCTCAGCTTCTCACAAGAAATTTCTCAAAGGTGCTGACTCAGAAGGCAAAAGACTCCTCCACCAGCTCCCCAATCCCACAATAAACAGCAGTACAGAGTATAGAGTAGAATATGAGAGCTGTGCTTTGCCCAAGCAAAGCAAGGGAGGAGAGAAATAAAGGTGGAGAAAAGAGAGAGAGAGAGAGAGAGAGAGAGAGAGAGAGAGAGAGAGAGAGGGAGAGAACAGAGAATATCACCAGTCCATTGATCCCACATTGGTCCTGCCATGTGGATAATGGCTAAAATTCCCTGGAATGTGTATGTGTTATTTATACCCAAGACTTTTTAAACCCCACAAATTGACATATTTGGCTGCCTTAAGGATGATTCTGCTGAAAACACAGATTGTGTGATACAAAGATTTGCCTCATCGAATTTATGAATATCAAGTGTAGGAAAATCTGCTTTGCTCAGAATTTGTAATAAATCAGCATATGTTATTTTGTCACAGACTTTCATTTGAAAAGAGGAAATTGCTCTTAAACTGTTAGCATGGAGGGCCTATATATATATGGATATCTGTTTGAGAGAGATTTTCTCTTCTTGTATGAGTTTTCTTTTGGCAATGTCTAGGCTTATCTCTTTGCGGTTTCTATTTCTACTACAGAGAATTCAGAGACAATATAATTCTATTATATCCAAACTGTATTATACCTTTTTTGTGGACTTTTATCAGTGAAACAAATAGCTGAAGTTAGCTTGTTTAATTTTATTCTTTTTTTAAGGGAAGCCGAGCCGGCTGCTCTTATGCTGTGCAAGTGTTCACCTACAGGTTTTAGGATTGTGTGGCCAATCAACACTAAGAAATATTCCAGATGAACTTTCCTGACTGTCTTAGCATAGATTAACTCTGATGTCTAAGATTTTTTTTTTTTTCCCCCCATCTAAGAATTTGTGCCAATCGCTTGCATCACTTTTGCTGGCTGAAGCCATAGCTGTCAGTTGTGTACTTCAGAGTTCTGCTAGCTGAGTGAGCCATTTATTTCTTTCTGGCCTCTTTGAAGTCTGAGTTCTCACAGGCCCACAATCCATCATGTATTCTGACGAGGCTATCTGACTGAAGAGGATATATATGCACATGCCTAGGGTACAAATGTTTCCAAGTAAGCATGATCTTAGCAGAATTATATTGATGGTATGTGGTACACAGCATCGTATGTATAGACTGGCAGACTCTCACAAAGCTGCATATGGACCAGGCCTGGATTAAATATGTTCTCTTCTTCCAGCACTTTTTGCAGATCTTTTATATAAATCTTTCATCCTCTTTTCTCACCCCCCAAAAATTCTGAATTTTTCCACTCCACAAATATTCCTTTCCACCTCCACTTTCCTCCCCTCCCCAACTCCCAGTGCTGTGGATGGAGCTGAAATTATCTCTGCTATTTTTATTTGATAACTTGAATCTGCAGTACACAGCACCTTATTTGACAAAACATCACATTTGTGCACAAGCATCTAGTGATATCAGCAGGGATCTGAAAACAGTGTTTGCTCACTAATGTTTCTATTGATTGTTAAAATCTTTCTCATTCCTTTCTCCCAACACCCATGGTATTCGTTAAGAAAAAATCCTCTGAAGTCTGAAATTTGGAAGTAATCCCTTAATAATTTCACTGCTGGGTTGTTGTGCCAGTTTTAAATGGAGGACAAAGGAAAAAAATAGAAAAGAGTGCTCTATTGCAGGTCAAGGTAGCAGCCTAACTTTAGACCTCAGTCACTTTATTTTTCTCTCTTTAGTTAGATGTAGAAAGCTCTGAGTTCTGGCTTATGTGCAATTTGATGAGTCCTTTTTATGGTGCAGCTTTGTCATTCAGACAGTCTTCCATCCCCTACTCTTCTCATCTTTAACTTTGGTACTGCTGAATTAAACCAGCAGCCCAGGAAGAAGTTGCACTGCTCCATCCCTGGCTCAGGGAAGATGAGTAAGAGAAGGAAGTTTTAGAAAGTTAGGTCAAGGCTCCCAGAGGATTCAAAGCTCCTAGTTTGTATTAATTCATGCTATAGAGACAGAGTCCCAACTGATCTTGGTGTGGTCACTGCTGTGATGAAATCTTCTCTACCATTAAATCTGATGTAGGTTCCAATGGGAAGGGCAGATGGAGTCTCTGATACAGCTTTCCTGCACTCCTAGTGTTTTCCCTGCAAGTTGTTTCTCGAATGCTTACAGGCCTCTTCTGAAAATGTATTTTACCTCAGCAGCAGCATGCTTTGAATGCAGAATGAAAACTGGAAAATATTTTGCAGTTTGATTGAAAGATAAGAAATTGAGAACTAGGTCCAAATGGCCCTGGTTTTTTTTAGGGGCTTGTTTACAGAAGCTGAGCCATTTGAAATGGCTTTAATGGTAAAAGCCTTTTCAATTTCCAGACTACTCTGCAGTCTGTCAATCAATTCATGGGGAAAGAACTGAAAGTAAAAACACAACAAACCTGTTGAGGTTTTTTTTTTAAAGTATTCAAATGAGAAAGTCACAGCATACAAAGTCTTGCGTTAGGCATTCCAACAATCCATTTCCTGACTCACAATGACAAAACCCAGCCCTAATAAAGTACTGCCAAGCAATTAGAGCAATCTCGTGAAGATTAAACTGTTCTTCCCTCTGAAAAACACTGCATTCATCTCATCACAGATACTTACCACTTTAAAAGTATTACAAGGAAAAAGCTTCAGCTCTCTTGCTGACAGAAAATAACGTGAAAGAAACATATGCAGTTGTGTTGCCAGATAAAGACTCACCTGCATTCACAGCACTGCTGGTTGCACTGGGCTAGACTCAAGGAATTATGTGACTGTGGCTTCCAGCAGAGAATTTTAAATATTTTGGCAGGACTGAAATGATGTCAACTATAATAAAAAGAGTTTAATTCATAAATATATTTTGTGGACATTTTATTTAATGCACTCCCTGTCTTCTTTTCACAACATTTTAACTTGCTTTGTGATGAAAAACATTTTTTTAACAATGGTATAATGTGAAAACTAAAATGCACCAGTAACATAAAGGAATGAACATGGACTTGTTCCTTTACTATGACTATGTCCCTTTACTCAGCCAACTCCTAATACTCGTCCTTTTTCTTACTTGGATGCTGTAACCCAAAGCAAGTCTGCACTCGTGGATTTCACCATTGTTTTCTGCTGCACTTTGTTATTAATTTGCAGCAATGCACTGGACTAGATCTCTACTCATGTCTCTACAGATGGAGCAAGTCACTTCAGCTTATTTGCTTACAAAAGGAAAAAAATCAATCCAAATATAGTTTGGAGTGGTGAAGAGCCACTCTTGATTTGGTAGCCTGTTGCAAAGCATGAGCTTGTTTGTGCTAGATGCAGAAAGATGTCTCTGCTGATGATATGTTGTGGTGCAATATGTGACGCGTAGTAACCCCTGGGAAGTCAGGAGGAAAATTAGGTCTAGAGTTGAGAATCTATGTGGTTTACATAGGCGGCTCTGATCCAGAACTCATCAATGCAATTGATGTGTAGATGAGAATTCCACTGTACACTGTGAAGCTTTTGAATCATTTAAACTAAAAAGGTAGCCTGAAAATTAACATTCACGTATCTGTGTCTCATAGTATTGGATTTTTATGAGCTTCTTATCCTGTTGTTCAAACACTCCTAAAAGTCTGGTAAACAGCACATGCAACACACAGCAGATAGTATTGTACTAAAATTCTTATTAACTCTTATTTACTCCTTTGAACCTACACATTGAACAGTCAAGTGTTTGAATGTTTGTCAACTGGGAGAAAGGCCTAGGAGCAAATAGAAGGATAAAACATCTTTATTTTGATATAATTTCAAGAAAGTATGTATAGTTCCCTCCATGTTCCATTTGATCTATCATACTGGTCCTTTCTTTGTCACTAAAACCTGAATTAGACCATAGAGACAATTTTGTGATGTTTTAAAAATGTAAGTTAATGATGCAAACATGACAGTGCTGTCCCTAAACATCCTGGTGGATATACAGCCTCTTTTTGGAGATGAGATGTAAAATGTTGCCTGACACCTTGAGAGAGAGTGCAAGTGTGTGTGTGTGTGTGTGTGTGAGCTGCAAAGGAGGAGAAATTATCACCCATCTTCCACAAGGAAATTTGAGGTGTTTTAACAGACTTTTGTGATAATAATTGTAAATACCCCAAACAAACAAACAAGTCCACACTAAATTGGTGATTTGTCGTCGTTCTTAATTCTGATTTATTTATTTTCATAAATCCAAAGAACTTTGAAGAAAAATACTTAAATGTCCTCTGAGGAAGACAGTAATTAGGAAAATGAATGACATGACAAATACTTGAAACATGAAAGGCTTATGTTTGCAACCATTCATTGTTTGTCAGTTCAGCCGCATCCTTTCCTTAGATGCTCTCGTTTCCTTCGAGTACTCAAGGTATACAAACAATTAGCCCTTTGCAATGGCTTTTAGGCCTTTTGGTTACATACTGAGTTAGTTGCTGGATTGTTTTCATGGCTACCATGCTGCTATCTTTACATGAAGAAACATCGATTTTTAAATCAGAAATGGGACGCTCTAAGGAAAATAGTTCAATATTTTCCCCCATATATGTAGTTAAAACATGCTCCAGCCTTTGATTTTGAAGCTTTAGCAATGCTTGTTCTCAAGTACCAGTTCAGTAGCAGAGCCATGGCTGAGAATCAACATGCTTTTGCATAGTGCCTACAGTCTATAGGACCAGCTTTCTGGAAACTTGCCAGGCACATATTACCCAGGTATTACCAGGTATTTCTCTGCACCGAGCTGCTCTGAAATCTGTTACCTCAGTTTTATTCCAGGTATGAGAGAGGTGGTTCTTTCTCTTCTAAGTCATCTTCTCTGACCTTTCTGCAAGTTTATATCCTTCTCACAGGTAACCTTCATGAGAAAAATCTTATTGTAGCTGTGGGGGAAACATTAAGTCTTTCACTATAGTTATACTTGTCTATGAAGATGGGTATCGGTCAAAAGCTGGCCCTTTAACTGCTCTTATTCTTCCCTTAAGTTGAGCAAAGTTAATGACTAAAAGATTTTGATAATTTTGCTTCCAAATTTGCTCTCCATTGAAGCAGAAATTTTTAGAAGTTTCTATTCATGGGTTCATCATTTCAATGCATTCTTACAGCAGCTTCAAGGAGAGTTTTAGCTCATAGAAAAAGTTTTATTATTTTAAAGTTACTTTGTAACTCCTTCTTTTTTTACCTTAGCCACTTCTGCTAATTGCTGGAAATAGCTATTTTAAAGAAAACTCATGTTTTATGTTTGATCCCTTAATGGTACTGTAATAATGTTGTAGCATTATTGTAAATAACAACAACTATTTAGAAAGAAGAGGCTTCTCTGTGTGTTTGGTGTTTTTTCACTATTCTGCTAGTACTATCCTCATTCTGTATCAGCAACACGGAACCAGAGCCTCAGTTTTTGATAACTTGTGAACACACCCATCTTAAATGAAAACTGTTCTAAAGTGTTCACAGCAAGCTTTTCAAAAGAACAAACTTTTAATTCACATCTATAAATAAGGGCTATGTTTCTAGGCTTGTTCAGTATCTACCACGATGAGCTCAACTGAAAAGCTTGACATCTTTTCTGGCACCTAAATGAATGCTAAAACCTTGAAGAAATTTATCCCCAGTTATGTCTGCTAAAATCTTTCCAATTTAGGTGATCAATTTAGCAAATTATCATAAATTGTTAATCAAATCTATATGTGTTTCACTTCAATAGTGAAATGTAAACAGGAAATCTTTAGCTGAGAGAAGATGCATGGCTGACTTTTGTTCACAAACAGCATCTCCCAGAGGCATCAATGAATTGGTGTGGGAGCTGGGCAAAAGAGTTAACAGGAGGTTGTCACCAACAGTCCCTTATCAATATAATCTCAGCGCTTCTCTATCACTGTTACTATAACAGCTGTACTCAATAGCTTTTACTTTCACCATTGTTTCATTATATAGGATGCTGTTGAATAGCTATGAAACACATGGAAAGCTGAGATTTCAAATGCTTTAAGTACTGCGTAAAAGAGGTTGTTGCAGCTGTTATTTTAAATGTAGGCAGAGATTTCATGATTAAAGGATATTACTCATAACTCATGTGGCTAGGATCTCAAGGTATGGTTTAGGCTCACCTTATTTTATATGCTACATAAATAGTTAGAAATATTTTTCCCCCAGAATTTAGGATAGAAATTCAAGACAGATGAAGACAATTTTAAAGATGAAAAGAAATACTTGGATGATGATGAGTGCATTTAGCATATCTGTGGTCTAATATTCAAGATTAGTTGTGAATATGTAGGGAACATGAGAGGAATGGACACTATTATGTGCCTTTTTGTAACCTTTGAAGTAAGAGTTTTAGCAGAGTTGGTGGATGTAATACTGCCATTTTTAATAGATTGCTCTTCCCAACCTTCAGTTGTAGAATAGCAGAAAGCACACGGTAAGATTATTTTCATATTTACTGGGGGAGCAGTGAAAGCCAGCAGTGCAGGCTGAGAAGTTACATCCCTCCTTGCTTTGTGTAAGATTTGAGATAAACTGTTGTGCAGGCATAAGCTGGGAAAGAGCTGACTGAAAACAAGAGAAAGAATTTTTCCATTTGTCACAAGACCAAACCAGAACGGAGTAACGCAAAGACAGAGAAAATGACAAGCTAAAAGAAATAAGCTAGGGGGGGAAAAAAGGCATTCTTTGGGGATTCTCATTAGGAATATGTCAAGACTGTGCTTCTCTGGGCAAGGCATATGGCTATTTGAACTGCCGACTTAATCAATCATGATTTTGGGGCCTTTATTCTGGAAGAAGGAGTTTCATTTCCTAACAGTCTATCACTCCAAGTAGTAATCTGAAGTAGGATTAAGGTGTAGCCTATAATAAAGCTTTACTTTATTTTATTTTATTATTTTCTAAAAATAAGCTCTCTTGTTTACAACACAAAAATTTCAGTTCAGCCCACTTATAAAAACGTCATGGAAACTAGGTAGCTGCTAGATCATCTCCATAATAAGTCTCATATCTCAGTAGACTTAAAACTTCAGCAAAATCTCATTAGCATGCAAGATATCATTTAAATTCCATATTTCCACAGAAAACAATGATTTCCAGTATACAGATGCCCATTCAGAGCTCATTTGCTGTCGCTTCTCCAGTGCATATAATGTGTTAACATGCAAGAACAAACTGCAGTCTTGGAGAGTGACACTCACTGTGAGCAGTAAGAGTCTGAAAGACAATTAAAGTAGTTACGTAAAGTACTACATGTGACCCTAGGGAAGAGTATCTCAGGATAAGGTTTGGGGGATTTATCAGCTACATTAGGACAACTATTTTAAAAAAAATTCAATAGAGTGTTCTCCTTGATTGCTGTGGCTTATTCTAAATTGATGGCATAAGCCTGAAATAATTTTGGATTTTTATTATTTTACACCATTATTTAAGTAACCTGTGCAGTCTGATTTGTATTTCAGTTTTAAAGTATCTGACGCATAATAGAATTTTAATCTATAAACAAGTTTAATAATAAAATCATTCTCTGGGTACATTTTTACCCTCTTTCTTTACTTTCTCACCACCACTTCCCCTCCCCAGTTGTTTGGTGAGTTTGGGTTTTTTTGTTTTTTAATGATTTGAGCCAGTTTCTCTGGCATGACCCAAATATCCTCTGTCAACAAATACAAAAGCAACAGAGAAGTTGCTGACAGCTCTGTGGTTCTCTGCTTGGCCGGAGACTGACCTTGCCACAGCACAGACCAACTTCAAGATCTCTCCAAAACTGTTTGTCTAAAATTTGCATTAAAAAATTTGACAGGGACAAGTACAGTCTTCCAACTACACCCATCTGCCCATGCTCAACATATCTAAAGTCCAGACACACAGTAAATCAGTAAGCACCTATAATATCAAACTTTGGGAAAACCAGGAGAAATATTCTGATAATGTCCTTTTCTGTCACTGCTTTATGGACACTTTACTTTTTTTTTTTT
>VZRN01003374.1:240661-275844 GCA_013397935.1 Dasyornis broadbenti | reverse complement strand
AAAAAAAAAAAGGAAAAAAACCTTAGGAATTCTGGTCCTTCAGCATGTCCCTCCAGACAGAGCATCCTTCCCATGGGATGCATCTCCCACAATTCACCCACACTCTGTGTATAATGACTCAGGAGTTGGATGGCTGCAGGGGCCATTGCACAGGAACTACCTGAGTGTGTGCTGCACTTGGGACTAAAGCCAGACTGAGGTGCTCTGGTCCTCACCTGCTCTTTCCACACCTCTGTGCTGGTGAAGATTTTGGGGGCCACAATGCAAACCAGATTAAAAACAGGGTTCCAATACAAAGTCTCACCCAGTCCAGTGATCCAGGTTAGAGCACAGGAAGTGGAGGACAGAAACAGGCCGGAGTCGAGTATCTTCTATCATTTTTGCTATAGAAGGAAAAGTACAGTAAACCTTATCCTGAAAGAATTACACTTCTAGGAAACCCACCACCATGAGGGAAAAAAAGCAGACCTTACACTCATCTTTGTCTCTATCCTGTAGTACAAGGAACAGCACAGTATTTTATTAAACATGATATGCACTAAATGCTTTTTTATGAACTGGATAAACTGAAATATTCTTGGTTGAACAATCAAAAACCACGATAGCTTATTTTCTTAATGTAAAACAAGATTTTTCTTATTGGAAAACCTTTGATTCTCTTCCTATTAAAATTTCTGTCAAAAAGTTATTCAAGTCAAAATTCCCCACTGATTCTTATTAAGTAATATAAATACAAAATAGAATGGACACATTAAATGAAAGTTTTAATGTTTGTGGTGTCTTTGCCAGATCCAGAGAGTGTGCTCCATTTTAAGTACAGAGATGGTGCTATAATTCATAATACCCCTAAAATGGGAATGAACTAAAATGAACTCATTACAACATTGCTTATGGTAGGCAGAAAAGAACAAGCCACAAGTAAGTCAGTCAAAACGTTTATTTTTCTTAATTTTTTTTTCGTGTCATATTAAGGAAAAGGAGGATAAAGAAGAAAAGAGTACTTGTTTTTTCACTTGTAGACAACATATAACATTGAGCCTAAAACACAAAAACCCAAGCAGCACATTTTCTGAAACTGGGAAAATGAGACCTTGGTGCTTAAAAGAGCCCATGAAAAGGGAATATTAAAGCAATTTCTCATTTGATTTGCATAGCACATTGCTGCAGCTGTAGCTCAGCTCTATCAGGCAGGAGTTTGTGGTGAATGTGATACAGAAAAGGAAGGCTCTGCAGTTAGGCTGTGGTGTGGCTATTTGACTAGTGAAGGACTGGTGCTCTGCAATCTGGCTGTGACCCACACGCCCAGCTCGCATTTCCAGGGAAAGCACAGGAAAAGGATGGAAGACAGAAAAATACCTTCTTCTAAGCTAGACTTAAAATGCCACCAGGTTGAGCTCTCAGCTTTGGACAGTGACTCACACAGTTTATCTCCAAGTTTCTAGCCTCAGCTTGTGTTCTACACAGAAGCAGGGCAAACACTTCCTTTGGCACCTTCTCCATGGTGTATGTCGATGTATGCTGAGGATTTTAAGGCAGTCTTCCTTATCTTCATAGCACTCAACAAAGTTTCTCAAGTCTATATGGGTACTTTAAGTAGGCATTTTTGTCGTGGGTGGTGTTCTCCCACATATTTTTTATTCATTGGCTGTCCTGCTTAGGGACATTTTCTCATGCAGACTTCAAAGGCAAGGCAGCCTGGGAATGGGACATTTAGTTCGTGAGGCTGATGAGATATTTAGTTTAACTTACTGCCTTCAAGTAGCCAATAGAGTTCTTGAGCACATTTATATGGCATTTAAAGATTGTTGCACAACATGCAAGGAACCCCTGCTATAAATTTCACCTTCATTCTGCAGGAAAAAAATATGTGTTTGGTACAGCTCCATTGCAACATTGGTCCAACTGATCCTTTGTGCCCTACGTAGTGTTAAAGAAGAGGTGACCATTTTGCATTGCAAAAATCTCCTGTCTACACCAAGACCAAACTTCAATATCAAAGCTCTGTACCTAAGCACAAAAAGGAGGAGGTTTCCTTAGGCAGCTTTTCAATCCTTCAGCAACAAATAAGTTGCCACATGTTGGATAGTGCTAAATGAACCAAAGTTGAGTTTCATACCAAAGATGCAGCACACAAAGGGATGGGAACTAATTTCACTTAAATCCTTGGCTGGAAATACTAATGGTTAGGATAACTAATATTGATTGTTAACTGGACTAATAGAATTTTGGCATTTACACCATTTTATGCTTAGGGGGAAGAAAAGAGCATTTTGTCTTATTTCCTAGCACTTTCAGATTTGCTCAAAAACTTGGAAAAAAACTGTGAACAGCTTAGCCTCTTAAATTAATAAGGGCTCTGAGAGGAACAGTTTGATGTAAACCATTCAGCCCTCTCACTACCAGCACTGTGATCTCTTTAATTACAGACACAATATGTTTTATAAATATTTGTTTACAGCTTCCTGCATGACAACAAGGGGAAAATATTGATAGAAATTTTTATAATTACATTTTAATGATCTGCATTTTAATTGAGATTTTTACCAAATAATTTTGTAGGAAGACAGGAATGTTCCAATAAAGCTGATTTATGTTTAAGTACTTAGAGTTTAAATTGTCGTACTTTGTTATATTAGGACCTATAAGGAAATGGAGATGGGGCATTAAATATTTCTAAATGTTAGGATTGTTTTTCCTCACTTCTACTTGCAATATTCCAGAAAAACACTTCTTATGCCTGCCTACTTCTGAACAGTCAAAGTGCATTATACAGTGCTTTGAAGAAGCACTTTAATTAAACTTGATAGTGGGATGTCATATGTACTTGCAAAACACTTGGCTCTGCTGCTGTTATTCTCTGAGATGCCCTCTCCCTAATTCTACTTTGCTGAAAGCAAACCCACACTTTCTTTGTTTTGCATTTGCCTTCTTATCCAGTTTCTACCCTATTTTCCCAACTAATGCTTACTTGACAGATACTGTTACAGTATTGTCACTTACCGAATAGAGGGTTAACAATGGGACAGTAGAGCTGACAGAACTTCTTCCAAGATAATTTCTGGTAGTGTGGCAGTTCCCATGTTCACTAAGCAAGCAGAATTGGACCAAGATGTCTAATGGCCTGTGATACTACTATTGAATCCTTATTTGGAGCTGTAACAAACTCCTCTCTGCCGTCACTTCGGTCCAGAGGATAATCATAGCCTCAGTAATGCTAAGCTTAATGCTTAATTCCATTAAATGGTGCTGGAGAACAATTTTCCAGAGCTTTTTTGCTTTTTTCCCTAGGCCAATAAAATATTGACAAAAAAAGTCTGGCTACCAACCCTCTTCTTCACTTATCTCTGGTAACTGTGATACTGTTAGCCAATCTTAACCAAACTTGCCAGAAACATGGAACTTCTTTTCATGACAGCAAGTTGCGTGAGAGAGGGTGGCTCAAGATTGTGTCACTCTGGGAGAGGTGGTGAGTTTTCTCCCTGTTAGCCACATTTAACACACTTCAGCTGCAGATCTCCTAGAAATCAGGTCTCAATATGTGTGGTATTGACAGAGTAATTACCAGCCCATTTTTGGCTGCTTTTATTGTACCTCTGTGTGTGTGTGTGTGTGTGTGTGTGTGTGTGTTCATATTTCATATTAAACACTGAGTAAAATACCAGATGAATGCAGCTCACTGTTTTCAAAGTAGTCCTCTGTAGTAATTCTTGTTTCCCTACTGCTGTGCTCAGGGTTCTCAGCTTTAAATGTGTTTATTTTCTTTGTGATTTTTCCTTGCTGCCAACTGCTTAGGCACTTAACAGTTCCTACAAACATGTTTTGTCATTTTTCATTTACTACAGGTGCTGGATTTTTTTTGTTTGGTTGTTTTTTTGGGGGGTTTTTTTGGTTGTTTTTTTTTTTTTTTGTATAGAAATAGTAAATCCAAATGTTCTTGGCAAGGGCACCAAACAAAAATGAAGCTCTTCCTACGTTCAAGTATAAAACCATCCAAATACATCTCTCTGGGTATGGTCCTTTTCCAGATGTGCAAAGGGATTGCTACCCTTTTGTATTCAAAAGAGCACAACTGGGACCAGACGCACTGGGAATGCATTGGAAATTGTGCTTCAATTTGGTTCTTGTGGAGATAAGGTTGTAATGTTGTATCTTTTTATGTTGCACTTTCAGTTTTCCCAGAAACCTTTTCTTTTTCAGTGTCTCACCTCCAATGTCCAGCATTGCCTTTTCTCTTGTGAGCTCTCATCCATTTAAGTTAGTAATCTTTTTACAGAGCCGTAAACAGGAAATCAGAGTATTGTTCTCTCTGGCCATTGAGATTTGCAATGTGTGAATATTCACTGAGCTCTGCCAAGCCTCCCAAGACTCTTTATGTGAGTGCAAACCTGAGTTGGTAGCATGTACTGTTCCCATTAAAAGTTAGATTTGGAAGAACCACCTGAGTCACATAAAGTACATGATGAGCAGAAAGCTCATGCTCATTTTACTTCAGGTACTTTTCCAGCTGTGTGCATGTGTAAAAATAGGTTATGTACTTACACTGTGCATAAAAGCCATCCATAAATAACCTTCTCATTTGGTTAAGAAAGAACCCTCATGTAATATACACATCTCTCTCTTTAGCATGTAGCTTTTGTAATCCATGCCTTGGGTATTATCCTATATCTGATTTTAATAAGTATCTTTCAAATAAAATATCTTTTTTGCTTGATCATCTTCCTCCATGGTTTGCCTTTTTTTTTTTTTTTTTGTAAGATAAGTTTTCTCTTCCAGGCAAGGTGCATAGCTATCTCAAGTTATATTGTAGTTTAGAGTCTCTGGCTTTCACTTCTTGTCATTACCTTTTTATGCCTGTGTTCAGAGAGTGTATTCCATGCTTTGTCATATGCTAAGCAGCCAGTCTGATGAAAAACATGAAATCACCAAACAAACTGGTACTTAAAACCAGGAAAATCAACGTTGCACTTAATTATCTGCACTCTCATTTAAACCTAGCTGATACTCTATTAGGTTCTGATTGAAGCTTCCTGCTAAGTGTGTATGCACCCCAGGAAACAATTAGTGGAGAGTAATACTGCACTCTTCTCCAGAATGAAAATACAATCTCATGGCTACAAATTAATATTACTTACTATTGGTGTTCTAACTCAGCTGATAAACAGAATGCTCAGTTGCATTAGACAAACTCCAATATGTCCTGAAGGTTCTAAAGTTCAGTACCTTAGAAAGGCATTTTTCAAATTACAAGCTAATCCATAATAATAATTTTCGTCTTTCTTTACATCAAACTACCAACCAGTGGTGAAAAAAAGATAACTACATAAAGTTAATATCACTGTGGTATCCTAAAGATAATTCGTGTTTGATCAAATTTAGATGTAACAAGTTAAACTGTTCTTCCAGCACCGAAATCAGCAGTAGAGTTTCCAATGGGATTGGGGCAAAGCAGCTGAGTCACTTATTGAAAGCTGTAATTTTTAGGAAAAAAAAGAGAGCTCAGACAATATTGTCCCATGACTAAATATAGGGGAAAACTAAGCCTTTCTGTCTTGTTTGTACAATTGCAGAGTGGTGAAATTCTCAGAGGATGAAAGGACAGATCTGAGTGTGATATTTCCTGAGAGAAGGATGTTAGTTTTATGAATCTAAATATAGAGAGTGGACAGACTGCATAAGAGTCACAAACTCCTAAACTCGCTGTGAGAGAATTATAATCACCAGGAGTACAAAATTGTTATTTCTGTAACGTCAAAAGAGTCCTGACCCATGCCAGAAAAAAAGAAAGACTCCATTTTCAGGAAGTCATGTTATGCACTGACAGGAGCTCCCAATGTAGGCAGAAGAATGTGTCCTGCCATGTGAGAATGGATTTCCTACACAGAAGGTAGATATGTATAGAAAATGAGATGATGAGAAAATGTAACTTTTTGAGAGCCCAAGATTCAAAAGATTAGCTGCAGAAACTGAATGTAAACAAAAACCATTCCATTCCAAAACTGCTTTTATACAGAGAGACAGATTGTATTCCAGAGCCTTTCAAACTGCTTTTCTTGTTTGACATGCATTTGTTTATTACCAGGAAGTATAGAGTAAATTTATCTTACTTTATTCTTCCTCTTCTTCAGGGCAAGAATTAGTCTTCATGAGGTTTTGTTCTTTTACGCTGACTCCTGCATCTCCTTGGTTGGTATTGGCGCACACTGAGTGTTATAGTAAAGCTCTGGCAGGTTACTTGAGAAGAGTTTCGTGGGGAGGCATTGGCCTTTTGATTGCAAAGCAGCCTATAAAGAAGGTACTGTCACTTTGCACAGCTTCTTATCCAGGGGGAAAAAAACTATAGAGAAGGCCTTAAAATCAAGTGATGAGTGTGAGAAGCTCCCTTTCAGACTAGAGGGAAAGTGGGTACTTCACAAGCTGGTGGTTTTCCCTTTTGTACTTCTTGACAAGACAGAGAAACCAGGACTACTCCAACACTTAGTGCTGTCTCCATACATTTTTTCATACTGTGGGAGATCAGGTGAGAAGATCTTGGCCCTCTCATTAAATGCAGAATTTTCCTGCCTGGAAATGAGTGGAGGGATGTTGCATTGAACATCCTCCAGTGCACTGATCCATTGCACTCAGGGAGGGCTGTTGAAATAAAAGGTTCCTTCCTTCTCTACCGATAGGGTTTTTTCCAACTCCAACAGCATGGCTTACTAGTGGGTTTGGTGTGAGTTGCTAGTTAGGGGACAGTTAGAGAAAATTATTTAGCTTGAGGGAAACTCAATTAAAAATCCTTTCAAATCAAAAAGCCATGTCTGTTCTCTAGCACTCTGATTTTATTTAAATTTAGTCACAAAATAAAATTAAAAAAAAAAAAAAAGATGAAAAGCTAATGAAGAAATATTGAGATGGTGAAGAAAATAATTTGATGGCATTAATGAGTCATATCACTGCTTTACTTACCATTTTTTAAAGTTTCTTATTAGTAGACAAATGAACATACACACAGGAGCATTTCTTCACACTGGCTTGTAGCAGAGCTCTAGGCTCAGCTGCTTATGATTCCTCAGCCAGTCATCTCCTCTGCCTTTGGATAAGTAACTCCTCATGATGCTATTGCAGTGCTTAGATATTTGGCCATTTCCAAAAATAATCCCTTGTGAATGTCCCTGAGTTTGTAAATGAATCATTTCAACCTATGAATCACTGAGATGTGCTATCAGGGGAAACAATAGCCTCAGTCATAGTTAAATTTATGGCTAAAAAGCTGTAAACCCAAGGCTTGTAAAAACAGAATTCTAATTCGGTGAAATACTCCAAACCCAAGATGGAGAGCAAGGACAAGAGCTTCCTCTGAGCAGCTTCTAATCGAGCAGCAGAAGCTGTTGTCTGTGGTTTGGGGTGTTGAGCTACAAAGCTCTCCTGTGCTGCTCCCAGGAAATGCAACTCTTCAGCCTTCTCTCCCACTCTGTTTAGCAGAGCAAAGATGGGACACTCGCATCTCCTGGGAAGTATTCAGATCTTGTTTAATCCCCAGCAAATGTAATCAGCACTGGCACTGATGACTAGTGGATATGTATTTCAGGCATGGTATCTTCTGCTCGCATTGTCTGCTGTATCTGCAGCATGTAAGTTGCCATAATTAAGGCAAATGGGAAATTGTCTCTCCAAAACAAGATTCTTTTGCTCTGCCTCCATGAGTTGGTAACAGCCACAACCTAGTCAGTTTTAATGAGACTGTTGACATCTTCAAATGGACAAATAAAATAAAATTGCTCTCCTGGCTACAGAAACTGCTATGATTTACATCAAAAAAGCTCAATAGGCCCCAAGATTATAGTAGAGCATTTGAATTTCTGCTACACACACCACTGTTCTTCAACTTCATCAGTGAATTTCAGGTAAAGGCAGGGAAATATCATCCTATTTAATTATGTGTATGTCTTTTTCTTGGGAGAAACACATTATGGTGTACCTGCCACAGAGCACAGAGCCAGGACATAAAGTTTAATTTTTGTCCTCTCTTCTTTAGATCCCCTCAAAATTATTTTTACACATTATTTGTCCATTTTGTCTTCCTAATGCTTTTTCCTTCTCTCCCAGCCATGCTGGGACTATCTACCCTGTTCCTAATTCTTTGTTGGAGGTTGGGAATTTTTCCATCCTGTGGCTAGAGATACCTTAACGAGCCTTAACGACTGGGTACTTAAGAGATAACGACTGGGTATTTAAGGGACAAAAGATGCACTTAAGAGACTGAAAACATAGCCAGGTGTGGCAAGAGAAGAAAAAGGTGGCTGGCCGTGGGCAGAGGCACACTTGTTCCCGGGACTCGTTGGAGGAGACAGCTGCTGATTCTTCTTTCCTTCCACTGCTGCCGCGGGAGCTCAGCACTGCCTGGTTTTTCTTCCTTGCTGGAGTCTCTGCTACCCTTTTGTTCGCCCGCTCGAGTGGACAAGCTCTGCCGCCCAGTTTGCTGCCCTGAGATTCCCTGCTGCAGCTCCGCTCGCCGTGCAGCCGCCTCGCCCTCAGCTCCGTCCGCCATCACCGAGGAGCTGAGCTCGCGTCACAGCGCCCCCTGCCGGCCGTGACCGTAACTGCACCAAAGGGGAGGGGCGGTGTCTGGCTGCTTAGAGAAAGCTGCCACCGGGTTTCTGGTTTGTTTATTTGTTATTGCTACTGTTATTGTTGCTTGTTTTCCTCGGTATAGATACGAGTAAAGAACTGTTATTCCTTTTCCCATATCTCTGCCTGAGAGCCTTTGATTTCGATCTTATAACAATTTGGAGAGAGAGGGGTCATATCCTCTACTGTAAGGCAGGTTTCCACCTTCCTTAGCAGACACCTGTCTTACAAACCAAGACATTCTTTTATTAACCAGCTGCGGTTTTGTACATTGTGACACACAGGTTGTTTTGCAGTCTTTTCCAGCATTGCACTTTTGTAGATGTAAATATTTTCTTCTGTCCTGGTATTCCTTACCCTGTCTTAAAATGTCCCTAACTGACATCACCACATTTTTAAAGTGCACAGAATGCTAAGTGTGGGCATTTATCTGTAAGCATATTTTATAAATACATCACTGTGGGTGAAGAAATGTTTTGGGTTTTTTTTTCCATAATTATATATTTTTCATATATGATATGATATGATTGCATTTAGAGGGTTCAGTGTGTTAATTCCTAGTGGGTGCTAGTAAATTCTAGGGAATGTGCAATCAGAAAAAACCAAAGCTTTTAATATACTTTAGATAAATGTGTGGTTACTGAAATACATATGATTTAGTTGAATGTGCAATTACTACTTGATTGAATGACATATCTGATTTTATCTATCTTTAAGTAAATGTTAGGAGATCTGGAAAGTAACCTATGAAATGAGGTTAGGATTGCTGAACTGTTTTAGATAAAACTGGATGGAATATTAGATTAAAGCAAAAGTTTTCAGTCACATTGTTCACTAGCGGGAAAATCAATTTTTGCATGACCTAAACAATCTCCCAGTTGGGAAATAAGTTCAGAAAAAAAATTCCTTCAGGAAAATTGAGTATTCTATAACATTCTTTTTCACATTTCATGCAGCATTTTCAAAGTGAAAACATTTTCTCTTTTCAACTCCTCATTTTAGATCATGATAAACAAAATCAAAATTTAGGAAAGAGATACCCAGCACTAATAGAAAATTGCAGCTTTAAATTCTAAAAAAAATGGTTTTGCTTTTCATTAACCTAGTGATGAGTTGGAGAAGGAAAGCACCTTATCCAAACTAGGTTTTATTTGTTGCTGGCTGTTTTATGGTTTCAGTCACTAGCCTAAAATAATCAACTATTTCTGAAGTTCCATCTTTCCAAGAGCTATGATGAAAAATAGCTTAACATATTTAAGACTTTCATTAATCATTCCTACAGCTATGGCCTTCTGTGTTCATACAGAATTTGGAAAATAGCAGGAGGAAAGTTGGCTGTCTCGCTTTTAAGTATGGAACTAGAAGGATGTCTGAGAAACTCATGAGATGACCTATTTTTACTAGACACAGAGAACTTGTCAAAGTTGACCAAAATAAAAAACAAAACAAAAACCTCACCCAAACCCAAAACATTGCAAGACCTTAACAGAAGTATTTAAAAGGCCTCATCCTACTATAACCTGAACTTCCCACCTATAAAGATTTTGCCAGCATTTGTTTCATTTAAGCAAAAACAATCTCCTCCTGTCTACCTCCTCCAAGAAGAATCAGCTGTAGGGAAGAATATAAAGTGTTAGGTTGTTTCGTGTTGTTTTTTTTTTGTTTGTTTTTTTTTTTTTTTGCAGGGAGTTTAGGTTAATTATTCTATGTGTTTTATCATATTCCTCAGGAAAATAAATGCCATTTTAGAAAGTGTTCTTGATTCTTGAGTCTGAAGTAATAAAAAAAAATTCTGTGATAGGAAGTCTGTTTCTTTAATCTTCTTCTTGTGTTTTTGTCCAACAAAACACATTGTTTTGGCCACTGTAAAGAAGAGACAGAGAATAAATCAATAACAGGAGTTAATCATATAATTTCCTTGTCAACCTACTCAGAAATTAGCTGTCAGGCTAGAAGCAAAACTAAAGAAACAAAAGAAAACCAAAGAACCCACAAACAAACAAAACCATAACCAACCAAAAAACCCCCAACGTGCATTCATGCTGGCACCAAAAACAAAACAAAAAGCCCACTAGACAAGCTTATGTAGAACTTTGCTGTTTATGTCCTTGTGGCTGTGAATCTGCAGAAGTGAAAAGCGCTTTGACATTTCATGGCAGTGACTGTGCCTACATAGTCCTGTGAAGACAACCCCAGCAGCAAGTTCAAGGCTGAACGTCTCAGCTGTGTGCCTGCTGTGAAATTCTGGGAACTGTCATGCAAGCACATCACCTGGCATGCTGGGAGTCCACAGAGGATATTTTTAGTGTGCCTGCCCCTGTTGTGCTTGCAGTAGGAGCTGGTGTGAACAGCATGGCTGAAGACAGATTCGAAAGGCCCCTGATGATCCTTGTGGGTCCCTTCCAACTCAGAACATTCCATGATTCTGTGATACTCCTCCCTCCTAGGCCATGCGCTCCTGGAGCACAGCCATGGAGCACAGACCATGTCCCCGGAAAAACCTTGGGATGTACCACCCTTTGGCAACCCACTGGGCAACTCTGGGGCTGTGGCAACACCAGGCTTTCTGCTAGAGCTGTGCCTTTTGCAGGCACCTTTCCTACTGCCCTCACCACCGAGCAAACGTCACATCCATATGCGACACCTGGACCTGCCCTGCTCATCCTCATCAGCTGACCCCAAACCACAGAGTCGGAATAGTTTCAAAGAGCTTTGCTTCTGACAAACAGCTTCAGAAAATTTTAATCATTACGGTCTTCCCTGTAGGCAAGCAGTCCCTCTTTGCCTAAACTTGAAAATGTTTTCTTTTTCCTCTTACTGGTTTAATGACATATTAATTAGCTTTTAAAGTGCTTGTATCTCTTGCCTGTTTTAGTGGTTCTTTAGATGTTTGTGAATCTAATCTGAGCACAAGTTAGGTGGTCCTCATATTCCAGGCCAGACTCTGCAAATTGGTTTAATTCACAGTAAGTATTTAAGCACCAGGCTAAGAGGATGGATTTACAAAAGAGCTCAAGAAGCTGGACTTGTAGATGCTTAAAATTCCACCACAAATGCTACAGCAGTAAGATGTTGAGAGTTCTCTAGCTTTCAAAACAACATACAAAAAAAAAAAAAAAAAAAGTTATTTGTCTTTGGAAGAGAAGAGAAGATTTGAAATACCATCTAATATTTGCAGACACTAATTCCTGGAAATGGCACTGAAAATACTCCTGGATTGATTGTTCAATATATTTGGTGAAATCCCAATTCTTCCTATCACTAAAAGAGAACTGCAAGTCTTGTGTATTCTCCAAAAAGAGAAAGTTTGAAAGCCTTTGTTATCAAGTTTTCTAGATTTTACTTTTCAGAATTTGAGTAAAACTTGTTTTGCAATCCAAAACATTGTTCAGGGCAGTGTATTTTCTGCTTTAATTGGAGGCCAGCATGTCTGGTTGGCTTTGTTTGATCTTTTTTTCAATTCCTTGAGGTTACAATGGTTTGTGATGTCTTTTACTTGCAAGTAAAGGCACAGCCAGCTTTTTCCCAGGCCTTGTTATTTTATTATAAAGCAACATGAACGAGTCAGTGCCTACTGGTAATGAGCAACAATCAATACTGTTGTGTAACAAAGTCACCCCCTTCAGCTTCCAATCGTTTCATTTTGTCTTCAAAGTCCCCTTCTCTCTGCAAATATTCTGCTTGTGCTAAATAGTTGCTGGTGCTCAGTGGGTACAGACACAGTGAGGCTGTCCTGCAAGGTCGTATGGATCTCTAATTCATCCCTGTGAGGGCAGGGCTTTAGCATAAGCTGTGCCCCAGGTACCAGATGAGGTTTGCACTTGGGATCACAGGCCAAAAGGGTCCTGGAAGTGAGCTACGTGGGTAGGGAAAAGCTGGGCAAGTACTGATGCTGGCTGGACATAATGACTCACTTCTTTCCAAGCATGATGTGCCACAGTCTAATGTGGTTTGCAGCATTTCCTGAGAGACCCATGGATATTATGCCAAACCTTAACATAAAAATTAAGAGAATGGTTCTTCAATTCCACTTACAGAGGGGAAGGTTTCAGTTGTGTATTGAAGAAATGTAGTGTTTCCACAAAGTGGTAGCATTAAGACAAGGTCTCCATCAAGCATCTAAAACGTCCTGTATGAAGCTGGGAAAGAATGAGGACTGGAGAAATGGAGAGGAAATGCAGAAAATTGAATCAGGATATTTAAGACCAGAACTGAACACCCTTCCCCGCCGCCCCCCCTTCAGCAAATCAAAGAGATATTTTTGAAATCTCTAATTTCTTTCCATCTTTCCCCTTTTCCCCTTAAGAAGCAGTTCATCTCACATGCCCTGTTAGCAACTTTCTTCCATTTCTTTGTAGTCTCTGGCACATTCAGGACCCCTGCCTTTCATTCTTATAGGTGATATTGACAGCCATTTGTCAGGAATCTTTCTGTAGTGACATCCTCACAGAAACACTCTAAGAAGTCTGCTACTCAGGAGAGAATTATCAAGCAGCAAGAACAGCACAGAAGGCAAGCATTTCAAAGTGGAGCCAAAGCTGTGGTGAAACATTTGCCTCAAGCTAAAATAGGCCAGGTAGACTAGAACTAAAACAATTGCATGGTGCAGACACATACGGAGTAGATGTAGCATTGTTATTTTATCATCAAATCTTCCACACTTCATAGCGTAATTTTAAAAAAAGGCATGAGCTACTCAGCACTACCATTCTCTACTCTCTCATGGCAGATTGACACCCTGTACTGGCTCAGGGCTCCCCTGGTATCATCCGGATCCACATAATACAAAGCCACTTAGAGTGACTCACCTTTTAATATGCTCACATTCTATATACTCACTATCTTTCTGACTTCAGTAAAATTTCCAAATTTTTTAAAAATTATTTTAAAATCCCACTGCTTTCTTTCTCTCTCCTCTTAGTTTTTGACCCAAACTATTGGTTACAGTAGTTTTGTCTAGAGTGCCCAGCAAGGTAGCACAGGTGAAACATGCTGAGCTCCAGCTGAAATTAATAATTTTTTCTTTTTGCTATTTTTTTCAATTTAGCACAATTGACTTTTCATAACAATAGGAATCCTGGCATGCACTTAAGAGCTTTTGAACTGGATGGTGGCTTTTTAGCCAGAGCCCTGGTGTCTAATTCCTCTCAGGCAATGGGAGGGCAAGCTTTTAATCTCCATCAGAAGTGCTAACCTTGTCATGTATGTGGACCTGTTGTGTGGGTGGTGAAAATGGAAGAAAGCCCTGCCATTTCTCCAGACTTCCATAAGCATCCTGCTTCCCCTTCATGAGGGTGACAGTGAAAGAATAGTTTCTGAATGACCTAAAACATAGGGATTGATCTTGTTGTCTGATCTCCCCAACTGGCTGGTTGCAGGGAGACAAACTCTGCAACTGAGAGATGTCAGAAGGGTAGATGAAGTGGTTTTTTGTTTTTCAGTTGGCAGTATAGATGCATAATAGCACTTGAGCATATATCTTTCTGAATTATCTTTAAAAACATCATCACCAGTTAGCACTGGAGAGAAAGACTTGTACAGTCTTACTGTAATGTAATTATACATTGTTTTAATTGTGCAGCAAAGGAGGAAAAAAATTATATATAAATACCTACCTTTACCACCTTTAACCCTCCTGACCAAGGAGATCCTAGCATTTGAGAGCAATTGAACTTGTTCTGGTCAGACTCTAAATACACAAGAGTAGTAGCTGAGTCTAAAATTCCCATTCTTAAATGTTCCATCAGTACCTGAAATGACTCAAAATTCAGTGTAAATGTTATGTCTGGTCCATGTTGATATTAGGGTGGTGTATTCTCCAGCAGCAAAGTAAATAATTAGCACACAAAAAGTAGTTATTTTTGTGAATAAACAGCCTACAGTGCCAGTTTGTCCAACACAAACCTATTGGATCTGTATGCCTAGGCAGTGCATAGAGCCCATGGGGCCAAGGCCCCAAAAATTCTAATTATGCAGCTAGGGTAAGGGTGGTTGCTTAGTGACTGGAAATCTGGAACCTTGGAGGAAGAGATGATTCTATAGTTATGCTTCTACCTCAAATTCATCACTGATCAAATTAGCTGTAGGGGATTCTCTGCCTCTGGACATGCTGCCAGATTAATAACATTTAAAACAAAGGCTCTGAAGAACAGCAGACAGCGCATAGTATCCCATGCCCTGCCATGAGAATGGAATTTCCTGTCCATTCTGGTAAGGATAATTGCAATAATGTCTGTCTCAAGCTCTTCCTCCAGTCAAACTGAACATGATACCGTGAACCTGTCTGAGTGAACTGGTGCAGACCAACTTGTCACGCTGGAAAACACCATGTAGTTTAGCAGAGGATGCAGAGCAACACCATTAGAAAAAGTTTTCTAGAAAACCCTGTAACACAGCTGGATTTGGCAGAAGAATTGGTCTCTAACTCTCCTCCAACCTCTCCAAGAACAGGACAGGATCCGGCTTTGCATACAGCTGTCCTTGAGAGGAGGGGGTGGAGACTGGAGCCTACCTGCCTGGCAGGCCACCAACCAAGTTCACTCTGTGAGTGCAAAGAGTAGGATGATCAAGAGTAGGATGATGAGCCCTTACAGGGGTCCAAATAAGATTAACAAAGATGTTTTAGCCCCTGAACTTCTTGCTACTTAATGATGAAAAGCAACAGCAAATTTAAAGATCACCCAGAGTCCAAAGAGTCATCCTCAGTGAATTGACATTTGCCCAAATATAAGACATGAGGAGGGAGGAAGGGTATAATGGGATAGCAGGGAGATTCAAAAGAAATACATTCATTAAGATGACTCCTTTCCTAATAGGAATAATGGGGGTGAATTTCCTTTCTCTTGAAGATGCAGCTTTCCAGAATCTGTGACACACTCTTAACAGTTGCACTGGATGATCTTAGAGGTCTTTTCCAACTCAAACAATTCTGTGATTCTTAGACTCTTTCTTTTTCCTTCCATCTGTCATGCAGTTATCAGATGAAAGGGTAGATGCCTCGAACTTGAAAGTGAAGCTTTCTTTAACCCAGAAGTACTATTTCTCACTCCTCCTTGTCATTCTTTGAATCACTGCAGTATAAAAAACTGCTAACCTTATCTCTCCTCCTCCTAATTAGGAAACAGCATTAAAACTCTTTATTAATGCCACCCCTCCCAGGTGGCTGCAGATATATGTACTTTCACAAGTAATTGCTTTCTGGCCCTCATTTTAATTGGAGTCCGTGGGGGGCCTGTGGAATTCCGCTGCCTTCATCTCCCACTGGCTCATTGTGCCTGTGACACAAGTTTAGAAACAGGGAACTACTTTCCAGATCTGCATCTGAAAGAAAATGTAAGTGAAGGGAAAAAAAGCTAACGATATTGTTGAGATTTAAGAGGAATTAGATCGGAAGAAAACAAAATCTTTCACTTTGGTTCCTTCTTTTACTGGGAGAAGAAAAGAATTGTGGAAAAGCTTTCTGGCATTTGTGTTTTCTGGCTTTTGTCTAACATGGTGCAGCTTGTAACTAGGTTAACAGATCCTGGAGGAACTTAGAGACCATTTAAAGCAAAGCTTAAATAAAACCTATTTTGCAAAAATGACCCACAGTTCTCTAGGTCCTTGGAGTATCAGGCAAGGAATGTAACCCAAATATGAAAGGAACTGCATCTTCCAATTCCAGTTTTGTCAACTTTAGCTCCAGAAAAAAATGTTTCAGCTTTATTGAAAGTTCATATTTTGTTGAAAATGAACCCTTTTAAAGGAGCCAAAAGAAACCATTTGTCTGAAGAAAACATTTATGGCAGAGGAGCTCCAAAAAACCAACAGGTTGGAAGAAGAATGTGTGTTCATGCTTGATTACGCAGAATATAGTCAGGAGGGTTTTATGCATAGAGACAATGCTTGGTTTTATGCTTGGAGTTTTTGAGCTATGTGCTTTAACTAAATATTTCAAATTAAATGAATAGTAGTAAAATGGTAATTGTATTGTTCTTGTATGTCGTCAGAGTTAATATATACTAAGATGAACCAACTAATTCATATCCATCCAAGCTATTGTTTCAGGCAGTAACTGCAGACACTTCTACTCTCTACAGTGTTCCAATTAATATTTTCTAAATTATAGTCATAATCACAACACTGGAAACTATAATTTTTCCAAAAAATGAACAGATACAACAGCATGAAAAGAAATTCTCTCTCATTTCAACATTTTAAAATAAGTTTTGTTCAATTCCTTTTATATTAACACAGAAGTAACTTCATAAAACTGCAGGTGTATAATTGCCTCTTTTGGAGGTTTTTTCCCAGCATCTCACAGTTTTGACAGTTTTCAATTAATTCCGCTCGAACTTAATATACATCCTTCATACTTCGTACTCTTTTTGTCTCTGTAAGTCTAGCTACTAGAACGGAGTTTCACCACAACCTAAAAATTCCCCAGTGCCACACACACAGAGGTAGACAAGATTCTGCACCTGAGTGTCAATCCATGGTAATTGTGGTGCTAGTATTTTGTTTCTTGTCTCCAACAAAAGGCTAATTACTGTTGCCAGCTCTGTGCACAGTTGGGTCTTTCTAGAGAGGACAGTAGCGCCTCATAACATCCATCTAATTAGGCTGATTGGTTCACAGTGCCGATCCAACCTGATTGAGAGGTGTGTTTGGCTCAGTGTCCTTATTTCTAACTGCTTTTGTTTTGTATTTAATGAACCTTTGCTGAGGCCCTTTGTGAGCCACTCTGCCAGCCTGAAGCAAAGATGCATGACCAGTGTCATGCTGAAGGATAAAACCTGTCCTGCTGACATGCTGTGGGTGAGCTATGCTACGAATACATGGAGGTCTCAGTTTTAAGTTGTGGCTGCACTGAGAGAAAAAAAACAGCCATGGAGTTCAAAGATTAAGGATTTGGACAGACATTCACAGAACAGGGAACTATACATGGAGATTAGTGCAGGTTGGTTAAACTTGTTTTTCACTTAAAGGTAGTTTGGCCATCCCAGATTTCTTTAAATCTGTATTTTAGAAGGTATAAATAAAAAGCCCATTGTACTTGTTTCAGGGGCTATGAGCCTGCAGCTGATGTAGTTTTAGGCCCCAATTCTTGCAGCCCTTTCATAACTCAGAGTTCCCATTCAATTCTACTCCAGGGACAAAGACATTTGCTTAGGACCATTGACCTCAGAAATGCAGCTTTCAGTGTTGCATAAGAAAGAGATTTTTTTAGTAGAAGTATCATGAAAACACATGAGGAGGCTGATGTTGAGCTATGCTGGAGCAAAAGGAAGGATGAGACAGGGCTGTGCCTGGAATGAGCTGCCTGATTTCTGTGCTGCAAGACCAAGAGGGAAACAGCAGAGAGAAGGAGGCTGCATAGTGTGAAGCAGAATTCAGATGTTCATTTGTCTTTTATATCCGAAAGTTAGAGATGTTTAGATTCGTGAGATTTATTTACTCCATAGGGATGGCCCAGGAACTAATTCTCTGTTGCCTGTAATCTTTGTAATCGAAGTAATTATTTCAGCACACATTGCCTAGAAAAGTATTTGCAAAATTCATATATATATATATATATATATAAAATTGGATTTTGAACTCTCCTAAATGTGCATTTGCTCTATTCTCAGAGAAACTATAGCTGTTACATTACAGCCTTCGAGTTATCCATTGACTTTGACAGCAGTCACAGGAATGCTGTGCTGTTTAATATGGGCTGTGAATTTAATATGGGCAAATGTTCCTTTTTGTTGAACCTTGTAATGAAAATGTCTCTAAATATCTCTAAACCTGAAACTGTCAAGTGCTCTACGGGGTTCAGGTTCTGCTGTGGTTAAGTAACAGTTAATGTCAAGTGCATCAAAATTTGCAGAAATCATGTTCCTCTAAAACAGATGAACCACCTGACAGATTTACATCAAAATCACAGACACTTTTTGCAGTTTCATTTGATTGCATGTGAGAGTGTTTCATAATCTGATGCTCTGCTGTGCAAATTTAGAGTGTTGCCATTAGCTTTGAAAGCACTGCAGTAAATCCACCATCCATGTATCTGTCCCAGCAAAACTAAATCCGACATTCCTTGTCAGGAACTGAGTTCTCAATATTCTGGTCTTTTACCTTTGTTTATTCTTAAGTGACCAAATAAACCCAAATTGTTTCATTTTGGAAGAGAAGGAGACATTACAGCTGCAGCACATTTGATCCATTTTCCGTTTGAAATAGACATCGGTATGTACAGCTGACATCCACGAAGGATTTTGCATTCAGAATTAAAAGCTCATTTGAACATGATATACTCAGTGCATTACCTCCTTTTATAGAAGGACCACTGCTCATGAGTAGCTGTCTAGAAAAAGTCTTACTTCAGACACATGACAGGTAAGAAATCAAAGCATTTCCACAAGCACACACCTTCCTCCTTTCATGCACCCACATGTCTTGACCTAGCTGTAGTGACTCACAGGTTTGAAAGGCTTTGCCCACATCATAGATGTTATACACTGGAGAGATTTGTCTGAAGAGATGAGATAAACTGTGCACAGCTATTGCAGTCAAAGGTAGAGGTAGAGCATGGGTGGGAGAGGGTAGTTTGTGTTTGGTGTCTCAATAAATATTATAGGTATTAGTCTTCATGCCTACATGGTTTAAGGCATTACAGCTGAAAAGCTGGGCTTAGGAAGGGCTCAACAGTCTTTGATAGGATACTTTACATTGTTGAATTAGAATTTCAAGGAATAAAAAAGCACCTCTTCAGCTTGAATAACAGCCCTTCAAGCCGATGAGTCTGTGGTGTATAGGTGTTCATTTCTAATAGACAGGAAGCAGTTTTTCTCTCACCTCTGTCAGCTAATCACTGACCAAACCCTAGGTTTCTCCTAAACGTGTTCTGAAATCTGCCTGCAGTCAGCTCCTCAGTCCATAAGGTGTGAACACAGGCACACAGGTTCTATCAAACACATTGATAGACAAATCACCATATAACTCCATCGTCTTTCCTTCCGCACCCAGGGACAAAGGGAAAATCCTCAAGCAACAGCTCAAAGGGACATGCTCGCATGCCTCTAGAAACTGTCCCCCAAGAAAGCTTACATCTGATGGCTTTCTGCCAGATTTCCAGTGAGTCTTTAACAAAGGCCAAGACACCAACAATGCTCTCGCTGACCAGCAATTCACCTTCTTCCACATTGGGAATGCTTATCCAGCTGGCTACAATACTACCTAAGCTGGCAACTATGCCTCTTTACATCTGCCAATAAATCCCAATAGAGATTATAGTGTTGTAGTATAATCTGAGTGAAAAAACAGTAGGTTAAATTTTTTGGAGGGACCTGGCAACCTATTTGTTAGATAAGGCCCCCAATATCAAAGCTACTAGTGTGGGGAATATATAAAACATTTACATGTTCAGGACAGATAGTGGAATATGAGCCGATAACTAAGGTGGCTAATTAAAGCAGAAAATCCTTGTTTCCTGAATTAACATATAACATTTGAATGGAATTAATAACCCCTGAGGCAGAAAGAGGGACATGGCTTTTAAACTGTGCTGAAATGCATTGGAATAGTTACACTTCTTTGTGAGACAGACTACACAGAAAAGTACAGAAAATAGGAATGTGTGTGCTAAAAACAGGGACTGTCCTTTCTGCATCGGAATGTCTGACAGCTAAAACAAATTGGTTCGGCTTTGTCATTTAAAATAGTGACTGATATTTTGTCATGTTGTTCCCTTGTGGATAGATTCTTACAAAATGAGAGCAATGATTCCATTAATTTGTGTCTCATCTGTGGTCCCAGGTGATGTAGTTAATATAGTTTCCGTAATGTCAAGTTAATACTTGGTCCTCCTTTCACTGAATTCTTCTACAAACTTGCCCTCAGCTCATATTGTACCCTCTGTTAGAAGTTGAAACTTGGGAACAGAGGCCTTAGGCTCGATCTAAAAAAAAATTATAAGATCTAAGAAAATGAAACTTCCACATATGTCTTCAAATGCAAATTGGGTTATGGCTCCCCTGCTTTCCAGTGGGGGGGGCCAACCCAATGCCTAGACATTTCACAGAATTTTCCTTCTTCTTCCATTCACTTTTGTTTCCATTTCCTGTGTGAAGAGCGCAGTCCCACAGCATCTCGACTAAAGAGGGTGACAAGGTATTTCAGCTGGAGACAGTGGGATAAAGTTGCCTAATGCAAACGTGCTGTTGACATGGATAGTGCGTCCCAAGAGGCCTGGTCCTCAGACCAGGGAGCCTCTAGGCGGAAGTTGGAAAGAAGTAATACTCATTATCAGAATATCTAAATCATTTCTGGAAACAAGCTGGATATCTATGCAGAGAAAACTTATGCTTTCAGGAAGAAATTTCACCTAAACTTTAATTTTTATTTTAAATATTAATCACAATTGATAAGCTTAACTATTCAAAAGAACAGTTATTTGTATACTTCCATGCCTTTAGGAATTTTTGAGTGGTCTTCTCAGAGATAAAATGAACAGTGGTGTAAAACTCTGTTTCACAAAATAATTTTGTATGTTTCAGGAGATGCTTCTCTCACAAGGATGGAAAGAAAAAAATAATCAGCGTACTATGGTACAATCACATGGTACAAAAAACACTGGAAAGAGGTAAGCACTTGAGAGTAATAAATCCAAGGATTTTTTTTTTTCTATTTTTTCATTCCACTTGAAATAAAAAAAACTAACAACATAGTTAAAACATAGTCAGAATTGATGCTGATCTCTCAGACTAACATTTCAATCAGTTAAAACTTCAGGGATGTTTGGCTCTATTCCAGTATTTTTCAGTTCTGTGCTTTTTTAGGAATTTTAATTTTTTCTTGGATAATTAGATCTCTGACATTAGACGCACATAATTAACAGGGAAAATGGCTTGCATGCTGGCTATAATAGCACTGTCTGATCTGTTTGCCAGATAACTGTTATGACCTGGTTTTTTGGAATCATTTTATTCCCACAGATAGCAGCAGACGTGCCTAACTGGAACCACTTAAATTCATTTGAAAGGATGAAATCCTGGGACCTTTTACTGTTTTCAGTGGTCCTAGGATCTTGCATGCATCCTCAAAATTTCCCTTTAAGATAATCCTTTTTCAAAATATTTGGTTTTTGGTAGTTGAATGTGAATGACTCCCCCATGTCAACAGAATAATAGGACTGAAACTTCATGTGCAAAGCTGTATTGCTCAGAGATGTTTCTTAGAACTGTCACGGAAGCTTTTACTGTAATTTTCAAAATGTGCCTCTCTGGGTGGGAGGGAGATGTGTTCTCTTTAAACTAAAATATTAGCTTTATCTGTCTGTTGTTAACCAAAGTTCAGGACTTGAGTGTCATTCACGTCTTTTGGAAAATTGTCCCCAAGTCTTTTTTAATAGCCTATTTACCAACTGCTAAGTAAACACCACCTGACAATAAAGGACTGGAAAAAATTGTTTTCAGCTGCTTGTTACCATGTATTTTATGCTACTTACAACTTACTTTTTGCATTTAGATCAGATAAAGTTTTGGTTCACTAAAATAAAGCTTTCAATTCTGATTTTTTAAGGAGTAAAAAATATGGCTATGAGGTGAGTGAAGCCAGCACCATATTACCTTTTCTTCTTTTTTTTTCCTGAGCGTGGAGTCCAGGAGGAATTTTTAGGTGACTAATAATAAAAAAGACAAAACCAAAACATAATAAAATAATAACAGCCAGAAAAATACGCCTAAAGTGTTTTGGACAAAAGTATTATTAGGATTTTCAACTGAGTGCTTGATTATGGTCCTACTTTTCAGTCTAGGCAAAGCAAGGGAAGTTTCACATCCGTGGCATAAGAGAAAGGTCCATTAAGCATTTTTGGAAAATTCCAGGATGATCTGAGAACAGTGTATTACAGCTCATGGAGAAATGGCTCTTAAAACATATTGCAGGCATCCTTATAATTCCACTGAGTGCAATGGATTAAAAAAAATAGATCCAGAAGAATTCAAAACCTTTACCAACTATCTGCAGTTAAAGTATATCATCTACATCACTCCAAATTCTTTGCTTTTCTGTGTGGAAGATAAAAACAGATTTCCTATACTAAGCTCACATCAGAGGGTCAACAAATACAGAGCAGAAATTTTTTTCTAAATCAGATCACTCTCTACACCACTGCTTTTGGTGTGTGGAGTCCTTAGTGCAGTGATTCTTCCCCCCATCTCTCCTGAGCATAAGTCCTTACCATTCAACATGTCTATAATGCACGAAGCCACTACTGTGATAAATATGCAGCATGTCAATGTATGCGGATGTGTGTGTATATATAATTACTGTTTGGATTCCACCTTTTGATTTCAATGTCTTTGCTTAAGCTATCAGGTTTGAAAACAACACTGTGCTTTTTTCAAAAAGAAAAATGGTTTTATACCTCTTCCTCTAGTTTCTAGTAATCAGTGCAGAATGGCGCTCTGTTTATCATAAACTAAGAGGAGGGGAGCAGAAAAGGGAAAACTTTGGTGATAAAAGTTTTGAACACAGTCATTTTATTGCACAAGTTAGATTTACAGTGCCACTGGGATTGAGTAAACACATATTCACTTTTTAAAATGACTGTTTGTTTTCTGTAATATTTAAGACCAGACAGAACTATCTACTAGTTGCTGTACAGACTCAAAATAGAGCAATACCTAGCTTGAAGAGCTCACAATTTACATGCAAATTTTCTGTGTTTGCAGAAGTTCATAGCAGAGGGCTGATCACATTCCACTGTGAAGACAACGTCCTCTATATTCTAGTTTGATTACTAGAACTTTCCTTTTTGTATTTTCCAGTGAATCAAAGTCTTTTTCTGACAGAAATTATTTTTTCCTAATGTCTCATCTCTTGAATGTTGAATGAGTGTGTGGACTGCAGTCAGCTGGATTTCCTTGTATATGGCCTTCCAGAGGAATACCCTAGTTTGAAACAATCCCTTACATTGGGAGATGACAGGTATCCCTTCTGCTATAAACTTCTGCTTTCTTTATTTGTTGGTGTATTGAGTTTACGTATGTCCAGCTACCTGTGCTCAATTCTGTTAGTTCTACTTTTGGCTGAATTTCAACCTTCCCAATGCTCATTGCTCAGTAGCCTTTTCTTTCCTCATGGTCCAGGTAAAGAGGCTAAGAAGACACAGAACTATTATAGGCTACAAAATGAAAATAGAATTTTAAAATTATAGAGATCTATTACCTAAATCATCATTCATGTAACTTTAAATGTCTCAGTTATCTTACCAAAATAATTTTGACCAATTATGTGGATAAATCTCCAACATACTTCAGTACCTTGGTTATTCAAAGTCTGAAATCACAGACCTCAGTTATTGGACATGTGAATTTGAGATGCCCCTTTCCATGGAAACAGCAGGAGAGATCCAGCTCTTACTGTGTCCAGTGTGTAATCCATTTTGCCTGAACAATTCAGACAGATTCTGAGACATCAGAATGACAACTATTGAGTCGTATTACAGCAGGTGGTATGACTAACAAACATAAGGAAACCTTGAGTGATTTTTTTCTTGATTCCAATAAAAAATATAAATACTTATGAATTAGGAAAGTAAAGGCACTCATACTTTGGACATTTCCCCCTCAATTTTCTTTTATTTCTGCTCTTTTATGACATTTGCACTTCTAAAATCTTGAATGTCTTTGCTAGTAAAATCATTTGCTCTTGCAGCTGTGCTTGACCCCTTTGACTAACAAGAGGATGTGATATGTAACTATCAAAAGAAGCAGTGACTCCAGGATGCTCTGTTGAGATTTCAAAAGGACATCAGTGACCAAATCCTTTCCTATTGCTTTAAGCAGCAAGATAAAACAACAGTATGAAATGAAGCTCAATAAAAAGTAGGTGTTATTTCTGTGAAGAAACCAGGTTTTAAAAGTTTTCAACTACAATGCTGAGTGGTTTAAATACTGCTTGTAGTCTTAATAGTAAGATCAGATTTTTCCTATGTAAATTGACCTGAATACTTAAAAAATGGTATATTTCATAGGCTCATGGGACAGTGATAGTCTTGTCTTTATTAAGAAGACAAACTTACCTTCCTATAATAATTTTTTCGCTGAGCTCTTAGAATTTTTATTGTTTTAAATAAAACAATACAAATCATTATAGATAACCTCTTGCAGTGTTTTTAAAGTTTACTTTTTGCTCAATTAAAATTTTATTTCCATTTCTATTTTGAATTGGTAGCTATGTGGTGAGCTAACAACCTAGCTACCATCAATATCTTTCAAATTTTGCATCTTATCAAGAAGCAAGGAATAAACCAAACATATTTGGTCTGCAAGATACTCATTTTTTCATCCAATTTATAAGGGGCTGAACAATTACTTTCTTTATTCTTGTTTGAGAGCTGTGATAGATCTTTATCCTAAATTACATAATTGTGGGCAACCCTCATCATAAACAATTCTATTCCAGTTGACACATGCACTAATCTGATAGAGTGAAATGTTAATCTTGATAATGATAATTTCTTCTATTTCTACAAAGATTTTCATCCTTTAACGTCCAAAGGCATTTAAGATTTACTGTGCACTACACAGTTCTACAAACCCTGTAGAAAACCTCCTTTCCTGACCAAGGTTATTAGCACACTGAGAAACCTTTATTTCTTCCAAGGCAAAATATGTTAGTACAGCAGTTGCAGGTTTGCAGTCACCAGTGAGGTTCATTTTGCATTCAGCATGCGTGTTTGTGCCTAAATATTACAGTGACAAGCGTGCTGTAACTACCTAAGACAGGAAATAGTGTGCATGCACAGCCTGTTAAAAAATTGTGCATACCCGTAAGATATCTGGGAAAAAAAAGAAAACATATACATATATACATATATATATATATATACCCTTGTGTTCACCATCAGTTATGCTGGGAATGTTTGCCAGATCTTATTTTGGATTCTATTTACAGTCTAAGCAAAACACTGCTCTCAATGCATTTTCACTGACATTAGTTAAGAAATAGCTCATGATGACAGTATTCAATACCAGAGTAAATGGAAAGAACAGGAACCTGAAACAAATTCAGTAAAGCTCTGCAAGCTGTAATACCCAGCTCACGCCTATAAAGGCTAACAACCAGACAAAGGAATTTAAGGAGCAATTCAGGTCAAGGAAGGTCTAGGGAAGAAAGAAGTGATTGAAGCCCCCTTCTGTCAAAAACCTTTCAGAAAAGGAAAAAAAGCCTGAGATCCAGCATGGTTACCCTGTTGGGGCTTCCTCCCACCATATCCTGGAAAATGCTGAGGATAAAAGAGACATAGACCTGGCTAAGATGGTATTATTACATGAGACCATTCTGCCTGGTACTGAGTCACCAGGAAGAATCTTAATGACTATCCAAGGAAACAGAAGTGAAGCAGAGTCTAGAAAGAGTAGAGGAGATTATGTTATTTATCACAACTCTACATTTTTTGTGGCATGGATACCCTGAAAGGACTTAGTACATGGCTAAATCACCCCTACAGCAGCTCACTCAACCAGTTCAGGTCATTCCTGTTGCAGTCATAATGGACTGAATCAGTAAATGGCTATTAAAAGGCAGGAATTTCTAGGAGCATCTGTGAGTTGCAGGAAATGTTGCTACTGATTCTTCTTTTTATATCACATTCCTATAAAAAGTGAGAAGGAATCTTATTGCCAGCAGAGATGTAAAATCAGGTCGGGACTGACGCTGGTTATTTAAAGGTATTGCCATGCTTTTCGTAAGACTGAACACATTACATGCTGTATCTTGGCTAAATTCCATCTTTTATAATTACATCCTCTTCTCCCCTTCTCAAACCTTCTCGCTGTCACAAGAGGATGCAGCATTTTTCATTTTCCTGGCCTAGATGTCTGTGTAGCAGTGTTTCAATCTCATCATGACCTCCCTAAAAGACATATTCAAGCTGCCCAAGATGCAATGTGATCTCTGCATCACTCCCTGTGGCATTGCTGGGGATGGAGAGAAAGAGGGCTTTGAAATTAATACTCAGGCAGAGGTTCCGGGTTTTTTTCCCGCTTAAGTACAAGCACAAATCTGTTTGTTTGGCTTCCTCCACAGTCACTCATTTGCTACACTCCCTGGAGCAGTGGGAGGCTTAATACTTTGCCTCTAAAAAGTACTTTGAGATTATTTAGTCAAAATGCAAACCATCAGTATTCCATTAGTACTGGGAATGCTTTCAGAGCATTGACCAGCTTGTGCTTCCAGCTTGATGAGCTGATGATTGTAGCCCTCAGATGGCATTTAGATAAGCAGAATCCTCAGGGATTCGTTAGTATGTTAGCTGCTCAATGAACTGCCAAGATTGTATAGTAAGCAAACAAGGGGTGTGTGATTATAAACAAAAAAAAAAAAACCAGCTACGTGATACTATTTTAATCTTGTTTTCTCTGTGGGTACAATGTTTGCTGGAGAGAAGTGCCCACAAGCCTGTCTCTTGGAAACGCAGAATGATGCTCTGAGCAATGGTCCTTGCAGTCTAGCAGCCAGCTGTGGGTGAAGCAGATATTTGAGAGAAGAGTCCAGTGAAGATATCCACCAGTACATCTGGCCAAAAGCACCATGCCAAAAGTAAAATTCCCATCACAGATGGCACTAGATATTGCCAGATTCCACAATGACAAAATCTATTTGACAAAGAAACAGAACTATTTCTCACCTGGAATGCTCAAGGAGCAGAACTGTTTCTCACCTAGAATGCTCACAAACTGGACTGACAGACTAGGGGTGAGGCTGATCAAGTTTTACTGCAAGTGCCAGAACTACAACTGCTTTTTTGTGTCTAATAGTTTTCTGTGGCTCTCAGTCTGCATCCTATTGGAAGTTTGACCCTCAGTGGGCTTAATTCCTCTTTCCTTCAAGAGTTGGCTTTAAAGGAAACCAGACTGCAGCAACCAAACTCATTCCTCGCTGCTTTGTGCATTTCTAGAGTGGTAAATGGTGATTTAAACCAGTGTCATCTGTAAGCAATATCATCTTTATGTGCTCCCTTAGACCCTCTCTGCTCAGAAGAATGGGATGGTTCATGCACCAAGCAGGGAATATTGACAATTATACCTCCCTCTTTCCTTTTTCCTTGGGTTTTTTTTTCTAGTAAATATGTGGGAGTCTTAACAGGAATAAAATACTTGTTAAGTACTGATTTCTTATAATTCCTTTAGTGAAATCCAGCGCTGTGCATGTATATCATTGGCAGAGCCATGCTCAAATATTTCAGAGAAATGTCCATAGCAAAAAAAGAAAAAAAATGGAGGCGAAAAACATGGCATGGGCCAGATCCCATCAGCTTGATTCTTGCTACTGTGGAGGTCCCCTGCAGGTAGGACTTGGTGGTACAACAAGAGTATATTTGTATATTCCTGGTGTCAGGAGTCCTGGGGATGCTGTTATCGTGCTGGCTTCAGCCGGAGCTGAGGGAGAACTGCTGGTGCCCCAGCTCAGAGGGCTGTGCCACACCACACCCTGTCACCTTTGTGTGTTGGGCCACAGAGTGGGAGGGAAGGAGGGCAGACAAGATACGGCACCCACGCAGCCAGCACCAGACCACCAGCACACGAATGCTTGGCAGGGACTTCAGGCAGCACACAACAGCCTTTACACAGTGAAACAACTTCAGCTGGGGGCTGAGAATTGGCGCTCATGTTTTATTCATCCAAATTGCTTTTCCCCACTCCAGAAATCTACACTCCTCTCTACACTACAGAAGCTGTTCAATTTCCTCTTGTTTAGCACTGTGCTGCAGTGCTCCCATTTCCACCGAGTACCTTCACGTAGAGACTGATCAGCAGTAATCACAAGTCCAACTTCTCAAGAGTGAAGTGTGGGCGAGAGATGTAGGTTCATCTAACTTGATCAGTCTGTTTTGTTATACTGAATACTAGATCTTCGATAGCCAGTTCCTGTGGAAGGAAATAAAAAACATAAGAAATCCAGCTTCTTTTCCTTTTTGCTTTTTTGGTAAAATTTTATGTTTGACTCATCTTTCCCAAGCTAATTGTCAAGAAACTGACAAATCCGTCGTGGTTGACAAGTGAGTAATTGGGAGAAGAGAGGGAGTGCAGCAGGTGCTGGTACTAATTTGGTAAAACAATTAGAGTAAAGAGTGGTATGACAGTCACTTACACAGCCATGACGTTACAAGCTCTTCATACAAAATGTGTGCAGAATTTTACAACGGTTAGAGCATTAACTATTAACCAGCCACTCCACATCCATTTCAAAAGTGAACTTCCACAGGTTCACCATAAGATGTTTTTGAGCCTCTTAGCAGGAAAGACCAGATCACAACACTGGTGGGGAACCAGACAGAATTCAGTTTCATGATTCTCACCTGTCAGGTTGCTGGGCACACAGAACACTCCTTGCAGGGGGTAGATGCCATGCCCTGGCCATGGCTTGGCTGTTCTAGGCTGAACCATCAGGGAAGAATGCCACTGCCAGAGTTGGAGCGTTCAATTGCTGTTGCCATGCCAAGACCTCCATTGCCCACAGCTGCCCTAATTCTCCCAAACTGTGGCTCTGACCAGACCCTGCTCATTACTAAGAGGATGATTTTAGAGCAAAGCCGAAATCTCACTTGCTGAGTGGAAGAAATGATCTTTGCCCCTGGAGAATCCCTCCGGCTCTGAAAAGAACGGTCTAAGACACTGCTGCATTTTAAAAAGCAAACCCTTAGAAATAAATCCTTCTATTTACCTGCCAAATCTGCCCCTCTGAGCTCTGTATTTCCTTGCTTCAATCTCAGTTGCCACTGCCACTGCCTCAAGAGCAAACAGTGTTCTTGTTTTGATCCCTGTAATCGTGTTAGTGTCTACCGGCCAAATAATAGGTTTTCTACTGCCTGACCCATACGACACTCTTTTGCTCTGAAGGAGCTGTATAAATAACATTGCAGCATTTCATCTTTATTGTCTGCTAAGGATTTTGTTATCTTATAGGCTCTGTTTCAAAAACATAAAGATCTTTTCCCCATCTAAGTTCTAGTCCTGAAGATTCACTGGGGATTCAAAGAGAAGCTCATTTTTTTTTTTTCCTGGCTTCAGCATAGTTATTAAGAATACAGGGGCTGCAGGGCAGTTTCTGCTCTGGCTTTCATCTGTATAACCCCTACTATCTTGTAAACTTGCTTTCACTTTCACACACTGATTATTTGAGGTGGAGAGGGCCTGCAAGGCAGCTCCAAGTAGCAGTTGTGTTTCTAAGGGATGGGGCTGGAGGGGAATCCAGTATCCTCTCCCAGAGCTACAAGGTACTAAAGCTCTTCTCTGACTCAGACCCCAACAAATCACCTCCAAACACCTGTCTAGATCAAATAAGCAACTGGTTTTTTTCTTCTCATTTTCCAGGATGTATTGCTATTAGAAACATGTTTGGGTTGCTTTTTTCTGTTTTCTTTAAATGAAAGAGTCATCTCCACCAGCCATATGGAGTGGCTCCTGCTCAGCAAAGCGTGTCTGGTGGGAAGCACATCCATTCAACCTTTCACCATACAAACCTTAATTCAGCAGGGAAGAGAGCTGACAGGCACCTTTGCAGCAGATTTAAATCAGAGGCAAAACCTCAAGCAATATAAAGGAATCTGAGCCAGACAGCAAAGGCATGCTGACCTTCTGCTGGTAGTACTGCAGACCCAAGCATAATTTTGGGTGCTGCATCCTCAGGAATGATGGCAGTGGGGGAAGCCAACAAGGTCTTCCCAATGGCTGCCTCTGCTCTGTTGCTGCCTGATGGAGAGTTATCACTATGACAACCTACAGGTATAGGACGTGCACGATAGTGGGAGCTCCAGATGACCCAGATTGCGTATGCATGGCTCAGAGCTGGGCTTCCCTGCCTGGGAGGGGAGCAAGGGACACGTGGATCCACAGGTAACTCTCCCCTGACTCTGTCCTGTCATTTGCTAGCAAGTCTGGGATGTGGGCAAGGTGGGAGCTTTAGAGACACTGAGTGGCTAGAATTTTAAATAATCTTCTCTGGGACAAGGAAAGGGAAGGTTCATTTTTCTCCTCTTTTTCTAGAGCCCTTTTTCTGGGCTTCTTTTTTCCAGTAAAAGACATGAAAGAAGATAACAGTGCCCTTCAACTCTGTCTTTTCCAGTCCGTTAAGAAGTAAAATGTTTGCAAACCTCATATACACTGCCTGCCTCCCTGTGTGTGTGCATGTGTGTGTGTGTGTGTGCGTGTGTGTGCATGCGCGCATTACTTTCTTTCACTACTATGACAGCACATGCTCCTCCAAAGCTGTTCACAGCATTAAAAATACAACTCCTCCCTCCTGTGCCCGGTGTGTGTGTGCGTGCGTGGCTTGGGCTTGCTGCTTCTGCTCACTCCCCTCTGCTTGTGGGGCTGCCGGTCACGACTGTGTTCCACACCTCCAGGCTTCATATGGAGGGGAGGAGTATCGGGGAAAAGCAGGCACACCACTGACCTAGAGAGCCATCGATAACTTACTCCCTCGCAGCACAATTGCATAGGAAAGGGGAGGGAGGAAGGAGGGGAAGGAGGAGGAGAAGGGGGGAAAAAAAAGAAAATCCAGAGAATTCTAGTCTTGCAAATATAGTGAAACCAAGCGTTCGGAGTTCATTTGCTCCAGAAGAGCAGAGAAGAAAGAGGACGTTAAATGGAAAAAAGCAGGAACCGTCTGTAGCTTTTTTTCCTGATAGTAGCAGTGTTTTAGAGGCAAAATGATTCCTCCGAGCAGCACGACTGAAGTCAGCATGGATAGTGTGGAGAAAGAGAATGAAGTGGAGAGCACAGAGCAGCCCCCCTCTCCAGCATCAACTACCAGCCAGGAATCAAAGGTACTCAGAGAATGAGATTTTTTTTTCCCCCTCTTTCTTTGTTTTGAAAAGAGATGTATTGCTTTGAATATCATTTGGAGCCCTGTGCCAGGATCAGTGCTATGAGCCACCTCTGACTGCGGTGCCTGCTCTGACACTCCTGCTTCTGAATTCTCCCTGCCACCTCAGGCGTCTGAACTGGGAAAACACCTGCCTTTTGAGATGTTTGGGTTTGTGGATTTTTTCCTGCGTTTTCTCCTCCTTATTACAGTAACGTGCTGGGGTAGTGACGGGGCTCAGGGAGGGGATCACTGTCAATGGATATTGTTAGCTGTTTTCACACCAAGTATCAGATCACTTAAAGGGTTCGGTTGGAAAAATTAATTTTTCTCAAAGGTTCAGAGAAAAGAATTTTGTCTGGGGGCTTGGGATATTTCACCTGACTTGCCTTCTCTGGCAGACTCATCAGTGAACTTTCACTGTTAATGAGGCAGTTAAAACAGGAGATAAGTGACCATTTTATCACAATAAACCTTATATACACCACCCAGAAAAGGATTTTTGTTTTCACAGCCTTTTCTCCATTTGTTATTTTTTCAATGTGGTGCAACTTACCTTGCTGAAAATCAGCTTCCAGCTCAAATGGCATGGCCTCTGAATTTTCAATTGGCTTGCATATGAAAAGTTTTTCTGACTGCCAGTATGTTACTTGGAAGACAGAGAGGTAAAAGGTAAAGTTGTAACCTGACATAATGAAAGTTCCTTGCAGCGTATTTGGATAACGTGCTTTTACTGCTCTTCTATTACTTATGATTGATACCATGATAGGACCTGACAGATCTTTCTGTGAACTTCATAGTGATGCTATGTAAACATGGAAAAATAGGGAGGTCCTTGTCACCAGGAGCTTACAGGTGGGTAAAGCTTCAGCAGGTACTGTGTGAGCAAAACAGCTGCTTGACCGGGAAGGTTTGTGCTGGCCTGAGTTTAAAGGCAGTGGCTGCCTGGGTCTTAGATAGAAAGACTGCTACATTATTCTGCAGTTATAGCTCTCCACTTTCTGGAGAGTGAGTTGAAGTTGTCTGTCTGTGTGGGTAGAGTTTTAACATGGGCTTTGGGCTTTTTTATTTTTTATATTTATTTAGATGCTATAGTCCAAGGAGAAGAGCTGAGGTATTCCCTGTGTAATACAACCTCTTTTAAAGAAAAGAGCTCTCCCAGTAACAATAACATACAGTATCCACTCTACACATTTAGCACTGCTGGAGTCTCCCTGGTTCACAAAAAATGAAAAGTAAATGGAATATTGGTATAACCCCAGGCTCTATGAGAATATGGTACCTAAATCCCACGCCCCTGAGTCCACTTTTCTGGAATTGCTGAAGTGTTACACGGGCAGTGGGAAGCTTTGCCTCCAGTGAGGTCCTAAAAGTAACTGCAGCCTTCACTGCGCTGCCAGCACCAGCTGCTCAAGTGTTCTGTGCTCAGGGCCTGGTGGTTGTGTGCTCCCCACGATCCCAGCTATAGTCCTCACCCTGTGCCAGAATGGTTGAGGAGCTCCATGTGCCACTTGATAATAATGGTGCTTGAGGGACTTTCCCACTGGATCACAGAATGCTGTTCCCAAAACAAACTGACTGGCATAGATCCAGAACTGAGAGAAAGTGAAGAGCTGCACAGAGGGCTCCTTCTTGCTGTTTGTGCACCCATGTGCTTCCATGGATGACAATAGGAATTGGGCACATCTGGCCAGAGAACAAATAGGCTACAAATTAGTTTATAATCAAACATTATCATCATCAATTTTTTTCAGTCTTTTGAGCATTTGAAGCCATACACTGGAATAGGCAAAAGCTATGACCATGCAGTTGATGTCATTACTTGAATAGAGGTATTCTTAGTAAACAAATAATCTGTGTATTCACATTTTAGAGCTGCAAATACAATCAGATAGCGTGCTGTATTGTCATTTCAGTAGATAGAGTCGAAAGAGCCTTCTGATCACTGTGGTAATAAGCTTTCTTTTTTGGGTCCAAGGAAACAGGAAGATGTAAAAAAATTGTGATTTCATAAAGTTGGTTTTTATGGTTGTTTTTTTTTAAATTTTCTAAAATAATTGATGTACTTCAAAAACTAGAGACTGACAGAAACATAGGTCAGTGTTTTTATCCTGTGGTGTCCCATGCTGAGGGAGCTATCCTGTCATTCACAGAAAAGTAAGCTTTCTTCAGGTACTCTCTGCTGCCTAGGTTAACAAGTCCATGTCTGCTGCATTTACTGCCGAACAGTTTGTGCAGTATTTAATTACCCTACAATGACTTTTTCTGTGGAAAAACACTCCGCTTATTATGACTCCAAATATACGAACAGAACCAACATGGATAATAGCAACCTTCAAAATACATTTGAAAACACTTCAGCTGAAAAGCTATTTTAAAAAATATCGTAGAAGAGCTGCAAGCTTGCTTCCATTCCAGTGTAATTACAAATGTTGGTGGCACATAATCCCTTGTCATGCCGAAGTCCAGAAATTAGTTTTATCTCTCACCCTCCAGACTGTACTCAGAAGATGACAGGGAGCAGGTACTGCAACTTCAGATTAGCCTTGAGTTTGAGAGGCAGAACTTCAGGCTGCTACCGAGTAGCTGAAATTTGGAAGTATGACTCTCCTGTTTGCCACACACCTCTGTTGCAGGAAAGCAGCTCTCTCTTTAACACAGGCTAAAGCATCCCACCACCTTTTCCTATGGATTAGGAGAGGCGAGCATACCCTGGCTGCTGAAAGAGCCATCCTGTGGTACTATATGTATTGCTACTGTGCTAAAAACCCTAGAGCCTGAATGGCTAAGAATGATGAAACACTAATAATTAATTTATTAAAATAATTTATTGACCCTTGAAAATGTTAACTTCACACCTTGATATGACTTGAGTGGATACATAAAGTTTACCAGGAGAATGACTTTAGGAGGGTACCACACACATACGTGTAATTGCTACATTTATTACATTCATGTGTTTTTAGTTATGGCTCCACCTGTTTGGGTTTTTTACATCTAGTTTCCAAGAAGGCAAATTCCTAGTTTGTCAAAGACTTTTGTAAATTTGCAGCTCAGCAAAGGAGGAAGTCATTAGTTAATGAATCCTGAGGGAAAATTTTTCTTCCTGGTGGTAAAAATTAAAGACACACTGCACACTTGTTGAATCACTAACTTAGCAATATAAGCAGAAATCTAGTGGCAGCAATCAGAGATCATATTTCTGATGTCTTTTATGTAAATGTACCTTGGAATTTCATAAAGAGAACTAAAATTTGAAGGAATATGCATCTAAAGAAAGGAGTCCTACACATGGCATGATTTCTTTGTGTTTTGACATAGCTGCCACATAATTCTGTTAACTTTATTCTTCTTGTATTTCACTGACATTTCTATATGAAGAGGAAAGAGCCCATCTGCTGATTTCTTTAGGTATGAATCAAGTTGTTATGGCTCTTCTGTGAGCAATGGCTGGGGTATTCCTACACAATAGGGTATGTCTGAAAATTCCCTTAGCATTTTTTAAGTTTTAGGGGACATCTGAGCGTCTACACCGTTTGAGTTAGTACCAGTAGGGTTGATTAGCACCACTGATCTTCAAGCTATTAGAGTTTCCTGTCAAGTATGTTAAATGTTTTTCAGGCTTTCTCATGCACCTCAGAAGGGGTATCAAGTCCTGACCCTGCCATTGCAGGCAATGTCATGTGAAAGTTACTTATTTGAAAACATTGGTAGATTTCTGCGGAGACCTTTTTTTT
>VZRN01003374.1:157302-240655 GCA_013397935.1 Dasyornis broadbenti | reverse complement strand
TTTTACATAATTTTCCCATTCCCATCTACTTTATTTAATAAAATACATCTATAATTGTGTTGTGCTGTAGTCATGCATCTTTGGAGGGAGCCAAAATTTTTCTCTGAACCACAAATTCATGGGCCTAACAAATTGCTGACACTCATGTAAGTTAGGTGATTTGAACAGCTGAAAAAATGAAGAAAAAAAGATAAATTAGATCTCCAGATAAATATGGTATCTGGATTATGTATTTAAAAAATAAATGAGTCAGCCTCAGTCTGACACTTTCATGCACTGACTACCCAGTGGATGATGTTCAGGGAAAATCAGACCATTATCTTCAAATTCAGGTATGGCAATTCAGGAGATGCAGCACAGTTGTTCCAGCATGAGCTACCCTGATAAGCAGTGCATGAAATGGAAGTTCAAAAGAGTACAAAGCCAATAAAAGGATTAAGCATTGAAGTTGAAGATGCAGACTTCATTTATGAGTATCCCCACATCAATTAAGAAGATTGAACTTACATACCTGTCCTTCTGGACCAATAGAGCAATATTGCTTACATGAGGTTTCAAAAAAGGGTGTTGATAATAGATATTGAACTAACAGAAACAGCTTAAAACTCTTTGGATTTTAACAGGATTGTGTGGCATTTAAATCACATAGGATTTGTGCTACGCTGTTAAGCAGAGATGTTCCCCACTTAAAGAGTTAATACTTTATGAGGCTCCATAGATGGTTACTCATCAATATTTTAAAAGGGCAGGGAGTATGGTGTGCAGTTAGTGTTTCACCCTCCACACCAGTGATAAATATCCATCGTGTAAACTACTGCTGTGGTCTTCAAAGGAATACCAAACAGCTTAAAAACATCCTGTGAAAGGGGAAGAAAGAACAGTTCTCCTTCTTAGTGTTACTCCCATGCCTCGGTGTAAAATGGTGAGTACGTGCTGTGAAGGTAAGAGTAAGGGAAAGAAATTAGATTAAGTATTTTTTGTGTTTTGCAACAAATTATGTACAGGAAAGTTTCATTAAAGCAGGAAAGTAATACTCCATCAATGTCTCTTCAGCAGACTCATTCTTGTGTTTACATTCATTTTGACTTTTCTTTCTTCCTCTTGTTCTGGTTGAAACTCTCTGGTATTGTTTTTACTTTGTTATTTATGTCAGATAAGTTTCTAGGCACATTGAGATATCTAAGACAAAACAGAAATGTGATCAGTTCATACTTTTCTATCCACACTTTCAAAGGTGCTAAAATGGAGAAGACCAGAAAGGTAATAACCTTTCAACAACTAAAAATGACTTGACTGAAATCTGGTGTGGTTAAAAAAAATGGATTTAATAAAAAGTGCAAATTTTCCCTGAAACAAAACGAGTTGTTTACACAGCTGAAAGAGAGTTCAGTTCATTGTTTCAGTCTCTTATGCTGTATTCTTTTTCATAAAGTAATTCTGGTGAATTCAGCTTTTACCACTACTTTTAAAAATCTCTTCCAACACCTACATGCTCTAGTAATGGCTAAAGGATGTCCTCTACCCTTCACCCTCTTCTAATTCCAGTCTATGGGGGTTTTTTTGCCAGTTTGTGTGACACTGTAATTTTAATCATACTGCTTTAGCTTAAATATCTCTTTTCCATTCTTGGTGCAGGTTTTCATCACTTAATAGACTTCCTATCTCTTAGCAGCCTTCTATTTTCTATACTAAATAATCTGGACTGACGTAAAATAAACTCTCCATTCTTCATCTGATTCTAGCAGCAGAGCCATGCCCCCATTTCAGTATTGAATAACCCTTCTTGAAGAAGGGTGACTGAATTTGGGCATGATATTCTACATGAGGTCTTGTACAGTATCACTACTGCTTCACTAACTCCCAGAAACCTTGATTCTGATATTTGTGTCTCCTAGTCACCCCTTGGTGAACCAGAGGCCTCCATTCTATTTTTCTGTAATTTCCAGGGGATCCAGGCAGGATACTTTTGTCTGTCCTCATCTAGCATAGTTTGAATCAGGTCTCAGGCATAGAAGCTTGCATTTTCACCACTGAATTTCATCACATTTCCCTGTCTCCAGCCCTCAAGATCCAGGGTTCCTCATATGTGACAATGCTTCCCACCTCATGTTAAACAAATTTCCCTGTCCAACCATCCAGGAGCCACTCTGGCACAGTCACCCTTGTACCACGCAAACTGGGACTGAGTCCCATCCCACACTCACACGGTCACACCAGGTTTCCCTACCCACTTGACTCCAGATTTCCCATAGCAGAGTCTCAGCCGTTTTGATCCTTAAAACAATTTAATCATGGTACAATAACAAAATAACAGCTTGAGGTGGATGCCTCCAAGGAGGGACCCCAAACAAAGGAAACTCTGGGAGTTTATACCTTTCCAGGTAAGCGTGAGAAAGTCTGGAGTCCTTGGCTTCTGCCATGTCTCTGAATATCCATGTGCCACAGGTCCCTGTACCCATTGTTATGCAAAGGGTCAGCAGTTCACAATCCTGCCTGGGGTCCTGCCACCCAGAGCTCAGTCTGCAGCTGCACACGGAGCTGTCTGCACTAAATGTATTCCTCAGCAATGCCAGAGGGAAATGGCCTTATGACATATCTAATCTTTGCAAAAAATCCAGTAATAAGAGTAGAGAGAGCAATATTGACCGTAAGACTACGTCAGTGCGTTTCTTTGAAGAGGTCCACCAATGACCAACCCTCCACCCCTCCTTTCAACAGTAATCATCTCCCACTGAACTTTCCATAAAACTTATTTACAATTTTCCCTCTTTTCTATCTTGGGCAATAGATTCCCTTTCAGCAGCATATTCAATAATTTAAATGAAATCCAAGTAGACACAATCTACCTTTGACCTAAAACATTTTCTAGAAAATTGTCTAGAAAATTATTCATCTTATTCATTGCAATTGATCTAGGAGGATTTATGGGTTTTTTATTGTTTGGTTTTGATTTGGTTTTGTCAAATTCTGTTGAGGTCAGATCTACAAATCTGTATTTGCTGCGATCACATTTTCTGCCTCTTGACAGAGACCTCTATTTCACTTTACATCGCTTCTGTCTTGATAAATTTTGCTAAAGAAACTTGTTTCTAGACTTTCAAAGTAGAATTTTATAATAGAGTTTAACTAGTTTCTTTTCTCCCTTTCACCTCAACAGACATATTAAAATGCTTTTTTAATGTCATGCCATAAATTTCTGTAACCTCTTTCCTATTATTCCTATTGATTTTCCCGAGGAACATGGTTCTGGGAAGAAGGTAAGCTGATGTGCTTGCTGAAGTTCCAAACCAGCCTTTTATCCTGTTCTTACTTTCTCTGCCTTTTTCTTCTTTTTTTTCCCTAGCCTGAATCAGTCCATTGACATTTCCTTAAATACTTTCTTCGAAGGACTCGCTCAGCTTTACTTGACAATTAATATCCTTCAACCTAAGGAACTGAGCTTGAAAGGTCCAGTTTTATTTGCATACCGTTTGTTTTACCTTTTTTTCTTTGTCTTGTTTCCCTCCCCACCATTCTTTGAAGACTCTTTTCTTAGTCCAAAGTTCCTTTTTGAGGTAACTGGTTTTGTGCAGTTTTCCAAGAGCCCACATTCACAGCAATTTTTTATTTATCTTCATTTAATAGCATTAGTATTAGTATTACCAGCTTTGAAGAAAGCTCTTGCATATCCAAGCACAATCAAGACAGGTGTGCTGCTTTCCAGACCACTGCTGAGACATTCATACCTTCCTACAGATACTGGATTGGGTCCTTCTGTGCCATGCTCTGAAGAGTGATGTGGTCTAAAATGTACCCCTAGGTATCTGACAGTGCAGAAGGCTTGAAATTTCTTCAAGGGAATGGAACACATCAATTTTGGATTTTTGAAATCCAAAACATGGCTTAGAGGTTAATTTTTCCCATGCACTTTAATTTAAATGTGAGTAAATCATAATCACTTGATAGAAAACTGCAATTCTTTGTATGACAAGCATTTCACCTACTGCCTAGCATCCATTGCTGTATACTCCTGATGGGTAGAAGGTTGCATATTTGACAAATTCATGCTCATGTTTGTCAGGCAGAGGACTAGTCTTTCAGATGTGAGCATGAGTGGAATACTCTGAACACAGTACTCAGTCCTGCATGAATTCCAGTTGCATAGGCAAGCAGTCATTCAGTGTTAAATGAGCACTTCCCAGGCAAGACCTGAAGCCTAAGCAAACTTTGCATGTTCATTAGCAAAGAGGACCAGCAGTGAAAACGAGAAATCTCTGTGTGAGTGACTGAAATAACTTTCCTTTGTTTTCCTTTGACATATGCCTCTGCTGGAGGAAACTCCCTTTGATTCTGTAGAGCAATTGATAGAGTAAATGCTCCTTGTCAGGACATTTAACTCAGGAAACCTGTAAAACATATTTACAATGGATGTCTGAAAAGCAGATTCCTCGTATCTCTGACATCAGCAGTTAAATATGACAAATGGCTTGCACATCTTCTTATTTATTAAAATGAAATGAGTTTCATGTGTGTAATCTCACATAAATGTGCTGGAGGCTCATGGAATTTTTCTCACTGACAGGGCAGCATTTCTTAGCTCACCTGTTTTAAAGTGATGACAGTAGTTTGCTAAGTACTGTCAAATGAAAGTGCTATTGTTTAGGGGCTGCAGTGGATTTAAAATTACCATAGCATGAATAATTGCAAGACAGAGGTATTTCCCAGCCACAGGAGGCTGCAAGTTCAATATGGAATTGCAGTCCTTTAGGCTAGTAAAAGCAACAACTTCAATGCTTTTCTTTTCTGCAGACATAATATGCTCCATTTCTGAGTGCCATTTAAAAGCTTTATTAAAATGCCACACATGCACTGCATAATTAATAAAGATCATTTTAGCAGTGTAGTGTTCTGAACAGAAAAGGAAAAGGAAGCTGACCTATAGTAACTGATGATTAGACTTAACTAAGAAAGGAGCAAAATGCTATAACCTGGTATTCACAAAGCTATTAAAATCTGAATTTAGAAATTTTTTTTCACTTATTCATCAGAGTAAGACAAAGAAATGTATGCTTTGGAGGCACAGCTACAGGTGAGAGAGCAAAGTCAACAGATTGTTATAGCAAGTACTGTTAGATACGATCTTAGAGACAGACTTGCATTGCCATTACCTCAGTGTTTAACTTCTTTTTTATTTTACAAAAATTGCTCATGCATAGTGGAGGGAGGTATCAGCTTTTTTTGACCAGGGTTCAGATTTCTAGCATGATGCAAAGAAGTCACCTCCTAAAAGATCACTTGTATAGGTGTGCTATTCATCATTGATTTACCAGTGTTTTCCCTGCCAGTTTAAATGCTGTGGAAGTGATTCTAAAAATAAAAATATCTTGAGATTGAAATGAGAGGCTAAAAGCCCTGACCCAGCCTCACTTGCTCTACTGCATAGAAAGGGTGAGAAATGGCCTTGGACTACGCATCTCTATGCTCACAAGTAAACAAAACATTCCAGGCAAAATTCAGCATGGTAAACTTGTCAGTGTCCCTGACTTCTCTGCAGTTAAATTGAGAATCCAGTTGTTAAGATGTTTCAGGCTCATAAGCATTTTTAAAATGCACCTACTCTTCTCAGCTAGTTTCACTCAACTCAAGGACCCAGCATATACAATTTTTGCTGTACCTCTTAGTGTACTTATTTATATTATTTATAAGTGATATTAGATAATTTCTCATGTCCTCTTTTAATTTAAATTATCTAATTAAGGAATAATTTACAAATAAACATAAGGTGACTTGTAATGATTTGCCAAACATTTCTGGTAACGAGCATTCCAATGAAATGCATGCTTGTTGAGTGCTTTAAAAAAAAGGGACTTAACTGCTTATTTTTCAATGTCAAAATATCTGGTCTTGAGGAATTTTTCAGTTCCTTGACTGTGTAAACTTTTGCTAGAGAGATTTCCCTGATTGCAGGTGAAATTTCCAGACAAAAGAGGAGGGGAAAAAAGAAAAAGCATCCTAGGTTACATTGTACAGCCTCACCTGTAATTAGAGACCAACTATAGGCAGGTAAGTTAGTAGTTCAGTCCCACTATGTTATAAATGGAACACAGACGAAACCTGTTTTATCAAAGGTGATTCAGAGGAAAAGCCTGCTTTCTGCGATCTAAATTAGCCTCTCTGAGCAGAAATCTTTTTCCATTGACCATAGTAGGCAGCTGCAGCTGAGTTAAAAGCTCGAATTTCAGTAAGGTGAACACCACTGAGATTCTGTCAGAGTGAGGTCTTGAACCTTGCACATAAAGACTGGTCAGTCATCTCTTCCCCTGCATAGCTAGTCTGTCTGACTTCCCCTCTCCTGCCCACAGCTTTCTCAAAGACATTCTGTAAAGCTGCAGTTGTTTTTTATGCCAACATGGAACAAAATCATTCAAACTTTGAAAATTTTTGCTAAGCAGAACTGCTGTTTTCCAGAGGGCCCTATAATGGAAAGTTATGCACCTATGACAAAAGGAGAGAAAAAACTGAGCCTGTCCAGGCTTCAAAATGCAAAGTGCTGCTGTTAAACTGTAGCCACATGATGAATCATGTACCAGTTTCATGAAGTATGGGCACACAGGAGTCTTTGGCAGGTCCACAGCAGTTAGATCTACCTCCTGTAGTTAGTTGTAATGACAAATGGATTTCATCCTCCTGACCATTAAAGATCCAGGCAAACAGTTAACTTTTTTGCTACCTCACCCACTCACTCTCTGCCTTTCAATGTTTCTTTCTTCCCTCTCTGTTCCTATTCTCACACAAATGCTTTAAACCACGACCAGACTCTCTGATAAAATGAGTCTTTACAGGAAAAACTTCCAGGTTTCCAAGCTTAGCCACGTTTAGAGATTCCTGTTAAGAAAATGGATAGTGGTTCTTCTGTTAGGTAAAAGGACCTTTCATAAACACTCTATGGATGCTGGCACTCATGCTATATGTACACTTGGGAAAAAAGCAACATCTACACTTTGTACTTTCTCTTTCACCTAAACTCAAGCTGTACTTGCTTTATTCACAAAGAAATACCTGAAGTTGCATTTAATTTCTTCACATTTTCTGTTTTTACATGGTCTCTTCCTTGTGTGTGGACACCTGTTTATCTCTTGATGTAACCTCATCGTGTCTTTGTATGCATATGCAAGAAACTATACACAAATGTAAACCCTGGGCAATGAGGTAATACAAAACATTCCTTATAGAGAAGAAATAAAGCCCTCTTCATAGTTTCCCCATCTTCTCCTCTCCTTTCTGGAAGGTAGCTGAGGACCAATGCAACTCAGAAGAACCCTTTTCGAGGGTACTGCTGGTGAAGGGCTTTTGAGCTCCTGCATCTCCCAGAAGCTTAGGCTCCCACCGACTTCCCCGGGCTGCAATTCTGCACTTCAACAGCACTGGCTTTTTTAGCAGTTCCTGCCTGGCATCCAAGAAAAATGCTCTGGACATTTTCCTTATAGATTATCAAAGCTAACATGAATGTCAATAGCTGTAATAGACCTATCTGAATCCTGCTAGAATGTAGACAAATTAAAAACATTTCATAAAGGTCCAAAAAAAAAAAAAAAAAACGACAGTCAAACCTTACATGAAAAATCTTCATAGAGGATTTTCCTATGAGGAGAATGCACCTATGACTAGATGCTGTCCATAAGAAGCAGACACTAAGTCTGGTCAAAAAAGCATCAGTTCTTTTTTAAACAAGAAGAGAAAGCTAGGCTATTTTTTTTCTAGCGCTGTGGGGAAGACACTGTAATAAATACAATATTCCTGAAGTAGCAACAGAGGTAATGTTATTTCATCTTTACTACCAGCTACGGAATTGCAGAAAAAAAAAATCTCCTTTCCATGAGTTAACATCCCTCCAGTGCAGTCACACTCATAGCCACTGCTGCATATTTAAAAAAAAAAAAAAAAGGCAAATGATGAGAGAAAATTTATATAAATCTCAAAATTTAGCACTGCATTTGCTCTTTAGTTCAGCAGTAGACTAACTGTATTTCTAATGTAATAATTCATATGCCTTATATGTCAGTGTTACTCAGTTAATATCAAGAATTGCACCTACTCTGGCAGTAGAATAGATGAGACAAAACAAAGCTCTTTGTGGAAATCCCATTCCCCCTCTTTTGTGGGATTCATATTCACATTCTTCAAAAATTTTTTCTATTAAATTGACTTTCCTCTCTCCTTCCTTCTATGTCCTTGCTTTCCTGCCTGCCTGAATCCCTCATACAGCCCTATGCAATATGCTGTTCCTGTTGAAGTCACTGACATTATTTTTGTCAGACAAGGCTTCACAGTTTTACTGGTTCAACACCCCTGACTTTCCTATCAAAGCAGTAAGTCTTATTAAATCTGTTGGTAACTTATGTCAATGACAACAGCTCTTTTCTCTCACAACACCAAAATTATGAAGCTTCATTTATTAAGTGAGCACAGAACTCTGCAGTATTACAACCTTTTGTTTCAAAATCGTTAATACTATTATTAGATATTTGTGTGCAGGATTTCATTAGCAACAGTTTAACTTCAGAGAATTTTGAGGAACTTCAAAAAAATTCTTAACATTCAGAAAGAATTTGTAGTTCTTGAGAAAGAGTTATAGTCTTAAATTCTCTGGCTTTCTACTTACGGTATTCTGCATGTGACTATCTTTTTGCACAAAACCAGCTATCTCAGTATGAAACCAGATTTTTACAGTTCAGTCATTATAATCTTGAAATTTTGATAGAGGTAATTTGAGAAGGAAAGTTGTGCAGCTGGTGAGGATAAAAAAAATGTTTTTGTTTTGCAGGGTTGATCTTGAAACAGTAGCTGGCTAAAGAAATGTTCAGCATCTTGGAGGTTTAGGGAAAAATATAAAAGAAATGGATTGGCCTGAGGCAAGAGGAGTCAAAGAGGGATGATAAATCTCATGCTTAACAACTCCTTCTAATTAACATCTCCAAATATATGTATTTATATTGTCAACCTCTTGAAGCAGTGTTTAGGCCTTCAAATGTCTCCAGAAAGTGCCGAGTAACTGTGTGTCATCTGTATAACAATATCATCATCAAGTTAAACAGATTTTCCATGTGGAGAAAAGACCTATTCTTTATGTAGGACATTGAATGCAGTTATTGCTGGACATGACTAAGAAGTAATAACAAAAAGACAAAAGACAGAATGAGATGGAAACCTTCTGTAGTAGTAACAGACTCCTTGGAAACTGGCACTACAAGAATAATTCTCCCAAAAATTTTTGGAAATGCTTTTTGAAAATTAGAAAGCTACTAGAGTACATTTGTTTAAAGGAATAAATGCATGCCATAAGTTGCACTTTGAGAAGAAGTTTAATGGAAAATATACCAGATCTGGACTGGATCTGAAAATAAACAGATCTTTGTCATGGTGAACAGTAAGACAACTGGATGCAGAGCAAATGACAAGGAAAATATTATCAAGGTAGAAAAAACTTTTAGTTGACACAGCATTTAGTATGCATGTGGTAGCTGCTACAGGACTTTAGAGCTGAAAACACGAGATGGAGGAAACTCTGTGGGTACCCAGGTAAAGCGTGGAGAAGCCCAGAGGGATTAACTAGCTTTGCTCCTCCTGAGCTATCAGCTCTGCCCCCAGATCCAGGACTTCTTGCCAGAGTGGTGTCAGGGCAGCAATGTGCACCAGGACCATACAGATCCCGTTAGACTTGTGGTGTCTGAACCGTCATTGCCAGGGTGGCCAAATGCCCTGGCCTCCTGAATGGCTGGAAAGAAGCAGTGTTCACATGATGAGACATTGCTAGTCTTCAGGAGGGATAAAAGGAAAATGGAAGGCATAAAATTTGCTACTAGATTGCAAAAATGAGCACAAGAAGAGGAAGGAAACCATGAAAAAGAAAAATTGGAAGGGAACCAACAAACACTGCTAATAAGGCTTAAGTTTCTATGCCATCTCTCACTGAGAAGGGCTTGAAATGGAAACATGGAAACAAGTTGTAAAATTTGGATCTGAATCTCTGTTTGGGAACAGGCAGCAAAGAAAGGAGTGAAGAAACCTGTAGGATCAAGTAAGACAAAATATCTGCTTGTGGGCTTCTTTTAAGCCGCTAGGCCATACAGCACCCAAATTCTGACATTGTGTTCTGGTTCTTGCTCTGACTGAAAACAAAGTAATATCATCTCAAAGCACAGTAGCTAAGCAAGAATTGGACAGACTTTATTCATACAAAGTATGAGTTGATACAAGTGTCTAGGAAAGACAGAAGAAGTAGAAGCATAATGTCTCCTGGATCTGTCTGTATTTGGTTGTGGAGGAGAAGAGGACAAAGATAGTTTACGAAAAGAGGAGGGAACTGAAAAGTTGGATAAAGTCAGCCCAATAACAGAAGGGTAAATGTGGCCAGGTGTTTTTTTCATGCTGCATGCAGAAATGCTTTAGTTTTAATGCACAGTGTAAAACATTTTTTAAAAAAAAAATTTAATTAAAAAAAAACGAACAACAGCACCAAAACCAAGCAACCAACCAAAAACAAAAACAAAATACCAACCCAACAACCCAGCTAAACCCTGAGCCTTTGCTCAGGGAACATGCTCATTGAAGTCAGTGGGAGTTAGCAGTAAGCAAAGACCTTAGGATTTGGCCCAGTGACAATAACTTTGTTGTAGAGCTGAGCACTTACATGTTTTCATTGCAAAGCAATTTTAACAGTGGAAGTTTTGAGCCCCAGAAGTAAGAGTGGAAACACTGACAGAATATTAACTATAACAGCTCCCAGTAGATCTCAGACTTCCTTTTTGTTTTAAGATGACGCAAATGTGATAATTCAGTATGTGGGTTGTGGTGTTCATGTTAATTTGCCTTCAGTTAGTATCAACCTCTCTGCCAGATGTATTTCCATATTTGCTTCAAGAGATATACTACCATTTAAAGTATCATAAAATAGCTCTGTTAACAAACATAAAAGAAAAAAAATAGTAAAGACAATGGGTAAAATATTTTAGTGGAAACTATTGCTGTAGGTAGCCCAGTATTTTTTAGCAGAACACTGTTGTATTAGGGGGTGTTTTATAGGCCCAAAGGTGTCGTACTGAGCCATAAGGTCAATAGTGGAGATGCACATTTCATAGAGTTACAGATGCAAGATATAGTCAAGGATGACTAACCTTACATTCACAATCACATTTGCTCCAGATTATTCATGAGAAAGAAAAGAAGCAAAACTCAGGTCCTATTATCATCATTCTTGAAGACTCTCAGCAGGTAGATACCAGTGCAGCTTCTTTCATCTCAGCAGGGCTGCCTGGATTTACATCACTCTGAAACTCAGCCTTTTAATCTCCAAATTTCATTGTGCCACTTCCACCATGGCAAAGATTAGTAAATGACTGAATCAGGAGTTACCAAAGGGGAATCAGTGTTCTAATTAGAAGCTGAAATGGAAAAGAGCTATCCAAAAAGAGATGCAAAATATGGGATTCCCAGAAGGGACCTCAGAGATAACAGTCCAAATGCCTTCTACATCAAGAGGCAAGAGATAACATCCTGATAGAGGCCAAGTCTGGAGATGACTGGCTGCTTAGCAACCAGGTGCCTGAGGTGAACCCCAAAGCACAAAACAAGATGTTGTAAACACCTACCTGTCTTGAAATTGAACGTATAGGCTGATTTAAAAAAAAAAAATGAAGGACTATTCCTCACCATCTCTTGTTTCCTTCACGAGATTTTCTTTTGATTTCAGGAGGAAAACTTGGAGGCAGTTCAATTGTCAGACCATGAAAGAGAGACAGGAGCTCTGCACAGAGGTGTGCACCAGACACCTTTCATAACCTGAATTTTAAAGGATGTTGGTGCCACCCCTGTTGGAACAGTTATTTAGCAGCAGGGAGAGTAGAATCCTGGATTTAGATACAGGATCCGTAGTCTTTACTTCTGCTCCTGAGAGAAGCAGCCCATCTTTTGTTGGTGTTTTGTGAGGTAGCAGAGGAGATCAAAGAGACTAAATATTTTGCACCCCTGATATTTGATAATGACTGAAGTGTTCCTTAGTTTCATTTGCAAAGCGTTCCTTAGTTTGATTTGTTGACAAAGGAGGGAGAATTGATGATCATTGAACTCAACACAGTGAACCCAGTAGACCTTACTTTGTGATGGTTAATCTGATTTTCATCAATTGGATTATAAACTTTGGAAAGCTACAGTACATATTCTCGGAAAGGCATTGTGACTTCTTATCTTGAAATACTGCAAACTTGGGAAAGATTCTCTGCTAGAAGCAGGCTGAATGCAAACCATAGTTGAGTGATATTACAAGCATTTTCCCCACAAAAAAATAAACTTGAATCAAACCTATTAGGAAGTTGGAAGAAATACTGATAGACGCTAGATCTCATCAAGAAAATGTAATATGTACTTTTTTCTTTCTAGATTGTTCTTTATAATACAGCTTGATTAAAAGAAATCAAAGGAATATATCAAAATAGGGCTGTTGAAAAACACAGAAGCAAAAATTATGTCAGATATAAAATTTGAGAGTTTGGGTGTGGATTTATTCAGTTTTTGCTAAAAAAACCCTTACATTTTTCCTCATTTTTATTCATACAAGTATTTATCTTGCCTATGTTTCCTCCTTTTTTATAAGTTGTTTTAAACTCCTTAAATAACTGTAAGTCTTTTGAAGTTACGATGAAAATATAATTCAGCAGGGAAGGTAATGTGAGCTCAGGGTAAGTCACAATTGCAGAAAATCTAATAGAGTGTTTACTCTTTTTATGCCTTAGGACTAAGTAGACAGTTCTGAGCATAATAGAGACAGGAAGGGATTTCCCTGAGATTTGATGGCAATTGGTACACTTAATAAATTGTGTTACCTCAAATCTATCACTCCCTGGACTGCATTACTTTATTCTGTCATATCTGATGCTGAATTTGGAAGATATATAAAGGAATTTGGATCACACCAGAGATTTTTCGTATTTTCAGGCCTTTAAATTCTGTGTACTTTATTTCACCTTTGTCTTACATATTTGCTGGTCCTGGTTCCTTGCAGTGTTAGAAGACAACTCATCTTCAAATGTAGGATAAGTTCAAATCAGCTGCAGGAGTAACTGTTGAGAACTAGATGAATTTTTATCTTTGTTTGAATGAAATCAGTCACGCAGAATGAACAGGTCTGCTGAACGAACAGCCTGTTTGGCTACATGTGAAGCCTGACCTCTTGCTAATTCAGAGGTCTGCTAACTAGAAATGCAAACACACAGCTGGCAAGGATGGAGTACATCAGGAAGGGGCTGAAGACATGGGATGCACAGAGACATTTGTGGGAGCAGTGGTACCTGGGCATCCCTTCAGATTTCATGCTTTCAAACCCTGAGGCTCTTTCAAGGATTTTTGCTGCTACACTCTGTCATGTCAATCAGAGCATTTCATTGTAGTTTAGGACTCTATGTGTGAAACAAAATCACAGAAAGAGCCCTGCCTGGAAATTATTATATCCTAAATAGGTTTGAGAATCTATGAGTGGGTTTAAAAAATAGTATAAGACAGGGAGGAGAATCTGAGGATGATGATCAGAGCTGCAAGAGCCAAACAGAGTAGTTGTAGGTACTCAATGAATGACTAATAATATTATTGGTAGGTATTATGGAAAATGTCTCCTTTTTTACTATTTCAATACAATATTCAAGCAAAAAGTTTGATTTACTTTTTACAACAATAACAAACATATTTGTTCTAATGCCAGCCATGCAATCTGTTTGGGAAAATACACAAATATAATACGTAGCAGATTCTGCAATAATGAATACTCCCTCTTTGTCTGTAGTGGATTAAAAGGATACAGCTTCCAAGAAAGCTGGCTAGAGCAAAAACAACTACATGATAGGGCCAGATTCTCAGACTGTATAAATCCTCTAGAATTGAAGTCAGTTTAGCTAATTGTACTAGCAGAGTATTTATTTTGACTATTTATTATTTAGAAAGGAGATGGTAGAAAAGAAATCAACTTTGCTTACAAATTTTATCATGGGTGCTTTGCCAATAAACAATACAACCACTTAAGTATTAGAAATATCCTTTTATCTTGTTAGTGTTATAAGGCATGGTACTCCTCTCATCATCAGGCAAGCACACACATTGTTTATGAAATTGCATACTGCCTTTAGGCATGTTATAATCTTATTTTTTCTCATTAAAATGCCAAAGCAGAGCATTTTAAACTCAAATCCAATAGAAAACCCACTCTTGTCTGTCCTCAAAAATCACTTGCTTTTGCATCTCTCAGTTTTAAGAAGAAAATCATTAGCCTTCATACTCACAAAAAGTAAGCCCTCCCATTTGAGCCGGTTCCCTCTTGGCTCTGGATCAACACAGCTAGCTGGAGCCCAGAAATGTCGCCAGGGAAGCTTACACCCTGGTAACATCCAGTCCTTCAACAATGCTAGTAAACAACTGAAGTATGTTCTGAGAGTTGTTAATACAAATTGAATGTTCCTTGACCCAGAAAATGGACTGTACTCAGCAGAGGAGATGCCATTCATCAAGGCTTTGTTCTCTCCCTTATTTGAAAGGCTTTTGGTCTGAGTCCCTTTTGGTAATAATATCCTCCGTACCTGACATTCTCTCTAGCAAGTCTACACAACATCATCTGAGCCATGTGTGTTAAAATATTTCTTTTATAACAATGTGAGAGTCAAGTAATTTGGAAATTTGCTCTAAGAAGCTGCAAGGAAGAAGAAATGTTTCCTTACAGAAGGTGGATATTTATCTTACAGCAGAGTGAAATCTGTCAACAGAGCATTTTTAGTCTGCATACTAAACAAAATAGCGACATTTTATAAGACTCGCAGGATTCAAACTGGCTTGATGGCTCATTGCAACTCTGTTAATACCCTGTATTACTTGTAGTGGATCTAATAATATTGTTAACACCAGTAAAGAAAGGGATAGAGAACAACAAGCAATATTTTTGTTTGTTTGTTTACTGCTAGCACAGTAGCAATATAGCAAACAGCTGATGTCTGAAAATGAGAACTTGGTTATATGGTCAGTCAGTGAATTAGGGTTCATAAGTGTGGCTCATTTGTTCATTTCTCCTGGGAAATAGTTAAGAGCGGCCCCACACTGCACAGGAGCCTCTGCTGCTGGCAAGGATGGTTTGCAGTGACCAAGAAAGCAACAAGACAAAGCACATTGGGAAAGAACCTGATGTGTGCATGCTGGGTCCTCAACAACCCCTGCTTCATTCTTCCCATCCGCTTCCACCGAGCCCTACTGACTGCTAATGTAGGCAAGATGGAGAATCAAGGGAAAAATTGTTCCTGGATATCAGGGAGCACTTAGGAGCCTGAATAACATACTCTGCAGGGTGGATGCATATCTTTGTAATTGCAAAGCTAGGGATTATAAAACAGCTCAAATCACTCATATCTTTCTGATTTTCATGGGAACTTCTTACATGAAAATTGTAGAAAAGCATTGGGTGCTTTCAACAAATACATAAAATAAAGTTCTGGTGAGGGCAGGTGAAATTCCCATTCACAGCAAAAGCAGTGACACATAGCTAACACTAGGAATGAATCTGAAAACTATTATTTTGCTGCCTCTTGTTTTCTGCTTATAGAAAATAAAGAGTTGTAGTATAGGGGAATTAGGAACAGAGGAGTGCTGGTAACAGAGCTTCCTGATCCTTTGAAGCTTGAACATTCAGTGACTTGGAGGAAAATAGAGATTGTGCTGCAAGATACAGAAAAAAAAGGTTAATCAAACTCTGAGTTTGAACTATTTCACTTATCTCTATCTTGCCTGTGGGGTTAGTATGTGCAGTCACTGAGAGCCTGTGTGACTGATAAAAAGCTTTTAACCAGAAAGAAAGATTTTTCCTGTACTCTAATTTCAAACCACAGGAACATCCTGGCTTTAATATCAAGGATTCATGTTTCTGAAGTGTCAAAAGTGTGATGTCTCATGATGCTACCACAAGTCCAGAAAACCTCCTGTGCTTCTGGGAATGTTATTTTTATTTAAATGAAAGCTAAATTGCAGCCTTGCTCACAGTGGAGAAAATGTCTTAGGAGATTTTCAAATTTGTTTCTTAAAGCCTTTTTGTGTTTGGTTTAGGGGTTGTTTCAGTCTCAATACATGATTTTTCACTGAAGAGTTAAACTATTGAGTGTAGAACAATGCTTGCTGCAGGGGTTTTGTCCAAAGTTTTGTAGAGTTCCTTCATAAGGTTTAACTTTGAACTCATTCACTTAGCACAAATATAAATAATAAATAATAAAATTTGCTCTAATGAAATCCTCTCTATTGAAAGATTTTATTCCCACCTCAGGTGAGTGTTATAGCAGCTCTATTAGGATCTTTGGCATCACAAGTGCATTAACTCGGTTTACACCAGACCAAAATCAGCCATATATTACATGCCTGTATTTGATTACATTTGAAATCTTGTAATAAAAGAGTGGGGATAATCCACAGCATATTTCAAAATGAGGAGATGGTGATATTTAAGTAAGGGAAGTGATGCTCACTTGTCTGCAGCCTAATAATTACTTAAGCTTTTATGGTTTTACAGTTTATACAATATGTATAACAACCAGCCCTCGCCCTTGCTTGGGCCAACTTTTCCTAAGTAAACAATGACATACCATTACCCTATTTCAAATTCTCTTATGAGCCTAATATGAGAAAGGAAAGTTGGATCCGATTTTAAAACCTGGTGCCAATTTTCTATGGCCCTGTGTGCCCTGTATACTCTCCCTTACACATGAAGACTATAAAACATGCTGATCTGAGATGTATTTTGAACAGTAAGAATGTGTAATTAGCTGAGAAAAATGATAAATGTTGGTGATATTCTTCATTTTCTCAGAGTCACTTCTGTACACATATAACCTATTTGGGATGTAATAGTCCTAGACTTTCACTGGTGTTTTAGGTATGCAATGCAAGCCAAACATGTGGCTGTCTTCCAGTCTGAATGCAAATGAAAATGAAATCTCTATTTGGCTAATGACAAGGATGCCCATTTCATCTAGGAATTATTTAACCACATGAACACAGGACAGTTCTCAGAGAGTTTCAAGGAGGACTACCAGCTTGTGCAGAGATGCCTGCCAAATCTGTGAAGGTGATTTGCTCAACTCATTCTTGAATATGTGTCCTCTGAACATTCTGGATGGGAACGCACAGAATATGCAGAGTTTCATGCTCACCTTAGCATTTATGCATATGGTTTGGGCAGGTATAGACTGAATGCTGGACTATTCTTCTTTGGAAAACTTGACTTTTCTTCTTGGGGGAGGAAAGGCTGTTGGTAGATCCCTTGACTGGTAAATGGCTGTGCACAGGAGAATGGGATAAGGATAATAAATGTAAAGCTTCTTACATGTACTGCATACATAGTTCAAACTAGCAGGACAGTTGTTTAATGATAAAACAAATGCTGTATTGCACAGCTTAGGTTCCCTTCTCTGGCAGGAGCAGCATTTTGAAATTTAATTAGCTTCCTGTGGCACTGTAGAAATGGATGGCAAATCAATAACGGATGCCATTTCAGTCACCTTGTGGTGTTGTAATTCTCTGTGTTTTGCTACACTAATTAGGTCTGACTTCAGTGAGAAGCGTTTCAGGAGCAAGGGGGTGAATTATTGCTGAGTTCCTGACTGTCACTGGGGAGATGAAGTAATCTCAGAACTGAATAACCTCAGTGATTTCAAGAGCCGGTAACTTAACATCCAAGCAGAAGAGGGAAGATCTCACATTCTGATGGTGCAGTCTACAGTGAGCTTTGGGCTCAATCAGACTGTGGCTTAGGCTTCAGCTGAAAGAGCATCAGAAACCATAAACTGCACTTATCTCACAGTCGACATTTAATTACTTAATTGTTCTTATTTTCACATTCCCCTAGAGACTGAGAGTTTCTTGTAAATTGGTATTTCCATCGCTTGGATCCAGGGCTCCTTCCCTGAACCCAGAGTGAGTTGTGAGTGACAGAGGTGTGTGTGGGATGTGCCCCAGGCTCTGGTGCCTCCCTGCTCCCAAAGTCACTGTGGAGGAACAGCTCAGGAAGCAGAATGAAGTTTGCTTTCATGGCAAACCCAAACGCTGTTAACTGGAGGCAATGGCAGTTCCTTGTCCATTTATTTGACTCTGGGATTGTACTGTGAAACACTGGGTAAGATCTGGTGTCTCCCTCTCCAGGAACAAGCTGCTTGTTTTTGAAGGTGGAAGAGAGGCTTCCCCCCTGACTCTCCTCTGCAACGGTGTACTGTCAGTGGCATCATAAAGAAAACGCGTGGATCAGGAACAGAATCTAGGAAAGCACTTTCTCTGTGGCCACTAAGTCAGTGTGACGTACCAGTTCTATGCTTTTTTGGGAAAGCATGTGCACTCCTTCCCTTTATATTAGTGTGAATTATGATTCCAAATAATCATTGCTTCTAACATAAACAGTTTCTAATATAAACCATTCCTGCTGGTCACCACAGACAGCCTGAGCGGCATGGAAAATTTCACTTGTTACATCACAGTCGCCCAGAGAATAGCAGTGATGATTGAAATTATTTTGCAGTGGTTTTAATAATGCTGAGTGAAAGGTGATACAGAATGATTGTACTTCAGAGAGGGCAAACATGAAGCAGATGCAGACTTGGCTTTCCTTTTACCTGGCCTCTACTTGTGGGATGTTGGAGTTGACAAACCCACAAATTTTTGTGGCTGATATCCTTACAATTTTTGTTTCCCACCCAGTGCTCTTCTCAGACTTACATGAAACTGGGGGGGGGAGGGTGAAGGATGAGAGGATCACTGATGTGGCATAAGACAATTTACAGAAAAGCATTTGAGTTAACAAATCTGCATTAGTAATGCCTTATTGTGGTGTTTGATAGTCTGACAATCAACGCACAATGCAATAGAAAAGAATATATGTGAATATGTGTTGACTAGTATTAATTAATGCATTAACTATCAATTGACCAGGTAAATACACTGTTACTGCTGTTAAGCCTTCTTTCCTTAAAAGAATAAAGAAATAAAAGAAGAATTTCTTAGTCAAACTGCGTACAATCTTTGTTTCTGCCAAATTCAAAAAATTTAAGTATATAAAATTTATTTACTGAATTCACTAGTCATGTACCACCATTTAAGAGGTGTTCCTGTAATGGCTTTACAGACCACTTAAATACTATTAGAGGGTGACCAATGCTCGAAGTTCCCTCATGCTTGAATACAAACTTTCAGCAGTACTTCTTCGTGAATACCTGCAAATGAAGACAAATAGAAGCATTTGTTAGGGCTATCAAGTGTACTGTCCATCAGAAAGCATATGTAGGGTAGGTTGTTTTCTGGTTGGGATCTGTTTTCTTTGCTCAGAATTTTCTGGTTAAATTCAAAAGTCAGTTTTGTTTTTCAGGTTGTTCAAGGTCTGACAGTGGCTGCCAGGTCACCTGGACAAAGCATACTCTAAAACTAGCAGCCTTGCATTGTTTTTAAAGTAGAAGAAGTACTAACTGGCTTATTTGTTGCAGCTGCAGAAACTGAAACGATCCCTCTCCTTCAAGACAAAAAGCTTGCGGAGTAAAAGTGCAGACAATTTCTTCCAGAGGACTAATAGTGATGTGAAACTGCAAGTAGACTTGATGCCTGAGGTGAGCACAAGCACTGGGCAGCTCCCCAACTCAGATAGCCAGGCGTCTTCGCCCACCAGACCCCAGCAGCTGTCAGAAAACAGCAAGACTCACATCTTCCAGGAGCACATCTTCAAAAAACCAACCTTCTGTGATGTCTGCAACCATATGATTGTTGGTAAGAAACACTTTTTTTTTTTTTTTTTAATCTCGTTGTGTGTCCATGCTAGAAGCTGTGGGATGACCTTTCTCTAACTTCTGTGAGCCCAAATGTCTACTTGAGAATATTCATGCAGAGAGGTTCTGGACTTATATCTGCCACAGGGTAACACAAGTTCTACATTTGTTGACAGATGTCTTGTCTTGTAGAAACATACTGTTATCACAAATTACAGGTGAGGCATTCAGATGGAGTCAAACTGCTCTACCATTCAGGTTATAGTGAGCACCAAGCACAAGTTCTGTTATATGCTACACTAGAAGCAGCAGAAATCCATATTGCAAATTTGTCCACTATCCTCACTCTTTTCCTCAGCAGTAATTTTAATGCCCTCACATCCTGCATTGCCGCCAGTTCCCTTTCACCATAGTGAACATACCTACCTCCCCCAGCTGTCCCACATGTCACCTAAGGGACAAGAAGTAGAATCTGCTGGGTGGTAGGCTCTGATCTGCTTGGGTGTGGGTGTGGGTGTGGGTGAGTGTGTGTAGGCTCTCTAGGACAAATACCTTGAGAGACCAGGTCAAAAAACAAATATAATAGCTGAATGGACACTGCAGACTTTCTTGGGATTCTTCTACCTGATCCCTACTATGCACAAAACCTCACACTAACTTTATACCTTTGAAAGAAAGTCCTATCTGCGCTCTGAAAACTGTCCATGAGTATGTAAGTTCCTGCCAGGGACTGACTGACTGACTGAGAGACACAGTGGAGCTAATTTTGTTATTCTCTCTAGTGAACAGAAAAAAACTCCCTGCTGAGCTCTGCTTGTAAGGTAATTTTCATTGCAGTGTTAAGACCTAAAAGCCAGCCTTCATGGAGATCATCTAGGGGGCTGTGCAAGGAGAGGTCAAGAGAAGTGCAAGTGGCAGGAGGTGTAGAACCTTAATGGCCACCACAGTGGGAAGCTGCAGGAGTTGCTATTGAGAGATCTGGTCCTAGAAACTCGCATGCTCATGGATAGAGTGTTGTGCACATGCTTTGGTCTTCTTGCTGACTTATCATCTAGTTGTCCCGGCACAGTAAAGCAGGAATATATTCAGTAGCTGTTTACCAATGTGAGTGACACAATTTCCAAGCATTTAAGCAGGATGAGGAGTTAAACCCTGATTTAGCTTCATGTAGAAGTAGTATAGGTCTTTGAGTGCAAAATATTGACAGTAATTTGTATCGTTTACTGTAAGAAATCGTCCCTTGACATGGAAGTCACTGCCTTTCAGGCAACAATATGGTAAATTCTTGAAAGATGCTGATAGGACAGCTCAACATTTTTCAGATGAGGGTGCTTGGTGTTCCCCACTTGTGTGAGGAATTTGTGTTCTTTGGAAGAGGCAGCTGTCTACAGAACATTAAGTCTCATGCAAGACAATCCTGCTTCCATAAATTAACTTATATTCTCACTACACCACAGTTGTACTGAATCCAAGGAAACTGAGGAATTTTAATCCCAAATTTTTCATGTAATTTTCCAGTATTTTAAGGGTTTTTTCTGCTTGAGGTGGTAAAATAAATGAAAGAAAGAAGCAGTAAAGTATCAGTATCAGGGAAGTTCACAGCCCAGAGATTGACAGGAAGTCTGGAGGATGAGTTAGTTGAAAAACTTTATATATGGAAAAAGGCCCAGAACTTGACTCCTTCAGTAGTGTGGATGGATGTTCCATCAAAGCTTATTTTCACAAATATATACTGCAAATATAAGTTCTTTGAATTTCTGGCAGCTTCTTGTGAAGTTGTACAGAGATTAATATCATCACAAATCTGCATGACTCAGCAATAGTGTTTCAAAATACCGCTGCTCATGACGGATTAGTGCTGGCAGCAAACTTTGCAGAGAGTAAATCCAGTTCATAAACACCCGTGCCCTTCTCCTTTGCTGGGCATTCTGGGTCCGCCTGGAACAGGAAAGTCCTGAAGCTCTGCTCTCAGCTTCAAAACATCAGTTTTAACCTGCTATGCTTTCTGAACTTTTTCTGTTCTCTCCACTGAGGGCTTCGCTTTTCTGTTCTGTATCTTAGCCACTTCATTAGCGGAAGAAGGCTTTTATAATTGCTGAAGAAACTAATGTGACCTATTTTGTCTGGTAGCAGTCTGAGTCAGGTGAATTGCTCTGACCTCCTCCAGCTCATCTTTGCTTGGAGGTAAGGCAGAAATGATGTTAAGAGTTTTACCTTGTAATGCCTTAGAGTATAGATGCCCTGATTCTCTTAGACAAACATCTTCTCTATTCCTGCAATCTTCTTTCTTTGATGCTTAGTGTGGTCATGCCTGGTTTTACTATATTGTATTTTAAGCAGCATGGCAGATCTAAATGTTACTGTTTGTGGTTCAATTAACCCATATAAGTTGTGCGACTGTGGGTTATAGGAATAGCGAAGCTAAACAGGCAGCTTTCAGGAAACCTTGTCAAGCCTGCTCCCAGAGGCAGGCTGAAAACACTTCACATCTGTTCAGGGACTCTGAATTTATACTTGAAACATGGAGCCTATTTGTCCTCTCTGTTTGCATTTTTCACAGGCAGTGACATTTAAGAGTAATGGGTCTATGGTTTTAAATTCCTCATTGATGAGAATAAAGGCAAAGGCAGATACATGTTTTGAAGAGTGGAGGAAAGAGTCCAGGAAAATCGTGTCTTGACTTTAGATGGTTTCAGTTTTGCCACCAAGAATGATTCCAGGTTCACCTTAAATGGCTCTCTGATCTATGAGCTAAGCAGCTGTGTTTGGTGCAGGGCAGTATGATGAGCAGTGCACAGGATGAATGTGCAGTGACTGCTTCACTCTCACTCGTGTGGCAGAATCTGTCTGTAGCTTCAGAGTGAACAGGATACTTGGAGCAGAGGTAGCAGGTTCCCCGTGCTGCTCTTTTCACAGCAAAACTAAAGAATTTGAAGCATTATCTTGCTACAAAAAAAATATGTGTGTCTCTCTTTGATTCCTGACCACTATGAGCCAAATACTGCCTTTGGGATGCAGTATAATCAGTATATATACCACTAAACTTACTCTTCCAAATGTTTTTCATGCATCCCTGAGTGCAATTCAACATATTCAAAAGAAAATCTGTTTTTTGATTTGATTTCAAAAAAGAAAAAACAGTATTAATAGTGTGCTTCATACCTCACAATAAAGGCAAGAGTCGGAGGGTTCCTGTTAATTGTACTAGACTGGGACTCCGGTTCCACCTCAGTAAACAGAAGAAAAATTTGATATAGAAGCAATAATTTTCTGTCAAAAGAAATGAGGGAGGAAATTTCACATTTGAGGGAGCTTTGAAGAGTGTATGGAGAATCCATTTTACGTTAATAGGGCTTTCGTACAGCATCTAATACTCCAATAAAATCATCAGTTCTAATAATGAATTCGGCAGTAATAATTCACATAATTTCAGAGCAAATCAATAGTGTATTGGAGCAGACTCTGTACTCCTTTCTCCCACTCACTGTTTTGCCGCTGTGAGTGCCTAGCATCAGTTAGTTTAGGTCTGAGGTTTCAACTCCGTGGAGGGCTACATGTTTTTCTAAACATATCCACCCTTGAACATCTCCTCACAGTATGTCTCTTAGAAAACCATTAATTTGCTGTTCTTAGTAGAAGTATTTATTACTATTTTAATATCTAACTCCAGCAAAGGAAAACTTTGAAAATCAAAAGTATCTGGTGGAATGTATTGCTAGATCATCTAGAAGACACTGGTTTTATGGTTTTTTTTTATTTTACATTACAGTGAAAAGAAAGCTGAGTCAGACTACCTCTGAGTTTGCTTCGTGTTATCTACCATTTTCTCTGTTTAGCAAGGATGTAGTAAGCTTTGGCAATGGCAAGTTAGGGGAGACAAAATTGCCCAGCACCAGCAAAGATAGATACTGTTAAATTAATGTTGCATCAGATTACAGTCTTAAACTATGCTGATCAGAAGCAAGTTCTTACTCTTCTTCGGTCTCTAGTGTGTCATCAATCATCTCTGTGACACTTCACTCTTGAAGAAAGCATGATGTCAGTACTCTATAGCTGAAAAACATTGTGTATTTTTTAAGGAAAACCTCCATCTGTAGACTTCTCAAAATTTTACTCATTTGCAGATCATTTCCTGTGCTGATTCACATGGAAAAAATGTTATTTTCCATATATTCCAAGCATATTACATGCAATTAATGTATTCCTATCTAAGTAAAATATAAGTAATATAGCAAAAAGGTAAGGCACTTTTAAAAATATATTACTTTTAAAAATATATTACTTTAAAGTGAATCATTTAAAGCTGTGTTTTAAAGAAATAGGTGCTCATTTATAATGTCATAAGTTTCTTTGTGTTTCTAAAGTATACTTAACTGTTTAACTCCATTCTTAGCTACAGCACAGAATTTTAACCAAACACCTGGTTTTCTGGCATACCTGTTAGAGCATGTTTGCCCTGAACAAACTTGCAGAAAGGCCAGAAAAAATTGTGGACTGCAATGTCCAATAATATTCAAAAGTAGGTCCTTCTGGATCATGCCACCCCTGGCTTCGGTGCCTGAGATATATGCATTTATAGATGTTCTCAGGGCAACCAAGTTTCTGCTTTGGATGCAGATTCTCTGATGCTTTGCAGCTCTGGAAGTAAATAACTCAGTACCTGCCTTTTCAGGAAACTAACCAGATTCCCATTAGAGAAACCTGTGGAGAACAAATAAGCAAGGAAAAAAATAAAAATAAAATATAGCTGCAGCAGAGTTTCCTTTCAGTCTCTTAATCAGTAGTGCTTAAGCGGTGAAATTGTGTTATCCCTTCAGTATTGACTCACTCCTACCACCGTCTGTTCTGGTTTAGCCAGTCATTCTGGAGTTTCAAACAGCCAAAAAAGTACCATGAATAATTGTTTCTCACTTCATCTTTTAAAAGCAGCCTGCATTTCTTTATTTCAGAGTGCAGTTGTGGCCGCTAGAGCTTTCAACCGCTTTTATCCCCAAAGCTCTATTGTAAACCCTCCAGAAAGTTAGGTTCAAACTTGATAAATTGGCCGAGCCTTTTAAAACCAGAAATAAAGAAAAGAAAGAGGTCTGGATTAGAGCTATGGTTCCCCTTTTCTATTAGATCCTGCATCTGAACTTCTTCTCTTAGACTATCGGTAACTGCGACTAATAAGTACTGGAAAAACTCCATCATTAGAGGAAGTGTTTATATAACTGTAATTTATGTGGATGTTTATTAAATATAGAAAAATTTCACAGGAACTATGACACAGTGCTTTCTGCCTCCAGTCTGATCAGCTCCCTTCTGAAAAATATGCTTGACTTTTTTTAAGCCTGCTGCCTCACTTCATTAAGTAGGCATTTTGGTTTGGCCCAAACCTGCCAGCATTATCCAGGTGGACAAAGGTGCAGTAAACAGTCACAGATTGATCACCACTTCTTGGCAGCTACAAAAGTAGAAGTACTCCTGGAAGCATGACTGTAACTGACTGTTTTTCCAAGGCTATGGTAGTTTGGAAGACTCTTTTGACAGAGATCTTAGAAAAAACAAACAAAAAAAAAAAGGCATTTTTATTGATCATGCAGGATGAAGGGAAAAATAATGTTTTTCATTCAGTCCTGCCCTCCACTCTCTCCAGTCTCTAGCATCTCCCAACCCAGACGACCTTAAGGGAAGAGATTTGTGTTGCCACTTCATCGTACAGGAGTTGTCCCCTGTAGAGAAGGGTAAAGAGTTTCCAGCGGGAAGACATATGCCTGGAGCAGGGCTTGTGTAGTCACAGCCGAGCCTTCCCACACCTATTCTCCAGATGGCACACTATTACTTTTACAGTACAAATTTGTGTGTGAATGTTGTTTATTATTAAGACTTCCCCTACGGAAAGCAGCTTTCAAAAGGAGCTGGATCCAGACTCCTTTTGTTTCGATTGTGAGGAAAAATTATGAAATCATGCCTGACCAATCTGATAGCCTTCCATGATGGCATGACTGGCCAGGTAGATGAGGGGAGAGTGGTGGATGTTGACATGGTCCTGGAGGATAACAAGCTGTCCCTGAGCCAGCAGTGCCCTTGTGGCCTAGAAGGCCAATTTTGCCCTGGAAGAGCACTGCCAACAGCTCAAGAGAGGTAATCCTGCCCCTCTACTCAGCCCTCATGGGGCCTCATCTGGAGTGCTGTGTCCAGTTCTGGGCTCCTCAGTACAAGAGAGACAGGGAGATCCTGGAGCAGGTTCAGAGGAGGGCTACGAAGACGACTGGGGGCCTGGAGCACCTCACTTTACAGGACAGGCTGAGGGACCTGGATCTGTTCAGCCTGAGGTAAAGACAACTGAGAGGAGACCTTATCAATGTCTATAAATAGCTGAAGAGGGGCGTTTCAAGTGGATGGAGCCAGGCTCAGTGGTTCCCAGGGAGAGGACAAGGGACAACAGGCACAAACTAAAAAGGAAGATCCCTCTGAAGATGAGGAAGAACTTGTTTACTGTGAGTTACAGAGCACTGGAACAGGCTGTCCAGGGAGGTTAAGTTTTCTGTTATGAAGATATTCAAAGCCCTTCTGGCCATTATCCTGTGCAGCCTGCTCCAGATTGGATTAGATGATCTCCAGATGTCACTTCCCATCCCAGTCACTCTGTGATTCATTGAAAAAGGGTCATTGTGTAACCTTTTCAATAACTGGTACCAGGTGCCATCCAATATATTACAAAATGATCCACAATCCCTGTCTCTACCTCCTCCTTCCCTCTACTAAATTTACTACTGGATTTAGGAGACTTCATTTCACTTGACAACAATGAATGGCTCTGGGCACCTAAATCTTTTACCGCTTTTAAGAGTCAGCGTGAGTGAGTTGCTTAAGTCATCTCTCTCTGCTGTACTAAGGTTTAGAGCAAACAAAAACATTGTATTTTTTTAAAACGCATCTGTGAAAAACTGGTGCAAAATACTTATTTTAATCTATTACCTTGAAAATGAACCTGGCTTCTCCTACAATCTCTTTCTTGAGTTAATAAGCCTCCATAAGTGTAGACCTTCCCACTTCTGAGTGGAGCCCTGTAAGAAGGGATAAACAAAAGCCTTCTGGAAATATGAAGTACTACATTAACCAAACTGTACAGTATGCAGTTCACTGTTAGTTATACACCGGTCAGGTATAGGTAATATCATCTGGACTCTCCAAAATTTCCAAACAGTGGATAGTTTGTCTATTAAAATTAATAAAGTGGGAATAAACAGATGTAAAGACCTAGAAATACATATGGTATGAGCTGTATAGGTGTGTTCCATCTACTTCTACTCTTATTTTTGATAAACAGGACAAAAAGTAACCAATTCATACAAACCCACATTTGTAGAGAAGCTATAGTGGGCCACACGTTATCCCTGCATTGCGTTATTATTTTTCTTTGTTAACAAAGAGTTAAACATACTTTAAAGCAAATATTGAAAAGAAAATATTTTGTTTGTTTATCCTCTGGGAGGGCTTCCTCCTCTGAGATGAGGCAAGAATGTTATCAGTAAATTGGATAATCAGGAACTGCTTAGCTGAGAAAAGAGGGTGGAAATATATTTTAAATTCTAATTTGTCCTTGAACAGCATCAAACATGTTTTACATTTATTGCTAGATAATTTTCAAGCTCATTTTAATTTGGGGAAAATTGCTGTTAATATGAAACTACAGTTAATCCTCAGTCAAAAGAGACACTAAAAAAATGTTGACCAACATTTTCTGTTTAATTAGAAGGAAAACAATAAACATTTTTAGAACATCTACAATCAGTATTTTAATGGGATGTTAGTCATGGTGATTTTTAACCAAAAACTACATTTAAAAACACCAAACACCCTACTCAGTAGTGACCATTGCTCCTGGTATCAGCACTAGTGAAGAACATAATGACAAGCTCAAGGTTTTTTAAAGGCCAAGGGGTGAAGCAGAATGCAAGTGGATTTTTATGGCCTGCTACACACTTTTCCAGGGCTCACATGGGACATCAGGTGTTTAGAGATAAGCAAATTAAGTGCATCTTCTTTAAAGCTGATCTTCTTATAAAAACATTATTTTCCTCTTTAGAGTCTACTGGAGTGTACGTGTTATGTGGATAATTACAATGCTGAATAGCTGACAAGAGCATTATCTAGAAGCAAACTTATTAGAAGCTTTACCTTACTATGAGTTGCAAAAGTCTTAAAATGAGGCACTTAACAGAAATGCTTTTGCAAGAAATAGAGCACTGCCATCATGTAGAGTAAAATGCCTACCCACGTTTGCTTGTTGCTGTCCTTAATATAGAAGGAGTCTCAGAGAGCAGTGATCCTTGTGGCTCACATGGAGCAACGCATGTTTTTCTGCTTTGGTAATAGGAATGCAAATAACTGCAACTTCACCAAAGCTCTTCTCTGAACTGCTGAAATCTTAGTTTTCCAGGTATACACAATCCAGAGCTGTTTTCCTCTTTGACATAAGTTTACCTTATACGCTGAAGGATGCTGCAAACACATGGGTCCTGAATTCTAATTCTGAAGACATGCTCAGTTAAAAATGACATGCAGTTGAAAATTGTGATACCATGGTAGTTTCCTTTATAACACGCAGGGAGTGATCTGTATTCATCTGCACATCTGTTTACAGCACCAAGGTGAGATGTTTTGTGTCTTGCAGTGTTTATTACACTGTAATAAATTCCAGTGTGGAGAGCATCTGGATTCCAGGTTTTATTGAAGTAATAATGACATTACAGATTTTACCCTATTTCTTTTTTCTCACACTATGTCCCTGCCTCCCCACCAGCCTTTCATTCCCTAAGTGTCCCCTTCCCTGCAGCGGGGGTCACCACTAGAGGCATTGGGCAGAAAGTCATGTTTGTTGCTGCTGTGATGCTGCTTGCAGTTGCCCATCTCAGGCACAGTCCCTGGGCATCCCCTGGCATTGGTGTCCATCACGAGATGTCCATCACTGATGTACAACATTGATGTCCATGTCTTCCTCATCTTCAGGATCTTCCTGCATTTCCCAGATCCCTCCCCCAGCCAGGATCTTCACCTTCTTCTTTGGCCTCCTTTTGCTTTCTGAGACTACTTCTTCCTTTCAGAACCTCATCTCTTGGCACCAAAGCTTCATTCGGGACACCAAGTTCCCAGTTCCTCCAGTCTAAATAATGTATGTGTATAAGAACAGCACAGCCTTTTAACTAGTGCTCTGGTCTCCTGTCTCTTTATTAATTGGAGGATTTGGGATACACTTCTTTTGTTTAGTCAAAGTGTTATCAACATTTCCAGCAGCCAATAGTGGTTGCAGCTTGCATGTAGCAGCCTCTTGTCTGAGAGTTCAGGGGTTCAGTTTCATACATTCACCCATGCACTTACACAGAGTTACCTGCTGCGTGTTCCTGTTCACAATTTCAGCTGTCCTTTGCCTATGACAGCTCCTAAATCTTAATATCTGTATTGACATGCAGCTGTATGCTAGTACCTTCTGACATATTGAACTGCTTTTTGCTGGACTTTTGTTATATGTTATAGTTGTACAACTGTACAACAGACTGATGTAGCTGCCAAGTCTTTTGCTACCGTTATGAGTTTCCTTACCCCTGATAGTGGTAACATAATTATGGTCGATGTTAATTAAGGTTTTTGAACAACAAGTCATGCTGGTGCAAACCACATGTGTAGATGAGAAAAGCTATGGCTTGTGTTGGCTTGACTTGTTCCTAGTGGAATCCAGGGTGAATTCAGATAATGCAAATACTGTCTAGCCATGGACAGTTTATAAGTGAGGCATTGAATTATTCCTGTTGATAGACAAAACCTTAAAAAGCAGATTTTTGGTGCTTTTGACTTAATGATTTAAATATTTATAAATAGAGTGAAATTTCAGCTTAATGTCTCTATTTTTTTCACTCCCCAGATTCACCCTTGGGCAGGTAATGTTCTTTTTGTTTTGCTGAGCTACATTAACTCCTGTACAATCATTTGACAGAAGTTGTTCTTATTCATTTAATCAGTAATTGATGCCCCATGGAAGTGTACCTGTAAGTGTGCTTTAGGCCAGTACTGCTATGTGTCAAGTAATTAATTCTCTCAGGCTGTAACAGTGAAGGCTGAGATTGCTGCTCTGAGCAGATGACAGTAGTTAATGAAGTGTTTTCACTCCCCAACCTGTGTGATTTCACTGAAATCAGTAACTATTTCTGGTGGAAAAATAACCAAAAACTGCCCCTCATCAACCTGCACTTGATGAGAAATGTTTCATTTGAATGTTTTTCCATCAGTTGGACATCAGGAAGAATTCATAGAAAACATGATTAGATATTGGAAGGGGCTGCCCAAGGAAGTGGTGGAGTCACTGTCCCTGAGAGTGTTTAAGGAAAGACTGGATGTGGCACTCATCCAGTGCCATGGTCTGGTTGACAGGGTGGTATTTGGTCATACGTTGGACTGAATGATCGCAGAGGTCTCTCCCAAACTAATTGTTTCTGTGATTCCATATTTCCCATGTGGATACACACTTTGAAACACACTTTGCTATAAATGTGACTGTAAAATTCAGAAAGGTAGGAGCACGTTGTGACTAATGGTAGAAATAACTTCTCTGAAAACTGATCCCACCAAACTGCTGTAACTACCCAATTACTTATCGTGATGCCCAGAATTCTCTCCAGTCCAAGCAAATCATGCTGCCAATTACACCTGTAGCTTCCGATGAGATCCTCCTTAGCCATGTGTGATCCAAGGGAAGAAATGGCTTTGGAACAGAAATCTGTGAGTGTAGCCAAATCCTGACCAAGCACTAGATTTTAGCCACATGTAGTTATCTTCTGTTGCTCCAATTCCCATCTCCATCACTAGCTGCTGTAAAATGGAACAAAGAGGGAGGAAGAGGAGTTGTGCTCATGGTAAGTCACACTTCAGCATTTTGCGTGCAAAGCCCATCACGGCAGGCACTGCCAGTCAGTTTGTGCTAACACAGACCTGCAACAACACTGGGAGGTTGTGCTGCTGAGGGAATGGTTTTACTGCAGGAGGAAAGTGCCAAAACTCTCAGTAAGACTGAAACAGCAAAAGGCCAGAGAACAACTAGCTATATACACATATGATGGGGTTTGGGGTTTTTTAATGATACTTTTTATAGTTCAAATTAATTTTCCTGATCTTCTGGCAAATAGCAGTCTCTCATTTCAAGCCCATTGATGATGACGACGGAGACACATAAGCAACAGGGTATGTTAAAAATCCATGAGCAGATCAGAGAAGACATTAAATCCCTTTGCTGAGGACAGACTGTTCTTTTGTTCTATAATTTTTTTTCCCACATTTCAGCAAGTTTACAGTCCTGGTCTTCGTTTCATATCATAGTTTTCGTTCAGATTTCTTTTTTGTGTTTTCCAACTCCTCTATAATGGTACAAGGCCCTTGGAAGGTAAAGGTTTTGGAACATGTAAGTGGCCCTACAAAATTCAACTGCTTTTTCAAAGCATTTCAAAACACAGGAAAAAACGGCTGCAACTGGATGACTTTTCTTTTCAACACATGTAAGAACACAGGTGCAAATAATCTAAGTGAGTCAAAACAGAGATCTTGTTTGAAATCTTTCATTACCTTCACCTCAAGAAGAGTTACTGAAGATGCTGTGTTTACTAATATTACTGAGACCAAGGTCAGCCAATGATCTCTGCTTGTCCTCATTTGAGGTAATGCATCAAGCTTAATTTCTCCATGTTCCCTTGTCCTGTTCAGCTCTGGCACCATCACCTCCCATAGGCAAGTCTAAACCACTCTTCTCTGAAATATTTTCCTTCTCAGCAAAGCAGCCCGGTGCAAATACCTACAAACACAAGCTCATCGTTCTGAAAATTATCTAGAAAAGTAAGTATTGATACATCACTGCCAGTTTGTCCAGAGCAAAGAATATTAGACATGATTTAGAATGTTTAGTGTTTGGAGGACAGGGACTTTTTCTTTCAATAATATCTGTTAGTTTATTTACCATGGCGTTCCAGCATCCTAATTAACATTTAGATGATCAAAAACCTGAGATGATATTTTAAGAAGTGCGGAGGTGGATATTTCCTTTCAGGGATAGACTTTTATAGCAAAGCTGCTGAATATGTGAAAAGTGCATTTCAAAAAAACTTCTTGTGGCCAAATTTTTAAAAGACTTTATTTTAGGAGGGATATTTTTCATCTCTATAACAGTCTTGCAGAAAAACCTGCCTATTACTGCCTCATTTTTTTCTCAGCATGTCATTTCTAAAGAAAACTATGTCACTAGGAAGTCAGTTCTAATTTTATGCACTGTTTTGTAGCCTGCCTACATGCAAGGCAACTTTTCTTACTATTTAAACATTGAATATTGTTATGGAGAAACTGGGCTAGGGGCTCAAATGGACCCACACCTCTCAGTGACATATAATCTAAAATTTATTCACTTGACAGGATAGATATCATGATTGGATATCAAGTCCTACTCTACATAACATAAATATACAAGTTCCAGCTCCTCTACGCATCCCATTTGGTTTAGAGTGACACAAGGTGGATTCAAGGGAACAGGACACTTCAGGCAGTCAGGTCAAGACCTGGAAGCTTGATCCCAAGTTCAGAGGTTCCTCCACTAGTTCCAACATGTTAGACATCCCTGTATAGTGTGCCCCCATCCCAAGAAATTAGTGGTTTAACACACCCAAAACCCTGTACATTTTAACCTGGCAGATTTAACTGTAAAAAAAAAATTAAAAATCCAACGCACAACTTAATAAAGAGAAAGTCTCATTACTAAAGAGCAACTCTGTGTCCATCCATCTGAATTCTCAGTCAGGCATCAGACAGCAATGGCTTCCAGTGTTCAGCCCTCCAGGGTGGCTGGGGAAATCCATGTTCAGGCTTTGATCTGTGGCTCACCTGATGAACAGCTGAGGATCTGTGCCTCTGTTCTCTCCATAATGGCAACTGGGGCAAGTTATGGGGCAACATCAGTTAAAAAAAAAAAAAAGAATCAGAAGGGTGCCAGACATTAGGACAGAGGGTAGTTCCCAAGGTGGCAGGAGGCACTCGGGGAGGCTGGAGGCCGAGGAAGGGTGAGAGAAGGACTTCCCAGCTCGTTCTTACAAATCTAGTGGTTTGGATGAATTAGGCTCAAGATTTTTAAGTTTAAAAATCTGGATGTCTCATGTAGAAAATGCCAATCTCTGATCTCCTCACAGTTCTTGATAGAGATGGAGCAGGAGAAGGAGGAGCATTTGTCCAGCAGCAGCCAGCTGCAAGGGCAGGAAGCAGCTACACAGGAATTTTTTAAAATAGTTGTCTCTTTCAGCATCAGAGCTTTTATGCAAAACCAATTAATTAAAAACTAAGAAGGGCACATGAGAGGAGAGTGCACAGGGACTTAGATAGAACTGCAGAGGCACCAGTCCCATTTCAGGGATTTCCTTCTTCTAAGGTGATATTCTAAACCCTTCACTGCTGCAATACTGGCCAACTTGCCTAAAATTCTCCATTTCTCATAAATTTTGGCATGGATGCAGCTTTCTGGTGAGAATTGTAAATGTATTTTGGGGAGAAAGGGGCAAGACACAAATTATTTTTATCAGCCTCCCACAGCAGAAGTTGAAGTTTTATGGAAATTATGTAATTTTAAATGTATTTGGTTTTGAAAGTTCTAAATCAAAACTATTTCTGACTGGTGTGTTCCTCTCAGCTGGAATGATAAAAAATAGTGGTTGGGTCATAGCTGGATTAGCTGGAGGTAACAGTGTCTCAGTGTCTCTTTCCCTTCCTCTTTCTCTCTTTTATAGACCTGAAACTTTTTCTCCTTTCCTTTTCGGTTTTTTCCCCACTTTAGCATAAGTGCCTAATACAGTTATGTTTATACAGTCAGCATAGCATCATGTTGTTACCAACATTTGCAGTTTCCTTTGAAATTTCTCCAGGCTGTAGGGCTTGTTCTCCCTCTCCAGCTATTAATCTTATGTGGAGACTTGGAACAACAGGCAAAAAGTGTCAGCCAACAGTGCTGTGGCCATAGCTCTGCTGGCCAAGAGGATGATACAGGTTCCCTTTGCATATGTGTGACAAGCAGATTCTCATTTGCATTCCTTAGGATAAATCTGACTTTCCTGAAATGCACAGTAGTTGCTAAAATGCTTTTGTAGGAAACACAGACGTAAAGAGTTGGAGTCAAATTCGGCCCTGTTCCCTCTGTCTTTCTCTGCCCCCAATATTTCCATTCGCCTATATTGAGGCGTTCTGTTTCTATTTAGGCTTCCTCCAAAAAAGGCTTAGATTTACAAAAGTGATGCAGTGTGTCCTTTTAGTGGTATTTAAGGTCACATTATCAGAACAGTTTAAGATTCAATTTTCTATGACTGTTCTGGAAAACCTAGCCACTGGTTTAGATGTTCAAATGGGAGCTGACCCAGTCACAGAGTATTTCTAGCAAGGTGTTATTAAACATGACCTGCTTCTCAAAACAATGTATCATTCCAGACCTAGGTGCCTGGATATATTAGCTGATATATGGAGAAAATGACTGGGCAGAACCTCATTTGTAAGTTTATTTAAGAGCTACTCGGGTATACTGACATGAAATTTTCTTTTTTTTTCCCAGTGAAACACTGCTTCTTTTGTCAGTTTTGGCTTTCTCTTGTTTGAAAAAGGGATACCAACCTTTACAGACTGGGAGATAATTAATACATTAATGAATAGGACACAGAGGACAATTGTTCGAATGTCTGTGTGGGTTTTTCCTTACATGAATTTCATGACCACATTGATGCTACTTCAGTCACTGAAGAGGACATGTTCAGTGTTCATGGGCACTATAAGTCAGCCTTATAAACATATATAGTACTTAAACTTTAAACATTCCTAGTACTTTCCATGCTAAACACCCACTTTTAGAGTTTGCAATTTTTACAACTTAAACACCAGCATGTTGGCCAAAATAGTGCAACCTCTGACCGTTTTACCCCGTAGTCCCTCAAATGAGAGACATCACATACAAGTTTTGGCAAGAGACAAAGACAGTGAGCCCCTAAGAGAGCTCATGAGGCTATTAATCACTTTGTATTTGGAATAAGGCTAATGTGGTACTCAAGAGATGATGCTTAAAGACACACACTGACTGAGGGAAGTAAAAAGGAACTGCCCATTCACCGAACACTGTCCACCCTGTTTGGTGAATGAAGTTAGTGTGCCTTGAATGAAAATAGTGACAATCACATCCCAAGACTGCAATCAAAAAGTGACTGAGCAGAACTTTTTTCTGTCCAGCTTAGTATTTAACAATTGGCTTAAGTAACCCAAGTAAGGATCTTTGGAGAAGAGGGTAGGAGAGATGACTACTTTTTGAAGGTAATAGCAAAGAGTTCATCAAAGCTATTAGTCTACTCCCCCTTTGAATGAAAACCAGGGGAAAAAGTAGTTAGGTTACTCCAAGTGGAGCTTAATTCTTAAGCCTTTAGTTCCTGTATTTCTGATCCACCACTGGCTGAAATTATTACATGTGGGCTAACACATATCAGTGAGTACTGTATATATCAGTAGCTTCCAGCTTTGCTTAAAGGTTGGTATAGGGGAATATCTGCTGGTGGGAATAAACAGGAGACGGCAATCAAGCCATCAGCCATTTAGGGGAGCAGGAATCAACCTAGAAACCGATGGTCAGGGTTGCAGGTCATCAGAGTGTGTTCAGCAGAAGTCCCTGAGGAGACTGTGCTAGTGTCCAAGACTTCACTAATTAGAACACTGCACCTTCCAGACACTGCTGTAACCAGCTCAAATGTGAACTCTCTCCTTACCCTTACCCTGCCCCATGCTTCAAACCACAGAAAGATTATCCCAGTGGGAATAAGCATGCCACAGAGAGGCTTTCAACTTCAAACAAGGCCTGGTACCCTATGGCAGCAAAATGAAATTATCCTCAAATAGACTGCCCTACTGTGTTGTTGTAGCTATTGTTGTTATTATTATTACTATCTTTGTCACTGTCTTTTTTTTTCCTTTTATGAGTCATTAATACAACTTATTTTCTATTATTTAATGTATGTTCAGACCAAATTCCTAACTTTCTTATGCTCTCTGGGGGAACTTACTGGAAAATAAAGTTTCAACACATCGCTATATCCTGTGCCACTGCTTTAGGCATAATGAAATAACTCTGTTACACCAGTGCATGACTGTAGAGCTCTCACTGTACTCTGTCAGCTTCAAATAACTTCCTTGAAAGATCCATGTTCCACCTGCTTTTTCACTGTTTCAAACTACCAGATGTCTCCCAAAACCAGCCCCATTCAGGCGTCTGCAAGGTCACTAAGTTTGCATAAATGGGAGGCCAGAAATTGATGCAACAAGTCAAACCCTGGTTTCATTTACACCTATACTGAATGTAGTCTCTTCTCCATGATGTGAGGTGTAATTGCGCCTCAGTTCTGAATCTCAAGAACTTTTGAGTCACATATATTGCCAGTATGTAGTTGTCTGCTTCCTGGCATGCACCTGTTTAGAAAACACTTTAGCCATGGTTCTCTGCAGTGGTTTGATTTAGTGTAATGGGGATACGAAACTGAAGAAAGAAATATCCTGTGGAAAACCAAAAAGATGTGTCTTGTAGGAATGCTTTTTTCAGACCTTGAGATATGGTGGCTAAGTGTAAATACAGCATAAATGCTTCTTCTCCAAACTCTGTAGTTATTCCTCAGTAGGAGGCAGAGAGACACAGGGAAATTTTTTCCCAAGCTGGTCCCACAGTAAATCAAGTAGTTAGAAGTCAAAATGGATTGAAGATTGGAGTTTTTGGTAGTTACAGGGATTTCATTTTGGCTTACAAAACTTCTTGTAGACTGAACTGTGTGACTGAAATACTTTTCTTCTCTTTGAAGCCACTACTTAGCTACCCACATGTAAAACATGGCATTCAGCAGTGGAAATAGTGTTGTTCTTTTGTAACTATCTTACTCATTTTCACATGACCACAGATTTCTTCTGAAAAAGCTGGGGTTTGATTTTTGAAAGCAAAACAGATGCTTCACATTCATTTTGCACACCATTTGGATGCACATTTGTTTTGATAAATGTGTATCTTTTGTGATCACATGGTTATAACATGTAAGGACCAATATCCACCTTGTAAAGTTAGCACTAAAACAGGTGCAAGAGCGTAACACAGCCAGCAGGAAGAACTGTGAGACTGTCTGCCTTTTCACAGCTGAATCTTGGGAGTAACTTGGTACAGCAGGTAGGAGTTATGCTACTACAGACCAGCATGAGAGGAGAATTAGACCCAGTGTGAACACTGACATGTTGCATAGGCCAACTGTGATGCCATTTTCCTTTTTTCATTCTTCCCTATAAATATAATAAAAAATTGTGAGGGAACTACACTTTTCTCAGTGCCAATAGTTGATCACCAGGAGGGGTGATTCAGCATTTCATCATCAGTAATAAAAGCACAAAGCCGCAGAAGTCAATATTGGTTTGGGCATGTGTAATTGGAAAGAAACTATAACTGAAAAAATCCTCACAGCACATTAATCCAAGTACAACCATGCAGGAAAAAGAAACCAAACAAACAGATATCTGTTCTTCTAAGAAATCCTGATTTCTTAGGAAAATGACCCCAGAAAATAAGCTAGAAAAGATGTCTGCACATACTGAGAGGGGGCTGAAAGGGGAAACAAGTGGGGAGCGGGCACTGACCCCACTCCATGGAAGTCCCTGGGGCACACCCACACTCAATCCAATTCAGTCCCTATCTCTCCAGCAGTCTCTATAGGAAGGAAGGTGGGTAGGATCTTGGTTCCCGGTTCTACAGGAAGTCCACAAGCGAAACGTCTGAGCAACCACCCATGGCTACTTCAGCCTGCCCTATCTGGCTTGAAAGTGGCGGCTTCAGACACCTCTTCCTCTGAAAGTGGAACTCAAGGCTTAGGTTTTAGCACCAACTTGATGAAACTTTCCCTGAAGTGCTTCTTTCAGAGGTAGCACTTCACTGAATGAAACTGGTGGCATGAAAATGGCTTTGACTACTCAAATAACCAGGAGCTTTAAGAGTACTTTCAGATGCAGGATCCTTCCAACTAATATTCCTATCATGTCTGACTAATGAAGGCTGGTTAAAATGTCAAGAGTTTTTTAGGGTTTTTTTACTACCTTGCTTCATACTCACTCTCACAGTAGGTATTAATGAAGTGATATGTTGTTTACTCGTTCCACTTACACAGTCCTGTGGGGATAAAGGAGCTGCTGCAGCTTCACTGCTTCTGTATAGTTTAGGAAGTGTTATGGTTGTATGAATAAAGGTGACTGTTCCTGCCTGGAAGCAAACAGACTTGGATCTGTCACTTAAGAGTAGGTCCACACTGAAGATAATGCAGAACTACTGTTAGCCAAGTGGGAGAAGTCTGCTTCTTCGAGGCAAAATTTCTGCTGTAGCTCCCCTACCTGTGTCGCAGAACTTTTCCACTGGCAAGGAAGGAGAGCACAGTCAAACTTGTGGCACCCTCACTGCCCCACCCAGGGACACGCAAGGAGCACTTCCTGTACCCTCTGAGCACTGACCTAGGATGGTGAGAGCAGCAATCCCTGGAAGCAATTGTCAGTTTTGTTTTGAGCATGTGTAATTGAAAAGAAAATATAACTGAAAAAATCCTCACAGCATACTAATCCAGTGCAACCAAGCAGGCAAAAGAAACCACACAAACAGGGATGTGTTTGCCTGTGAGTGGGCAGCTGTTGCAGAGCAGAAAGGCCTTGCAAAATGAGGGCCTTGTTGCCCTTGTAAAATCCTTGCTCACTTCTGCTACTTCGGCTAACCAGAGAGCATTCTGGGAATGACTCAGCTAAACTAGAAGTGAAAAACAAGTTACATAACTGGAAAACAATTGTTAGAACCAGTAAGTGCTCACACTGTGGGGTTGGTGGGTGGTTACACCTGAAGCATGTTCCTATCGTGGTTTATGGTGGTTGGTTAAACACCTTTGTTGTGCCTCACAAGTATGGAAACTCCTAACAATGTAACAGTTTAAGAACCCTGGATTTTTGCAATAAAGTGTCTTCGCTTATCATCATCCTGTGGAGTCCATGCCATTAACCACCGCAGGCAGTGGCAAGGAAACTGGCTTAAGCTTCTCACATACCCCTGGATCTACCTCTCACTCACAAAACCTGGGCCTCCACTGATGGTCTGGCTCCCCAGGGCTGCTCCAGAGCCTGGGTGCTCCTTCAGTGGCTCTCTCAGCCATGCACAGCCGTGCCAAAACCTTTCAAAATAACAAAAGGATTTTGCTTGGTGTTCATGAGGCAGAGACACTGTTGGTCACACTGTCATATAGCAGAGCATAATACAATACATATCAAAAGGCAGCAACAGCCTGGGAAAGAGCCTGGGGGACAAATGCCTAAAATGGAGAGGCTGTAAAGAAAATGCGTGTACAAAGGTGCATTTTCAAAAGGAGGTAAGGCAAAGAACGCTGTCGATATTTGCTCCACTGCAACTGACCCCATCAGTTCTTTTAGGTCACTTGTTTAAATGGATGGAAACTATTGATTTTGTCTAATTCAATCATTCCCATGCATTTCACAGGGACAAATGCTAAGCACGGACTGCGCTGTAAGGCTTGCAAGATGAGCATCCACCACAAGTGTGCGGACAGTATCGGACAGCAGCGTTGCATGGGCAAGCTGGTAAGTGAGCAGCTCAGGGCGGCTTGTGCTGGAGCCACTTCCTTTGTATGCCTGAACCCCAGGCCTGCATTTAGCTGCTGCATTAACAGGAGCCACACCAGATCACTTTACTGAGACAGGAAAAGTGAAGCCAGGTGCTGCCCTGTTGTCAGTTTGGGCAATTGCTGCTACACAAGAATGCAAACAAAACCAAAACATAAATCTGGTCTGCTTTGTGGATGTGAAAATACAATTGCAGAATACAAATTGAGGTAGCTAACAGAATTAATTACCTTGATTTCAACTGTGCTTGCTGTAGTGTAAACCTCTCAAAGAATGCTATAAATTAATCACAATATTTCTGTGGGGTTTAACAAATAAAAAATCCTTCAAATTGTGTTTTATTGTTTTCTCCACTGTTAGGGCTTGAAGAAAAAAGCATAATTCATCTTAAAAAGAAAACCAAAGGATATTTCACAGTAAGACACTACAGAGGTTGAAGCAATTTCTCAGCAGGAGAGGCTGGGAGGAGCCTGCTTCTGTATGGACCCAGCATTTTAGTGCCTGGGTTGCCTTCTGACCAGCAAAATCTCATGACTGGCAATGGCAGTACACAGTGTCTGAGACAATTCTAACCCACCTTGTTGACTTTTATGGGAATATGGTTCTTTTTGGTTACTTTTGGAAAAAAACTTGCGAAAATGACCATTTGGAATATGAAAACTGAATACATGTATTTATGTTTAGAGGGTGTCAGATTTGTTGCAACTTGAAGGCATTTGAGACAGCTACGAGCTAAAGCCAAACAGTTTCACTGTGTTAAGTCATGGAAAAATGCATGCACTGATTTCAAAAGGGCTACAAACTCCACCTTTCACTGGATAGATCTTTTCTTTCCAAGAGTATTCACTGAAAGCTATTGTTTATATCCCTGAGGCAAGTCTTTATGTATCTAAACCATAATCATAGCTCTAGTGTGAGGCATTCTGGTATAGGAAGTTGATCTGTGAAGCCCTGAATGACAAACCCTGGACAAAGCAAATATTACATCATGTTAGTTGAGTCATGTATTACTTGATTCCAGCCTCAGCTCTTGTGGTCACTAGTTTACAAAAACAGAAATGTAGATACCAAATTTACATGAGGAAGTTGTCAGCAAAGTCAGGAGTTTTGTGAGCTCATGCCCATGCTCTGTCTGAATCTAGCTTGTGGGTAAGGCTGGAGAAGCTGGAATTCCTCTAAGACTCCAAGTTTATCAGTCCCTTCACTCTTTCAGTCTTTTCTGCAGCTCATTACCTAAAGGACTGGCTGTCTATCAGGTTTTGATGTACACTGAACAGAGGATATGGAAAATACGCACATCTCTGCTAGTCTTCCCCACTTCTCACTGTGACTAGAAGTTCTCACAGCCTGCAGAATTAGAAATCTGGGAGATCATTTGTGAAATTCCAATGCCTTGAAGGCATTCGTTTTGAATACTAAGCATTTGCCTGAATTGAGATACGCGGATATGTTTTTAGAGTGGTATAGGGCACCATTTTTTGCCATATTATGGTATTCTTTAATGGTATAGCTTGAGTTGTTATAGTGCATTTCTCTACAAGTGGACGCTGTGGGGATATCTGGTAACAGCTTGGAGAGATTTTTCACCTTACAAGACAAACAAAAAAACAAAAAAACCAAACAAACAAAAAAAAAAAAAAACCCAAAAAAACCCAAAAAAAACCAACCAAAAAAAAACCTCAACAGTGGAAGCTGCAGTGAGTCAGCAGTAAACCTTAGAAAAACCTATAGAAAGGTTCTAAATTCCTTGGGTTTCACAGGTGCGTATGTGAGAACATAAGGATAGTCACATATTTAACAAATGCAACACAATGCAAAGTCATGTTATGTAAGAAGACAGGGAGACGGAAACTTTGCAGAACCTCTAATGATTCAGCACTTCTGCTGCAATTATTTAGTGCTGTTTTTGTAACAAAACAGTCAAAAGAAAAAGGGGAGCTGAAAATGAGCCCCTCCTTCCCCACAAATATGGGAAACTGTTTTTTTTCCTAGGAGAAAAATCAAATAAATCTCTGATCTCTAAAACTCACAGTGATTGAACAACAGGACGTAAATTTCCAGACTCACCACAATGTTCCACCATTAACCAAAGACCTGAGGCTATTTCTACTTCATCAGTCAAGGCAAGCAATGCACTTCACTTGTTTTTGCTTTTTCTCCCTCCAGCCAAAGGGATTTCGACGGTACTACAGCTCACCACTACTCATTCATGAACAGTTTGGCTGCATCAAAGAAGTGATGCCTATAGGTAGGTTTTGATTTCTTTTCCATTCATTCTTCCTTTGGCAGTCCTCTGCAGCAGCAGCAGCAGACTTCCAGCCATGATATTTACCCTCAGCAGCCTTCCAGCTCCTTTTGGTGACTGCATGTCCTTCTGCCGTCTCAGGAAAGGACCACTTGAAAGATACAAAGCTGGAAAAGGAGAGGGTGTGTTTATTGTGTGTTTTGCTCAAAACCCTGTATGCATATGTCTTAACAATTACCTTGTTTATAATAACAACTACCTGAGATCAAGGTAGGAACTTAGAAGTGAAGAAACATTGGAATATTGATGTGAGAGTCTGAGCTGGGATGAAACAGATAAAAGACAGGGAGATCAAAACAACAGGCGTCATTCAAATCACTGGTCTGGCTTTTGAGGGATGCCACTAGGTTCCTGTCCTTATTCATCCACTCTTCTTACTTTCCTCATAATTTTCCTTATTGATCATGTCTACACATTGTCTGAGTACTTGAAAGACCACTTTTTCCTCACTTAATACTAAATTTCTGAAAAGAAACATTGTGAAATGGAGAAGTTTATTCTGGAAAATATTTTTCCCCACCAGTACTCTAGCCAGGCAAACCTGGAAGTGCTAAAGATGAAACCTAAAACTAGGCAGTCAGTTTAAAGTTACTTGTCTGATGACATTTGCATTGTTACTTTCAGCAGTTGAAAAAAAATAATGAATTACAAGGATTTAATTTAAGTTTCTCTTTATAAAAAACATCCATCATTTTTATCAGAAGTCATAGAAACATTTTGAACAAACTGGCTAAAAAATGAGGGGTGCTTTGCTCTAATCAAAATCCAAAATCTCTTGTATTTTCTCAGTACTTTGTCTAAAATTTCCCTCCTACATAGGGCTGCAAATGTACTATATTCTACATGCCTACTGCCTTGTGTCACAAGGGAAGCTGAGGTCTAAGAATGGAAGATGTAGAAGAGAGTTTGGACTGAATTTGCGTGTGCCCATTGAAAACATCCTTTTCTCTTCCACGGGAGATGATTTTTGTGGCTGGTTATGAGGGAGAGCTACTGTTGAGAGCAATCCAACAAGTCACTGGTAGAGACAAACATGAATTGGAATCTCCTGGTATTTTGTCTTCTTTACCTCAGCATAGGCAGCACCAGTGGTGATTAGGGAAGGAGAATGGCAGGTGAAGAGAGACAAGGCAATGGCCGAAAATTGAAGAGCCAGTATGAGAAGAGGAGGATCTTTACGGGAGTAGAGCGGTAGCAGAAAATTGATAGCAATTCCATAAAGTCCAACACTCACTTTTTATCAGGATAGTCTCTCAACTTGTGTCTAAGCATACAGCTCAACCTGTTGGTAGAAGTGGGTGTTCCTCCAAGTTAAGCAGGGACATGACCAGAAATATCTTCAAGGTATTGATGCATGTTTTACTCCTTCTGTTGCAGCCTGTGGAAATAAGGTTGACCCCGTGTACGAAACGCTCCGCTTTGGGACTTCTTTAGCCCAGAAAACCAAAAAGGGAAGTTCTGGAAGTGGGTCTGACTCTCCCAACAGAAACTCTGTAAGTATCCCACATCTTTCTCCCATTTTCTTTCTGGAGGAGCAACAGATATTCATTCAGATGAGCTTGTATCAGAGTTCACAAAACTTGTATTTCAAACTGAAAAAAAAAAAAAAATAAATCTTACACTCAGCTTCCATATTGAGCCCAGAAAACTTGTTATTTTTGCAAATTCAAGTTTTATGTATCTTTTAGATGACTCTTGAGAAAAAGATGAAAGTATTAATTAAATTAATAATCTGTTTTTATCAGATTGGTAAAGGAAATATTAATATTTTTATTTTGCGTATCTATAGAGCAGTGTAACAGAGATATTTAACTGTCAGGCTGGAGTAGATACATACTGCCTGTTGTTGATAGTGGCCATTTGTCTTTCATACAAATGATAACAATGGGTTGAAGTCCTCAGAGCCTAAATTTAAAAATACAAGATCCCAGTAGAAGCCCAGCCAAAATTAAGACACTGCTACTGCAACAAAGCAACCGACGGGGACCTCCACCCCTGTCCAGTGGAGAATCATGGGAGAGGCATTACAGATCAGGGCTTCTCCCTCCAAACCCCAAATATAGGCAGGTGTGCTCAGGTGGTTGTATCCAGGCAGGGAGGTTTTAGCCTTCATGCTAATGTTTGTCATTCACTCTCCAATCATAAAAGTCACTTTCTTCAGGACCATGGCAGGAGAGCTGGAGAAGAACAAGGGAAGCGATAGTTCCCTTGACCCTGCCTGTGGTATATCTACACCTGATTCAACAACAACAATTCCCAGTTTCTTCCTTACATAAATGGTTATTTAAACAGCATTGGGATCCACGAGATCAGGACCTCTTTCAAGGCATTGAAAGAACATTTCATACCCTCTCAGCCTCTCATAAACAGGCACTTACGCCTATCTTTGAGGTTCTCTTCCATTCCCAAGAGATCCTGCCCACTCCACCCCTCCCCTCTTCCCCCCAAAAAATAATTACCAAAAAAAGACAATCACACCTGAATACACTGGAAGCTAAAGCTGATTGTCACCTCTAAAAATCAGACTCACATTATCTGACAATCTCTTCTGCACTCACCTCAGAATAGAGACATGATGAGACTTGCTCTTAATATCAAGTCATGCTAATATCTGTATATGCTTGGTACAACATTTCCCTGGAACTTAAGTGTATGATCACTCACATGGCTGAACTGTAATCTCAGGTGGTATAGGTGGACTCTAAACAGACATCAATTCATATCAGACAGGAAAGAAGACAGACTAATTTACGCAAGAACCAAGTGAAACCTGCAAGGGGTTTATTAAGGGACATATCCTCTATCCATCACCGTTTGTGCCTTAAAAGGAATTTGTTAATTCCCATTATTTTTTAAAACCCGAAATGACTCTACCACCTGTCATATTGTTATTACATTTGTTTCTTTCAACTATTTAATTTACTTTGAAACAAAATTTCTACAAATGTAATTATTGCTTTCTAAATCAATAAAGTTTATGTTGAATTATAAATGACAACTCAAGCATAGAAATCATTAATGTTGTGTCAGCTTACCCTAGGGAGCTGATCATAACAAGGTGGGGTGTGGGTGTAGGATTAGGAACGCAAGTTCATTACAGGAATTTCTCCAGGGTATTGAAGCTGAGAGAGAATATAACGTGTCAGCATACAGGAAATAGAAAGCATTAGAGAATTTAATAAACAGACTTGAGAAACCATAAATTTTGCCAGCACAAACTTGTGAACTGAGATGAGGATAAAAAACAGGGTAGGCGCAACCCTGAAAGAAACAATGGGGCCGTGGAGTTTTAACGCTGATGTGTGACCTGGCAGTAGGTACTGATCAGGGACTGCAACAGGGATGTGGCACAGAGCACTTAGAAGCACGTGCAGTTGGTAATGCAGAGGGACTGTGACCTTTCCCCAGTGATCCTCACTGCTGCGCTTCTCTGTTCCTCGCCAAGCAGAAACCCAGCTGTGAGGATGTGCTGTGTCCCAGTCCTGGGAGATGGGATGTGCTTCAAGGTTTTGCCGTGTCACCAAACTAGGGACTTCAGGGACATGGGGACACCTGAGACACTGCTTCGCCTCGCAGGTGGTGTCCAAGCAGTCCAAGGCCTTGCTCTGGGTCAGCACAGCAGAGCTGCTCCTGCTGAAGGTGGTGAAAAGCAAAGGTGACTGCAGGAGCTGTACCTTGCCCCTACAGCTGTGAAGCTTCCATACTGCATGCAGTTCATGTCTCTGCAGAGAGTAGAGACAACCACCTTCCTCTAAACTAGCCGAAATATTTTTAACATGACTGAGCTGTGTGGACGTACTCACTGATTTTTCCGCCCGGATCCTGCATTTCCCATAAAAGAAAGTGGCCATATGCTCCAGATTTACTACCTACTGCTTGCTTCAAAACGGTGCTTCTGCAACCCACATTTATACAGAAAGGCACTTGAGGTGATGTAAATGTGAATCTAGTTCTTGTTATTTTTTTCTATATCAGCTCCTCTCAAAAGCAGCTCTGCACCTCTATTATTTCTATTGGACAATTTGTCATGTAGTCCTTGAGTGAAAAATCATTAAAGGTAACTGAGGTTACCTCAGAAGATTTTGGCTGAGGTATATACTGCAGACAGTCACTGCACATCCCATATGCACTAGAACCCAACAAAATAACACTAATTGCTAATCAGCAATTATGAAGCTAGTCAATCATGAAAACTGAGGAACATGTTGTAGCAAGGAGCTGAAAAATATGTGGCACTTGCTCTTACGACAAAGCTAATCTTTCTCTTCTCTGCCCAGCAACCGCAATCCATAGATATGCTCTAAACTGGCTCTAAGTAAACTTTGCTATTGCAGTGCCTTCTCATCCTCGGGTGACCCATTTCGGCAAGATGCAAGACAAACATGACCTGCTGCAAAAGGCTGAGTCTAAAAACAAGGAGTAACAGAGCAGTAAAGTAGAAGTAGCAAAGCTTAAAATAGAAAGGGAAAAAAAGATAGCCACAAGACACCTGCAGCACAAATCTACTTTCAATCTCTTTGTTCATTAGTTTCCTTGGATGGAGAAGTAGCTAGGAAAGTACTAGACAGGAGAAATAAAATTGTGGAAGTACTTTCTAAAAAAAGACTTTGTTGTCAACACTAGTAAAAGGAAAAAAACCCAATACATTAAATCTATAAAGCAATTCAGATTTTGCTCCCTGAACAAAAACAGTGAATTTTCCTTGATGCAGGCAAATGTCTGCAAAGCAATAGAGTGAGCTATGTGTACAGTACAATTGTAAAGTGTCATATAATAGCATTAAATCCTTCTTGTGACTTAAAATCTGTTAACTAGAAATAAAGCAAGCTTAGGAACATGTAAGTATTTACAGTTACTCAGATTAGAGAAAGCACCTGACTCAAGTTCAGTCTTTGGGGTTTTTATGTTTATCAAAGATATAGAGAGTTAAGTAACTGAAGTTTTGTTAAGGTCAGACTTGCACAGAGTTGTTTGGAGCAGTTCCTGGTTCCTGTTGGGCTATACAAGGAGAAGCTGACTACCCAGCCAAGTACGCAGAGTATACTTACGAGGCTCCCACGTTTTCGTATACCCTAGAACATTGGGTCCCTAATCATGACTGACATTAATATGGTACAAAGAAGAAATCACAGTAGTTCTAAAAGCAACACTTAGGTTTCAATTTCCCTAACCATACTGGCCAGATGACTGTTTAAAAAGAAAGTGAGGACAGATATTTAAAGACTGACATAATCAACTCCATTGCACTCCAGCTCTTTCTTTTACAGCATTTTAACAGAATGAAAATGACCCTTACATTACAGTTATTTTACTGAATTATGTATTCAGGGCTAAAATATTAAAAGTCAGTAGTTTCAACTAATGTCCAATCTCCTTGGTGGATAGCCATTTAATATAACTGCAGAATGTGCAAATTTCCTCATTCGCTTTCTGTTTAGTACAGAGAACCATATTACTTAATATAATCCTTTGTTCCTTAACTTTCACTTCATTTTATGCTGCAGAAACTTCTTGTGCTCCAGACTGCAAACTAGGTCTGGAGTTTTTTTCCAGGCTTTCACTGCTCCCTGTGCAGTAGGTACATGTTGGGCATCACCAGATCCAATGTTTCCTTCAATCCCATTAGGCTGACTCTGCTCTGCTCTGATCCCACTCAAGTACTACATTTCCCAAAGACCCTTGCTGTCGTTTTATTTCACTGCATTGGTCCATTTTTCTGGCTTATCCCATCTCATTTGCTCTTTCTGTCCCTGCAGACAGCTGACCTGGTAGAAGTTCCGGAGGAAGGCAATAGTTCTGCAGGCACCCTTGACATAAGTAGGAAACGCAGCAACAGCGGTGAGTGTCACCAGGCAAGGACAGCACCTTCAGGTGTAAAGGCCTGTGGACAGCCTGTTTCAGGTGGGGGGTTATGGCATGGCCATGCTTTAGCAGCATTCTGGTTTTCAAAGCAGTTTGTGAGTCGGTGCAAGAATTTGTGGAATGCTTTTTGACATTCAGGTGAAATTCAAGCCACCAGTTTTCTTAATTTGGTGTGTCCAGAGCTTCCACTGGGCAAGGTTCAAGTCCATTCCCTATCTCCTATCTTTACTTCATGAACAAGACTATAAAATTTTGTATGTTTTGCTTCCTCATTGGCAAAGTGGAAAAAATATACATTCTTTCTTTTGCATATGTTTGATTTTTCGGCATGATTTTGTATGTCATAACCTCTTTGGGACAGAAAATTAATCATAAGAGATCCAAGAGTCTGTAAAATATATAATGCAATGAATTTTGATTATAATTGTAACTTCTCAGTACAATTGTAGTATATGCCCAGTTAATATTAATGGCCCGATTCCTTTTTTTGATTTACAGTACAAAGGAAATGCTTTTTACAGCATTGGCTTGATGAGATTTGAAAACCATCATAGCATCGAGAGCTTGGTAATCAAATCTCAGCCACCAAGAGCTGGTGTTTGTGACCCTGTTCTTGAATTCAGTCATGGTGGTGGAAGTCATAAACAGAAGGGGTTATTGCTAAGCACAACTTCAGGCCCAAACCATCAGAGCACTTCTCTAGCAGCACCTGAAGTCTGCTTTGCTGATTCTGTCAAGATGTACAGAACAAAAACAAACCACACTGAGCATAACTTTCTTCTTCATGGCACCCCCAGTGCTCCTTACATACTGCTACCAATTCGTGTAGGTGAAGTTCCAACTTCAGCTGTCTGTTTCCATATTATGCTACCTCCCTTATCACTTTCCTCCCCTCTTGGTCTTATCACCTCTGCTCACTGTGTTCAGTCATTTCCTTCCTCTCATTTTGTGAACATCTCATCCATGTTATCTGATTTCTTCTGAAAATTTTGTTCGCTTTTCTGTTTTGCAAGTGCAAGTTGACCTGATCTAGTTAAAGATAGAGAATTCCATCTGCACCTCATTGTTTAATCCTGCCCACCTGAGATTAAATCGACCCTATTTGAGTGTTCAGATAACTTTTTATTTCTTTGTCAGTCAATAGTTTCATTTCTGAAACCCAAAGAAACTTTTTTTCTCTGAGATCTGTATTCACTGAATGCACAGAGAGGCATTCAAGGAACTTGCTTAAAGAGATTAGTTTAAAAACTCAGCATGTGTCAAACCTCCAAATAACTTCCGTGGCACATTAACGATTCCTTTGATCAGCGCTGGCTTTTTTACAATCCATCCTTCAGAGGCTCAGGGTATAAATTATGCATCAGTCACTCCAAAAATTTCCTCTTGGTAGATTTTTAATAAACTGCCTGCACTATTTGCACAAGCTATGGAAATGGTGAAATCCTTTTCAGAGTCTAAAAATCCCTAGTTTTCCCATTTTTTTTTTTTTTTGTCTGCTGCTGTTGGGGCAAACAAATATGAAAATAGATGGACTTCTGTTGTGTGGAGATATGAACTACATACTTCTATGGCTTTCAGATTCAAGTGCTTCTTATTAATATCCAGAGACCACGAACTAAACATAGATTAAAAATTTTAAAAAGTAAATTCAAATTCAATATTCAAAATCTTGTTACAGAGTGACTCATGACTCCTTTTTCCTGAGTTGTCCCCTGCCCCTTTATCAGGCAGTTCCACATTAATGCCTTCATGACTCAGGTCCATTCCAGTTGGGTTTGTGTTGTTTGGGGTTTTTTCCTATTAAAATACTGTCTTCTGCAAATAAATATTTAGGAAAATGTACATTTGATGCTCTTTGGTAAAGGGAAACAGCAGAAGAGACACACCTTGCAAAAGGGTGAAAAGACCCAAGCACATGTGTGGCCGTGTAATGTAGAACTCCTCTGACAACAACTTCAAGGGGAGATTCTTTCATTCAAGCCCTGTCATAAATCCTGTGAAGAAAAGCTTCCCAGTTTACAGCTGTGGGAAGGCATCCCTAATTTCCAGCCCATCAGCCTCCTCTAAGCCAATTACACTCTTTCACTGCTGTGAATTGCCATCTGTAACTGAAGTCCAGCAAGCCAAAAAGTACTTTAGGAGACATCTATGCGCCTGTTACCAACAGTGATTTGAGACCTTGAGTCATATATGGGATATCCTCCTTGCAAACCCAGTTTTGGTGAGCGCTTCTCAGCCAACACAAGGATACAGTTCAGCTCCCTCCCCACATGCTGGGTGAGCTGCACAGTTCATCAGGCTGTACATTAGTAGCTTGCTTTATTTTCAGTCATCAAACAGAAATTACTCCAGACATGGTGCTGAAATACTTCTGCTTCATCTGGTGCATGACTTTTTGCAAGTCCAAAAGGCTCCTAGTTACCCAACTAGGTATTCACCAGAAGGTCCTCAATTTGCCCCCTAACTCCTTTTCCTCTGGACACAAAAAACAAAGCATAGTAATTTGAGTAGAACTTAAGCACTGTCAAACTGTCATAGCAGTGCTTTAAACCCCTTCATAGAGGCATCAGACATACATAAATCCCTATACTAAAGATTCAGGAAATTAGGTTTATTTCTAAGGTTTTCCCTCTGGTATGTGTGACTTCTTGTGCTCCAGACTGCAAACTAGGTCTGGAGTTTTTTTCCAGGCTTTCACTGCTCCCTGTGCAGTAGGTACATGTTGGGTCAAGAGACCCCTTGCAACAGGACTTGGTGAGGAGTGTATTGAGTCCCCAGGTCGGCTGCAGTCAGGCCAGCCAGACACAATTTGTGGCATTTTCAAGTTAAGTGTGGCAGGTGCCGGCTCACATGCTCTCTGCACATTCACACTTTGAACTTTATGACTACAACATTGTCTTACATTTTGTCAGAGATGTGTGTGCTCATGAATGCCTGTCACTTTGTACAAAATCTTTCTCGTGCATGTTGTGGCTGCCATTTCACTTGTCTCTTATGTTACAAGAGCACTATCTTGTTTTTCAATATGTAAGTACAACTCTACTGTCAAAGAACTTTACTATTGCCCTCCTAAAGCTTCTTCAGAGACTGTTAGGTTGTCAGCTACCATGAGGACCAATCCCAGAAATATGTATTAATGAAAGAGGATGAGCGAGTGAAAGAGCAGAGGAGAAAAATTCAGGGGTTTGGTATTCCCTGGACTTTTTTCCCCTGAATGCATGTAACTATATGACAGAGAAACAAAAAGAAAATGCCCCAGTCAGCCTGATACTAGCACTTTGGAGATTTCCAAATTGTTAGACACTATAAAGTCCAGCTTCTGCTTAAAAACCTACAGAGGTAAATGGTGAGAGAAGAGCTGATGGTTCTAGCTGCTCAAAGACTCCAGCTATTAAAATCATATTCAGTCTTTATCCAGAAGCAAGAAACACTGTGTAATTCTTAAAATGTGAAGGGAGAATTCAGTCAAAATTGTAAAGCCACTGTGGTTTTTCTAGGGCCATAACTGAGGACAGGGATCAGTCAGCTCATGAATCAATTACAACAGAGGGTAACTGTTGGCTGAGGCTGTGACTGTTGTCTAATTCCATGAGTTTCTGATTTAGTAACTTCAAAGCAAATTTCTTCCTCTACAGGCCTGTTTCTGAGTTTACGCATCCTGATTTGAAAGCAATTCCGATGCCTCCTGTAAATTCAGAGAGGCGGAGTATCCAGTGCACCCCAGGCATGGGCTACTGGAGAGAGGGACCAAAGAAGACTATCAAACACTTAGAGATAGAGGTTGAAGAGGGGAAAGAAGGGGTTTGGCATACAAAGTTCCCCAATATTGCTCATATATGATCATCAGCTTTTGCAGCTGCTTTAAAATGGACATACTGCTTCTCCTAAACATGAAAATAGAGTACTCAATGTGAGAAAAAGCCTGCTGGACTTTAAACAGTAATGCACTTATAGTACCTAAGTTCTGTTTATGGTGCTATAGTTGTGTATATTCATGTGAACAAAATGGTTTATTCATTACAGTTGTAAATTCTTGAGAACAGAGATTGTGTCGTGTGCCAACAGCATATGTGGTTTTGTTGGGAGTGTAGAATGGTTCTCAGAAGACCACAAGAAATCAAAGTAAATAAGGGAGCAAGGGAAGAGATCAACAAAATCAAGGTGATCCTGTTAAGGTGAAGAGTCTTAAACTACTCCTAAAATGTCATATGTTTGCTTTATTTCAGTGTTTACATACTCCGAAAATGGCACAGAACACTTTGGAGAAGAACCAAAAAGTATAAATTCCCCGGTATGAGCATAAATTTTGTGACTAATTTTTTTTATGGATGTCTGAGGACCTTGAATAGGTCTGCTGGGTCACTGATATCTGATTGTTGTGTTCTTATACCACAGTTGGAAGCAATAGACAGTACTAGATGGCTTTTTGGTTTACCCTTTGTGGTCATTTTTATGGTTTTCTACTTATTGCAAATTGATTTGTGAATAAAAAAAGATCCAGTGTGCAAGCCATGTAATTACAATAGAACTGCTGTAACATAAAAACCACAGATTTGATTTTGAAAATTATTTAGTGTTTGTTTTAGCTGCCTTTTTTTTTTTCCCCCCCCCAGATTAACAGCTGGAAAAATGAGGAGACAGAGTAGCCAGACTTCTCGGTTGCAAACCCAGCACAAAAAGCTTTCACACATTAAAATCACTTGAAGAAAGTGATTTTCCTGCTCTTAATTTGGATCTGTGCACTGTACAATTCTAGCTCCATCCATAATAGGGACTGTAGACTAGACACCTTATATAATATCAATGATACTTTAATGGGCTCCTAAGAGCCATATTAACTACAGAGAGAAAAAGAGCAGACTCATTTTTAAGATTTCATCCCAAAGACCAGCCTGTGCAAATTTCTGCATGTGTTCTTTGGAAGCCTGGAATTTGATCTTGGAGTTCAAATAATCTTATTTCTAAATGAAGATAATTACTGCCTTAATGGCCTACAATGTGTCTGGGCCATAGTCCTCCAAGCTGTGAAAACAGTGAGATGATTTTGGCTAATTTATTGTAAGATCAGGTTCTGGTTCCTCTATCTCTAACAAAGCAAACCAAATTCCTGTACAGAGCAAATATTTAAATTTTCTCTTTCTCTTTTCTCTTAAAGGGACCATTTTATAAAAGCACGTTACAAATGAACACCTATGTTGCCTTGTACAAATTTGTACCACAAGAAAATGAAGACTTGGAGATGAGGTAAACACCAAAATATTTGTTATTGATTTGACCCATGTGCACATACCATTGACAGTCATATGATTATATATGACTTTGGGGAAGGGAGGGTTTCTTCTGACATTTTTAATACACATTTTTATAGAGGTATCCACTTGTAGATACAAAGCTATTCTCACAGTTAAAAAGAACTGATGACCAATTCTTTTGGAAAGGATACAATAGATTAAAAGTTTCAAAAACACTTATGTCACTTTAGGAGCAAGATGGCTTTCAGCTATAAAATGTTCTGTTTTCAGTTGCTTTGTTTTTCAAATATAAGTTTTCAGCTAGGAATTCATCACCTGCTCTCATGCTAATGCTAAAAATTTACCAGTCCTGTTTGATCCCCCGCTCCTATTTGCTTATGTCTGAAAAAAGAGAATGATGTCCAGCTTCTGGATGGCAGCATTTTCACATGACAGCTTTGCAAAATAACCTTGTTAATTGCTATTTATAGTACTTACTTTCTCAGTTCTGCATCAGTTGCTAGCATTACAAGGTCTGATCCAAGCCCACTGAAGGAAAAGGACAGCTTTTCTTTCACTGAAATTATTTTATTCATGCTACTCACATTTTGCATAGACTTGCTAGAGTTCTTACTGTGAAACGTGTCAGCTGTCTTCAAGGCATGCCCTATATCAAAATAATCGTGCACGTGCCACAGAATTTAGGGAATTGTCAGATAAATGCCCCTCTCCTCAGCATCTGCAACACTGAAAGCCTTTTTCATGTTCCCAGCTGTGCCTTCTCACTGCTCTGGAACTAAAGGGTAGGATATAAGGCAGAAATTACAAGTTTTCCTATCATTCTGCTTTGCTGGCATTTCCTGATCATTATTTTAGGAATGTCAGCTCTTTAGGAAATTACCACAGTATATGATAACCTTTAGTGCAACTTGCCAGCTTTTCTGCTTGAGGAATTTCACTTTGCATCCTGTTCCTTAAGAGTATATTTCATCTTGGACATTTCTTCCATGAAGTAGAACACCTCTCAGATAAGCCTGTACTGGATTACCATCCTCATCCAGAAACAGAAATCTAGAAAACACATCATCCTTCAAAATCTTCCTGTTCCGCATTTTAGGGAAAAAACAGCCTGTGGTCTGAAACGTGCTCTTTCAGGGGACACCAGGCTCTTTCCAGAGACAGGAGCTAGGTTTTAGACTAGTGTTGCTCAGCCACAGCAGCACTGTTTGTCCCATGGTCAGAAATTCAGTAATATATATACTTAAACACAGTTCCACAAGGGATGCCCAATAGCACATAGTGTTGTTTTGTTACTGCAGAGCCAGGCAGGATTCAGCTCAGTTGCATGAATTCCCATTTAATGTAGTTGAGGTGCTGAAGGTGGGTTCAGCACAGCAATTTTGTCAAGACTGATAAGCACCGTCCTGGGAACCTGAGCTGGGAGTCAGCCAGGCACTGATCAGCTCTCGCATAACAAAGGCAAATAGCAGGGGAAGGACCTGAGCTGAGAGGAAGAGATTGGAAAATTTCTGGAGTTCCCAGCTGATCTCTGAGAGCATACAGTGAGTGGCAGATGACAGCCATGGAGACGCGTAGCCCTAATTTCAGCCGAAATTAGAACTTACCACGACTTCGATTTCCCTAACAGCAGGAGCATCCAGCCAGGTTCTCCCAATGCTCTGGCATAAGTAAAGTAGGACATTGCAGTTATACACTTATTCTAAGTGATGGCCTTGTATTGCAACAGAGAATCCTGGAGACAAGCAATCCCAGGTTTCAGACACCACAACAAATAGACTAGAATAGACTAGAATATACTAGGCTAGAGTAGAATAAAATAGAAAGTAAAATAGCATGTATAATAGAATAGCATATGGAATTGAATTGAGTGGAATGGAATGGAACGGAACAGAATGGAATGGATTGGACTGGCCTGGAACGGAACAGAATGGAATAGACTAGACTAGGACAGGACAGGACAGGACAGGACAGGATAGGATAGGATAGGATAGGATAGGATAGGATAGGATAGGATAGGATAGGATAGGATAGGATAGGATAGGATAGGATAGGATAGGATGGAATGGAATGGAATGGAATGGAATGGAATAGAATAGAATAGAATAGAATAGAATAGAATAGAATAGAATAGAATAGAATAGAATAGAATAGAATAGAATAGAATAGAATAGAATAGAATAGAATAGAATAGAATAGAATAGAATAGAATAGAATAGAATAGAATAGAATAGAATAGAATAGAATAGAATAGAATAGAATAGAATAGAATAGANCTGCATAAGCACCCTCCTGAAATCTAGACGGCTGAGGTAGATCAGACAACTTATCCAGGGCTGTGATATACAGAAGAAAAAGATGAGACCTAACAGTGATTTCAACCAGTAGCAAGAACCAAGTGGGTTACCCACTTTCAGGCATTAGCAGCCTAATTCTAGGCAGGAAGAATAACAGGTCCAGCTGGTATTTCTATTTTGAATCCTTTCTGGAGATTAAAGACATCAATATTAGTTATCTTCTAGGAAAAAAAAAAAAAAAAAAACCAGCAAAATCAGCAGGTCTTTAATCTACAGTTCTAAGTGCTCAGACAAATGACAGGGAGAGACTTTATACTCAGTTGCCATCTTTCTCTGACAGTCAAATAAATTTATATTTTCTGGGTTATTTTTCTGACAACCAGGCTGAAGAGTACTGGGTGGACAAGGTTCTCTAAATCCTTCTAGTTGAAAGCATTTTTCCTTTCAGTGTAAGGGCTCCAATGATGTTGGCCCCAGTGTATTCACTTTAAAGTTATGGGTTCCCTTAAAACCTCGTTTTATATTAGATATTAACTGTAATAAAGGACTCAGATATTCTGTCCCGTGGAAAAATATCTTTTACCACTGGGCTACCCAGCTATCTTTTTTCTCTAGCTTCCTTTCTCCCCTCAGTAACATTTAATTATTCCAAACACATTGAAACAGGTTTTTGAGGATTGAGGAAAATCCTGTTTTGGATTGCACAGTGTTAGAAGATGAAGTGCCTGTTTCTCCAGTTGTCAGCAGGAATGATAACTTTGGAAGGTGGACCAAAGAGGCCACTGACCCCACGTCCAGTTGCATCCTGGACAGATCCACATTTTCTATGCATGCTCTGAAAGAACCTGTTGAATTGGACCTGTTATCCATCATATGCTCCAGATGTGTTTGCAGGCTCTTGTGCTGATACCTCAACAATACAGTGAGCTCTGCAGGGAAAGCTGAATAATTAGGGGTCAACAATTAATTTTATTAAGATCCAGGAAATGTCTATTATCAAGCAGACACAGCTTTGTGCAGTTAATACCTTTGGAAATGGTCTCCTGCTTATTTTCTACAACATACCACTATTATAATTACATAGGAATGTTGATGAAGTGCCACCAATAGGGGGAAAAAGGTCAAAAAACTGTTCAACTACCTGAACAAAATCAGCTCAGCAAATTTTGCTATTAGTGTTTCCAGCCAAATTATTCTCCTAACTCTGCTTTGGAACTAGTCAGCTGGATGCTGATACTTAGCAATTACAACCCAGCACCACACATTATAAAGGTAAATACGTCCCATTCAAATCAAAAATATATTCTTGGGCAAAATTATATCCCTGCTGACTAATTGCCTTTGTCAGTAAAATAGAACTATTTTCCTGCTGCCTTCTGTCTGTAATCACAGCTTGAAAACACAGATGATGAAGTGTATCCCAACAATGTGAAACATCTTAAAGTAAAGCAATAATGCCTTTAGCAAATAGGGACTGTATTTTAAACAGCTTCTTAATAAACAGGAAGCAAAACTTCCAGTTCACAGATGTTGTCTCAAAATAAAGATCTAGCCCCAAGATACAGAGACTCTCTTTCTACATTACCATGTGTGACTGAAGAAAACCTTGCCATTTTATTGAGTCTACCTGCAATGAATGCTCAGACAAAATAACCATGAAAGGACCACCTTCCTATTAGAAGGAAATTGTGGAAGCTGATTCAGCATGACAATTAAGAGTCATCTTAGATACTATTCCTCTTCTAATTACAGGCCAGGGGACATGATCACCCTTCTGGAAGACTCTAATGAAGACTGGTGGAAGGTATGTGCTAGTCATTTTATATCTCTTTTCTTTCCCAAAGGAAAAATATCTTATTTTAAATACTGAACTTGTATTGAAGCTGCTACAGTTAACATTCTTTTACGATCGATATGTTTCCTTCATAGGGGAGAATTGATGACAGAACTGGATTTTTCCCTGCTAATTTTGTTCAAAGAGTGCAACAAAATGAGAAGATTTACAGGTGTATCAGGACATTCATTGGCTGCAAGGAACAGGGACAGATAACTCTGAAAGAGAACCAGGTAAGATTCCCTGTGCTGGACCCTCCCTGGACTAGAGCATCCAGCAGTCGTACTAATGACTGGAGGGAAAATTGTGTGAGGAGAGGCAGACAAGATTTATTATTTGTATGGTAACTGTGTCTAGTAGCCAGTTAAGAGCAGTGTTTTCCTTGTGCAAACACATACTCAGTGCCTAACATAGCCTGAATTTTCAGTCTCACAGACATTCATAGTGATACTTCACATATTTCGCACTCTCTTACTGACTTCAGAGGATTGAACACAGAACCTTAGTAGTAGACCTTGTGTGCCTGAAAAATAATCTGTTTTTCTCCTATTAGAGCTAATCTAATAAAAGACAGTGGCTCCCTCCCCAGACCTTAACTTACCTAAAGATCTTAACACAGCCCATTGTTTTTGCTTCAACAGAAACAGAGTTAAGGCAGCATCTCATAAAACTGTAAATCCTAAGTGTAACTCTTTTTCACCAGTTACAAGGTATATTTAATCCTTCATTTTTTGTGTCACCATTTCCATACCCTCTCTACAGGCCTTATTATATTCTAAACTATAAGTGCTCCTGTGAGCTAAAGGACACCACATGCATTGAGGACTTGCAGGGTCCATTCACCCTGCTGTATTTCCAGCAGCTCCTTCTACTTTGTGTCCTTCAGGTGGGTTCACTAGGCACAAGCCATGACTCAAAACCTGCATTAAGGGATGGGTTTGTGGCATAAGCTCATGTAAATATGAGGATGACTTACTAATGGTGATGCTCAGCTTGAGTTCTCTGACACCTGGGTGTAATAAAAAGCAATATTTTTGCTCACTGCACCTTGTGAAGCCCAGTGTTCTTCCACTTCATTAGGTCTTTCCTTTTCTATGGCAACTGATGTCACATCACCAGAAATGGTTTGCCTTGCAGTGCCTGTACAGCCACTGATTTTAATAAAGTAGAGAAGAAGTCAGAACCGGTGTGGACTTCAGGGCCATGGATTTTTCCATGCAGGATTTCTGTAACATTTCTCTCCATTGGTAGGTAACACTAACTTACAGCTTTGCTGCTGCTGCCTGTGGCATAGCAAAACATACCAGTGCAAACAATTCTTGGGTTCACACAGCTTTTTAAGGAAGGCATAGAAATACAGTGACCAGAATATATTTTAACTGCCCCTCTATGCCTAGTACATTGGGCAGCCCTGCAGTTGCTAGAAAGAAAGTTTCTTATATTCTTTTTACCCAAAACCTCTTTTGATTTTTTATATCTGTGCACACAAACACCAAAAAAAAAAAATTGTTAGTGATGGAGAACAAGGTTTTGTGCTCTAGAATAAGCAGTACAGAAGGGCAAAGGTAGGAAATGGTAATGTAGAAATATGGCATGTCAGCATGAGGAAATGGTCAAGATGTGTGTCACATCACATTAGTGGGCATACCAGATCATCACTGTCAGTGTGGCTGCTGCTGCGAGCAGTGAGAGCCCAGTTTCTTGCCTTAAGTCTCACAAAACCACAGTTTCCAAGTGGGCAAGTCTGGCAGCTTCATCTAAACACAAGGACCTTCCTATTGTCGCTATTTCATAATAGTCTCACAAAGGGAGACTGGAGTCAGAGGTGCCTCATCATCTCTGGCAAGGCAGGAAGTAAAGAAAAGGGATGAATCTCTCCTGTCTGTCTACTACCTCTTTTTTCTTTAGAAAACTTTTTCAGCTCTATCAAGCCCACACAAATGCTGAGGCTGAATATGAATGCTGTCGGGTGCTTGCTCCATGTGGGAGAGGCTTCAGAGGAAGAAAGAAATAAATATTTGTTGTGAAACAGGGGGCAGAGATCAGACTGCACAAACACATGAATGCAGAGACATGAGAGGAAAGAAGCGCAGCAAACAGATCCTGCTCCCCTCTCTCACGAGTTGTGCAAAAAGAGGACGTATAAGTAGCTTGAAGGCCATTTTGAGTAATTTCCAGGTGGGATAGCCACAGTGAGGCCATGGACACTCATCAGCTTCCTGCTGTCCCTCCACACATAGCACAATTTTTTGTATTTTTTTTAATGATAGAACAACTCTGTCTTCACTGTGGAAAAACTCTTATTGTGAAAAACATTTTAATTGTTACTGGGAATCTTTTACTTTTAAAATGTATTTTATATTTCCAAAGTCAAATTTTCTTTCTCCTTTCTTCAGCCATTTATCTAATTTTCTGTCTTTTATTTCTCCATTGTCTTCTATGTGAAGCAGAGAGAGAGGTGCAATAGGGGAAGGCATGAGAAAAAAAAGTCATCTGAATGGGACTTGGGGGAAAACTTTGGCAGAATTTCTGTCTTGTTTATTGGGAATTTCTGTGGGATGTCATCAGCCATTTTACCTGTCTCTGGGCTCAGTGCTCAGAATGCTGTGAGTGCAATATATCTACTATGTTCAAAGCACTGACTTCTTGCAGATTAGCAAGAAGGGGAGATTATTCATCTCTACTAATTCCTGTCAAGTCTCACTTTAGGTAGAAAAACTCATTAACTGGTCTAATATATTGCTGTGACTGTAGTACAGCAAAATTACTTCACTGAGTCACTTTCTGTGTGGTCTAATAAGAGTTAAGAACCATTCCAACAATGAAGGCAAGGGTGATATACTAACAGAAAAACTTATCCAGTGACAATAATATGAGTTTTCTTTATATTGCTTGATACCTTCCATGGTTTATCCTTCAGGTCTCTGTCCCCTTTATGCCCTATATGACTTTTTCTGGGTAGAGAGTCTATTCTTGTAAGGCAAAAGGCAATATTTTCACATCAACAAAGCCACATGACTACCCTAAAGAAAGCTATTTTAAGCAAGCAGAGATATTTTCAAAGTTTGAGGCACAGTGAGTGAGACTTTTTCTGGAATTTTTTGCCAGTTTCATTCCTTGGAAATAACATTTGGAGTTTCAGCTTCATTCAAACCTTTCTGACAAAGCCAATATTCAAGGAGAGGACTGAAGAATAACCACACGATTTGTTCACCCATCCTGAGCAATATGTACAAGCTATTCTTCACAAAGGATTCCTTGGAAATTCCACTACTCAGTATGAAACCCTGCCTGGAGGAGAAAAAGTGTATTGCTTCAGAGACACCAACGTCTTGGAGTTTAGGGTTCACTGACATATTTTTGAGTCTTAAAACAAATCCAAAAGATGACTGGGCACCACAGGGCTCAATCAGAAATCTGTAGGAGGTAGGCAGACTCATCAATAAAGCAAGATTATCAATAAGGAAACCAAACCCAGCCAATTTCTGTGGCTTTCCACTCTTCTAAACTGTCTCACAAACAATATGAACTGCATCATTTCCAACTCTGATTGATTGTACCATCATTTGTATATATAAAATTTTCTCCAGCCTGTGACTTCTGCCCTAGACTACCCAAATTTATTACCATATGTTATGCAAATTCTTCTTTGTGTGACAACAGGCTCTGATTTGACCTCTGTTCACAAAAGAAAAAAACACAATATCTAATATATCATCAATATTTGGAAAAGCATCTCTCAAAATGTCTTTGATCATCCTTACTTTTAAAGTCAAGATAATCTACTGTTTGAATGTCTGCTTTTACTTTGAAAAAAAAACCTACTCACACCCTTTCCTGGCTCCCTCTCACATCTACAGTCACACTAATACAAATGACTTTAGAGCTGGGCTTTTTGTAATTAAATAACAAAATTGATTTTAAATTGCACAAGTGATCTTGGGCAACAGATATTACCCCAAACCGTGACATTTGTAACAAACTGGGAATCAGAAACTCTTTGCGTCATCCAGATGTGCATTCTGAGTTTACATAAAAGTCAGTGTAACAGACCCGTTTTGTGATGGGTGTTTTATAAATGTCACATATCCACAAGGCTAGACTTTGTAAGTCAGGAATTGGAGGACAGGTCTACAGACCCAGGAAATCCACCTCTCTCAGGTCTTCTGATGAGTCTGGATTCTTTGTTGCTACCTGTCGTTTCACCTCATTTTCTAGGAGTTACTTTATATCCCCATATTTTTGGGATACTGTAAAGCTCAGTACTGTACTGAGCTTCTAGAAGCATGACTCAGCTGCCTTTGAAAATCAGTTTCATCACAGTGACTAACGCAGTCAAATTAAATCATTTAAAAGGCAAACTCAGCACTGAGAGCGATATTGCAGTTCTTTGTGTGCTCCCCAGCTCCAAGTGCTGCACTTCACAGCTAGGCTGAAAGGGAACAGGGTCTTTTTCCAGCTATCTCTGGTTTCCATTGACGTCAGTCTTCTGAGAAGGGATGGGTTTCCCCATTCATTCAGGGATGCTGAGTGGCACACAAGATTTGCTGAAACAAGGGCACAGCACATTTTTCATCCAGTTTAGTCCAGGTCTTCTTTAAAACCCCAAGTGACATAGGTAAAACAAGCTGGTGTTCTCGGTCTAAAAGCTAGTGAAACAATTGATATAAAACCCTTCATCATCATTTGCATTGTGACAGAATGGGTATGGAAACTGAGCTGCTTATCATTTCCATCCACAAGGCTCACATAGGCAAGAACTGCAGTGCCCAGGCAGCAGCAGATGTAGAAGCTCAGTGTCCCTGTGCTGTCATTCTTGCAAACAGAAGACTTGAACTTGCAGACCTCTTGACCTGGCACTGTCTGCAGGTTCTTGAAACTGTACTGCCCTCATAACCAAGGTCCCGCTTCATCAGAACCAGTCTGTGGCTGACAGAAGGGTTAATTATGGGGAAGAAAGAAGACAGCCGCAATAAGTTGCAGCAAGTTCACTGCTCCCAGACAAAGAGAACTGACCACTTGAGCCCAAACTCAAATCACAGGACTTACAAGAATAGGAAAGTATTAATGAGTATGAAGCTTAAAGGACCATTTTCTAATTGCTCATCTCCCACACCTGCTCAGGACTGACTGACCAATAAAAAATTCTCAGGGCAGATGTTGACAAGTTCAGACAACAGTCATGGTCTGAACATTTCTTTGTTTTGGTTTTAGTGTTTTGAGTATTTTTTCAAGAAAAAAAGCTGAAAGCATGGGGAAGTGACTTTATAATATTAGCTCCCACTTTCAGATAGTTATGAAGATCACATGTTGGGTGACAAATAGCCTGAGATGTGGTTTCTTACCCTGTGGCTTACTCCACTACTAATCTCTCAAGCCAGAGTGCAGGGAGAAAGCCCAGCTGTGTCCATTGGTGTTCCTACCAAATTCACTGGAGAGTGGCTGCTCTGGCTTACTTTTCCTGACAGGCCAGCAGCCTTCCCCCAAAAACATGCCAGCCTGAGTATCTGCCATTTTAAGCAGTTTCCAACTTTATATAGAAAACCATGACCACCTGTTGTTACCTGTGGCACCTCGTTCCTTCACAACCATCAGCTTTGCCATCTCTCATCAGGGCTAATCCTCAACAACAGCTGATTCATCAGGTGGAATCCTAAACTCTGGATACTGCCATGCCCTCTTCTGGGATTACTCCAGATTTACACCTGTGTAAGAATGTGAAGAGCCAAATCCCCAGGCTACAATGTGTTCGTTAAATCCTTGGCAGCATTCACAAAAGGGGATGAGAGCAAAAGTGGCCATAGATGGTGTTTTATTCAGTCTTGTCTGAAAACTGCAGAATTTGGAGCAGTTCCAGGGCTTTGCAAAGTTGCAGCAGCTGTCACAGGCCCAGGAGACCTCCTGAGTTGCACAGGATTATGAAAGTGTGGCATGTTGTGGCCAAGCTTACTCTGCCCCTGAAACCTCCCCTTCCTTGGAAAGTAGTGGGAAAAAACTCTACCATCTGAGGTCTAGCATATAGAAGGCTTAGTGTCTTAGTAAAAGAGAATTTCAGCTGGAATTTGTGGGAATTCAGATCTATGTACTGGTATGTAGTGTGAGAGTTCTTACATAAAGGCATTGTAATCCTCATGCCCAGTGAAGATCTGAAGTTATTGCTGTAGCAGACTACTCTTACTGATATCAAGGAACACTCAAACCAGCAACAGAATAAAAAAAATTAATAATAATATTAATAATATAATACCCCACACCACTGAAAAAGTAAGAAATTTGCTATATTTCTCACTCCAAAAATAAAGAAAAACAGTATTCAGAAAGCTCAGTACTTTACTTTTGTCCAAAGTCATTCTGCTGACAAGACAACAGGGAAAAGACCTCTGTTCTTGCAATATGTTCTGCACAGAACCAGAGAGGTTAAGCAAAAAAATGCATCACAGTTAATGTGCCATGTAAACCTGTTGGAGATGTGATTATTTTGGGGACTCTATCAAAAAGCTAGATTTCTTGTAGATATCTTCAGTTAGGAGAAAAGCACAGTGATGGAGTGAGGCACTCCTTTTAGCCAGCCAGTTCTTGTTATGGAGAAGGTACAAAGGCTCATATCAGTAGTGATCAACTAAGAAGGGGAATTTTTCAATTAATGCTCTTTCCCACACTTGGATGGTCTTCCATACTTGGCCATCCTTAGTCTTGTGCTTCATTGCAGTTTTTTGCTCTCATGGTTTCAGTTGCCACATTCTTAGAGACAGAGACCAACATGTAGCAGTAGTTAGAAATACCTTTCTCTGTCCATGTGCTTTGCACCTCTCTGCTTTGAATGGTGAGGTGACTGCAGAGGAAGCGGGTGCTGTTCTGGGGATTCATGACATAAATGAGCTTGGCTGTTTTGCAACAGAACCGGAATTAGACAGCATCAATTCTAGATCTCTCCCACACTTTCCATGTGATTTAGCCCAAACAACAATACATTATTCTTCCTAATTGCATGTCAGCCGTGTTGGTGTGCTCACTCATTCTGCCCCAGGGATCCAATTCAGTTAATGTTGAGTAGGCAGGTTAGGTAAAAAAAAATTAATGAGTCCATTTACTTTCCAAAATTTTTTTGCAGGTAGGAGGATCCACCTCCCTATTTTCAAATGCTGGAAGTGGCAAATATGAAGCAGCTTCACCTCCTTCTTATGACCTTTCATTCCCTCTGGCAGCATCTGCATTGCTAATAAATTTTGTGTGTGCAATTACAGGACAAGCTGGCCCAGAATTCAGATGTGGTATTGAGATGTCACCCGTAATAGTCATGCTGAAATGGATTTATCCAGGAACATTTCAGAGCTATTTTTGTTCATTTCATATCCTCTGAATTATTGTAAATAAACACTGTAAATACTTATCAGAGAGAGATGAGTGTTAGTCCAGATAGAGGGCTGGCACTAACATCATGAGAAATCAATGTGTGGAGTGGTCTTAATAGGACCATCTGTTTTCCAGCTATATTTTAACCTTGTTTGACTTGTAGGAAATACATAGTTCTTTGGCACAGGCATTTGAAAACTGTTCTTTATTTGGTGTGGTGCTGTGCCCAGTGTAAAGTGCGTGTGCCACTAGGCTTTCACATGGCTTGGCCATCACTAGGTGTTTCAAGAAGGGCCTTAAGGTGGAAATGCCTGAGATCACAAAGATCTTCAGGAAATGGAAACCTTTACCGCAATGTAATATTTGTGCTATTGTAAAGACGACATGATTTCAGAACTGCTTCCGTTTGGAGCAGGTGTTATGGAGCAGGTGTTATGGAAACATGCTCACACAGCTGGATTCGGGTCACGCATTTTGGTATCCAAATTAGGCCTCTGTAGGTGCAAGGGCTGAGCAAATAACATAACTCACTGCTCTTCAAAGAAGTACCGAGTCTCCCTTGACATGAAAAGAAAATATGCTTGCATTCAGGTCAGCTGCTAAAAGTGACCCATGGTTACTTTTCACCACCAAGTGTTGAGGGAGTCAGCTCGTGGTCTGAAATACCCATTCCTCTCATACACACACAACTAAATCATGATCATTACAGTAGGCTAAAGTCGTAATTCAAGTTTCAAAATCTTTTATCCACCACGAAGTTCTTAACTATTTTAATGTCTCTCATGTATATGTGGGCACTTCAGGGAGATAGAGGAAAAGTAGCTCTCTAAATATATGAGTTTGAGATTCTTATCAAAGCAGTGAGAGTCTGACAGGGATTGTTCTACTTATAGAAGTAACTAGCGGGATGTCTAACCTACCTGACAAATACCCTAGAATAATTTGTCCCTTTAATCACGGCAAAGAGTTTAACATTTTCATACCTTTTTTGTATTCAGATTTGTGTGACTTCTGAAAAGGAACACGATGGCTTTATCAAAGTATACAGCGGGAAGAAGAAAGGCTTTGTCCCCATAGATGTCTTAGAAAACATCTGATTCCAACAGCCCACTCTCTGCAGTAGGAGCCCTTTGTTGGCAATGCCTGTCTGCCTCATCTCACACTGTGTCAACCCAGATGGGCTGTCTTGCAGATGTTCAGGGAAATAGTGAGAAAACTGCAACAACAAGAAGAAAAAGACATTTAGACTGCCACAGCAACACTAAAAATATGAAAAGTTGAATGTTTGAAAGAAAATGTAGTCAGAAACCACCAGGGAAATGAGAGGTCCTTGGATACTAACAGGAATAAGGTAAGTGGGGGGCAAAAAGAAACCTGGGCAGATTTCTGGTGCAAGGTGGCTGCTACAACCCTGATGGAGACAGACAGCTTGTTCTGAAGGACTAAACTTGCGTTCTGTTCTTGTGTCTTAGAAAACTGTTGGACTGCTTTCTTGTTTGAAGTGTGTATTTCAGGGGAGGGGGGAAAATACCGTTCAAACTGTCCTCATACTACAGTCCAATGCTTGTAGTAAAGTGCGGCTGTAGTTCCACAGTTTTGTCCCCGGTATCAACCGAGTTTAAGCGTTTAGTCCTGGTGTTTAGTCTCATAACAAATCAGTTTGGAGACAACATGTGAATGTCAGTTCAAGAAATGCACTGTGCCCTGGAAGCTGGCAACTTTCTCTTTCTGAGCAATCTTCCCATAGGAAAGAGTAGCGAATGTGTGTGTCCTTTGTTTTCTCTGTGTACGAACAAAAGCTCTCAGCGTATGTTGGGCGTGTGTTGGCTGCTCTAATAGGTCACAAGAATAGCTGGTCCTTGGATTCACAAGCCTGCTTGGAAGCAACGCTCTGTGTTTCCTTCACCTTTTTCTGGTGATACAGAAAATGGACAAAATGCTGGGAGACAGCCACAGGCTTGAAACATTTTATATTTTTCTGTGTTTATCGCACTTAAAACATTTTATATATTAATGCTATTTATAAAAAATAAAACAGTTAACTAACCCACTGGAAGACTGAAAATGTTAGGAAAGGACAGGCTGCACAGGGGAGTGAATCTGTAATTATCAAGATGCAGAACTCGTGACAGAAAGGCACTGAGTGTCTTGGTGTTGTGTTCACACACCAAAGCTGACTTCTTCATTTGCTAAATAGAAGTTTTGCAGATTCAGCAGTAGATTCACCAACATAAATTTCTCCTTGACATAAACCACAGTGATCATCCCTTGAGTCTTCTCCATGCTAATGAGACTGTGCAGACATCCCTATTTTGTCCATATAAGCCTCCGTCTTCAAATGTGTTTTGGGCACATGAGCCTATTGGTACCTGACAAGCAGTCAGTGGGACCTGTGGGTCTTGACCAAATTGCACAAGTCAGTCAGTGCCAATCCTGTTGTAGAGCAGGGACCCTATGATATTTGAAGACAGGGAACCTAATTTCCAAGAATTTAATAGGATGTAATTGCACCAAATACACTTAAAACAGCTTAGCATGCATTATGACGTAGAGATTAAGCCCTATCCTAAAGCTCCCTGCTGAATTCATGCTTTCTTTGACTAGCTTGAAACTGATTGCCTGTCTTTTCTGTGATTAACCACAAATTGATGTCCTAAATCCTGATACTGCATGCCAGGCCAGTATAGGCCTTTGCAAAGTGGATGCTCTTTCTAAAAAAGAAGATACTGGTCCTGTTCACATATATAGAGGCAGTTTGAATCTGTGTTGCACAGCCCAGGTCTCAGTAGCTGAGTAGCCCTATTTGAATAGTTGATCTTGCTCAAAGTCTTATAAAAGTCAGGAGAGTTCTGTACTTGACCAGAAGTTCGCTGAGCGGATTTGCTTTCAGTCTCTCAGAGACGTATTTTGCAGCTCTTATGTATCATTTAATTGCAGAGGAAGTTGCAGGGCTGTCAGCTGCTGAAACATGGCCCTTTATGTTGTAACCAGTCCATACTGATTATTAACAACCTCCTGGCTGATCAAAAGTATCTGATTTCATATCTTCTGTGGGAATATAAGCTGGGGTTTTTTCCACTTCAAACAACATTTGCACAGCTCATTTGCCTAAGTAACTAATAAACTCAGTGGGAGAGGATTCTGATAAGCCTTAAAGATCAAGAACAAAAACAGTAGAGACACGTTAATCCACTCTGCTTTATAAGATTATTTTTTTTTATACCTGTTCAAAGGAAAAACTCAAGTGTTTGTTACAATTAAAATATGTGCTACTTTTGATCAGGCCTGTCAAGTGGACAAAAGGAAATCTATTAATCTATACATATGTGCTATTGTTTACATAATTGCATCATACTGTGATTCCCTCCCTTTTCAGTCTTCTATGACTTTGATTTATCCCTACAATGTGCATCGTACTATTCAAAGAATTCTATTAATATTACCTACAAATCACAATGGCCTTTAATCAATGTCAGTTTGATTCCTTTTGATACTGAGCAATAAATAATAAAGTGACTGAGTAAAAACAAAACAGGCCTTATGTGGACTGCATTACATCTGAGAAACTATTGCTTCTGAACCAAAGCTTTCACGCTTATCTTTTCTTTGTGTTGATTGGTTTTGTCTTTTTACTGGGCTTTTGCTGCCATTCAATATGTAGATGTAGTTTATGCCTAATTTAGCAAGAAGCACATATCATATATGAGTCTTACTTTAAGCATGTGTTTCATTGGCTATTTCCATGCTTAAAGCTGAAGTACTTTGCTAAATTAAGGTCATTTGACTCACATTTATTTTGGATGCCTTACTCTGAATCCAGACAAGTATCTCATCACTCCTTTTACTACCATATGCAGTTTGCAATAGGTGCTGTGTTAGCAAGCAGTTAAAAATCAGAAGATGGAATGGATTTTATCTGACATATGCTCAGAAAAAATTGAATTTGAGGAAATAAATGCTGCTCAGATTTAATTTAATATTCTGCTTAATAAAGACTATGTGATGGTTGGAAGGAGAATAGAAGTGTATGTGTCTTGGCTTTTTTGCATCAGACTGTAGAATTTTCAGTTACCCACCTTGAAGAGCATTCACTCAAACTATCAGCAACAGATGTTACTGAGCATTTCCATTTAAAATTTACAGCTCTTGCATTTGTCATGTTTAGCAAACCATTTCTAAAGTATTTCTGCAATGTATGCAACACGTGTAGATTCAGAGGGAAGTTTTGTGGTTGGACCATTGTTTTCTAGCATACAGAAAGTAGTTTTAGCCATTCAACCTCTCATCACAGCATAAAACCAGCTACAGAATATTTTCATAAGTGCCAGGAACAGTTAATCAACATGCATTGAGTATGAGCTGCCTGAATCTTGATCTTCTCCCTCCAGTAAATAACACAGTATCCCAGTTTACTATGACCTCTTTCTACACTTGGCCATTTTGCCTCAGTGACTCCATCTGGGGATGAGTGCTGCAGCACAACACCGTTCAGCTGTGGATCCATTGCCCCAGGGAAACTACTACACTTACGCCTACAAACATTGGATAGAATTGCTTACAGGCCATTTTGCTAATTATTTGTCAAGATTCATCTGACTCAGTGCCATCAGAGGAACCCGCACAGGGTCAGCAGAAAGTGACATAGGAGGTTTGGAAGAGCTACAACCTTCTAAAGAAGCCGCTAGAGACCATATAGGTTTTCTAAAATGGAACTAGACAGGTGCTTTTGGAAAATGAACCCAACTCATTTATTTTAAATATGTGCAGACAAGTCTGACTTATTGAGCATTTAAAAGACATTTTTCTTTTCATAAAAGATGCTAAATAAATGCAGTATGTCATATCAATCTTATCCCATTTAAATCCAAAGTAAAAAAGAAACCTTGAATTCCACAGGGACATTCATTTCTTTGCAAAAGGCTCCTCAGTGTTACTGTTCTCCCAAAAACCTATGATGTCATTTGTCTGATCTAATTATATCTGTACCAGATAACACCTGACTACTACATATCTTGTACCTTTTACAGTACCTCTGAAGTTACTGGTCATGATTATTATTAGAAATGCAAAAAGAGGTGCATTTTTCCCCCTTTTTCTGTCTATAGAATTTCCTTTACTGGCTGGTGGGTAACAGTGGCTTTCTAAATAGAACACATAAAATATAAGGAGGGAGGAGTGTGAATGATATTCCCATGCATACTCCTTCTGTACTTTGCTCTACTACAAATAGGATCAGACCAACACAAGTGTTTCATTTCATATTTGAGATATTTCATAATAAATGTGGTCCCAATTTTATCATCCAGATTTTGCACACTACATTTTGTAAAGCAAGGAGAATAAATATTTTCTCCAGTGGGAATATATGTCATCACAATGTTGAGTTTTCCACAGCTAAAAAGAGCATCTGGATCTAAGAGGTACATGAGAGTTATTTTTAAAACCATCCTTTATATAGAAAACTGTTATGTGCCTGGAGAATGAACACTTGGCAGGGTTGGTACAAAAGAGGCCCAGAAAAACTGTAGTAGGACTGCTGCAGGTCAGCATGTACGTCCATCTCCTGAGTGGCCCATGAAACTCTACACGGCACTTGCCTACATTAATGCCATTTGTTCAATCAAATAAGCTTAAATTAATTCCTTATTTTATTCATGTACATACAAGCAACACATGCATGTAAAAATATGTATGTATATCTTACATTCACTAACGTCAACCCAATTGCAAGAACACATGCCCTTAAAAATTCTGTCATGACTGAATTTTTCTTCATCTTACTGTGCTCAGCACCTAGATAGGGTGGTGGATGGTGCCCAGTAGGTACTGGGACAGGCAGCTAGATTGACAAAGTCTAGAAGTTTTATCTCTTTTAGACAATGTAGATAATGTATAAAGCCAGAGCTGCAGCAGTTGAACTGGAAAATAATGCAGAATATTGAGCAGAGTGTAGATGCTCTCTGCTCTGAAATGCACGTCGTTCATCGGCAAGGAGAGGGCTGCATGTCATGTACAAAGAGGCAGCCTGAAAACATTGTCAGAACATCATGTAAATCATACTGCTTTGACCCAGGTGCCTCACAATGATGAGATACTGAAAATAAAGACTAACTTCTCCTGGGACACCAGGAGAGGAAGGAGAGGAAGCTAGGGGGCTTTAAAGAAATGCTAATGAGTCACACATGCAGACCACGAGAAGCACACCTAAATCTACCTTTGTTAGACCGAAGTAAATCAACATCTGGGTAATTACTATGCTACCAACAGCTTGCCAGCTGACAGGGTCAGAGGCTGACAAGACTAAACTGAGAGACCGTGAGAGTTGTTTCAACTTTGCATCACAAACAGGAAAAATTGAGACATAGCCGTGGGTAAAATTCAATGTTTAAGAGAAGCAGTGCAGCAGTGGTACTGAAGCAAACCCTTCAAAGTGTGTTGCCTGTTCCATGTCGCTCTCTCTCCCTGGCAGGGCCAGTCCAGGTGGCCATGGCAGCAGAACCCACCCCTTGCTTTCTTCCAAGGGGAGCACCGCAGGAATATGGGCACAATTGCAGAGCAGACCTCTGGGCTCTTTCCAGACTGCCCACCCCATGTCAACAGAGCCAGCCACTCTTCATTTCAGCCATTTTCTTTCCAGCCAGTCTTCCTTTCAAGGGTCATGCCAGTTCAGTTGCTGGCTGGCAACTGCTTGCCCCTATCTCAGAAGAAAATAATAAACATACTATAAATAATCCCAAGGAATACAGCAGACAAACAAACCAGCAGTCCCCAAAACCTTAGAGTCTAGCCTTCCTGCGTGCCCCTACAGTGCTGCAAACTGCCCTGCAAAAAATGGTGGTCCTTTGTGCCTCCCTGAGAGGTGTCACTCACCTCTTCTGCTTCTGATCTTTCTCTGTCTGGGCAGGTTGCAGCACCTTTCTCACCAGCTGTCTTCATTTTATACCGAGTCCCACTCTGTCCTGCCAGGACAAACCTGTCAGGCCCACCCAAAGCATCTGCTCTATTAAGTGTTTGCTGTCAAGCTCGTTGTCCCAAAAAAAGGCAAGTCTGGCATTGACCCTGGCTCAGCAGCCTTCCCACATGGACATCTATGAACTGTTTGAAAAAACCTCTTTCAAACGGTTATGGGGCTGCTGTGAGCTCCATTCCCACCAGCACTGGGGATAGAGAGTGTTCACTTCCGTGTGATGAAGGAGGGAAGGGGGGAAACCGCCTTATTCTGAGCCTTTGGAAGAAGTGTGCCTCTAAGGCCCAGGTGTTGCATGAGTCATACTAAACAAGGAACAGCTTCTGGTTTTAGCCCATCCACATTCTTTATTACTCTGTTTCTCCACATTTTGGCTCAAGAAATGCAAAGTGAATGCAAATATCTCCTGCTTTCTCTTTCACTCACTCCACACCATAATCAACTGTTGCCTTGTGTCTTTCTACTCAGTCTTGCAAAGGTCTTCCCTCCCTGGCTTTTCTCCTCCTGCCACAGGTAATGATTTCTGTGTATATTACCCAAGGTACAGTGACATCATCCAGCCCCACTGGTGTACCTGTATCTCAGTCGGGACTGATTATGGCCAGCACAGCATTCTGGTTTGCAGTTCATCCTGCTGCAAGGCAGCATAGGGTCATGTGGGATTTTTTAAAAATCCGTAGTAGACCACCTAAACGTAAGTCACTAGAGCCTAGATGAGTACTGGGAAGCTGAATTATTTGATTTGTGGGATTGAGTGTGATTAGGCCCCAATCACCCCCATCAGACTTGCCTACCACTCTTCCATGCTTGCAGACAGGGCTAAAGTTCATCATCCTACTCTAATAGGCACAGGGGAGACTAAGCTGACAGAACATGTGGTGTGTACTACCACAACACAGCTGCCCACAGTGCCTTCACTGACTAAGTTTGAAGTTCAGTCCTGCCAGGAATGAGGCATCAGCTGGACAGGGAAGAAGTAAGCCCAGGCCACTATGGTGTAAGCCGACAGTTGCCCCATAAAAATAGTACCCAGATCCCATGTATTCTGTTTCTTGTTTTACCATGGACAAAGTAATTCACCTAATGGTACTAGAGCTATAATGATAGCTAATATTGTGGTAGGCAGTGTAGAAAAGCCCACTGGAGCAATTGGGGGGGGCGGGGGGGCAGCATTTATGTAGTTTGTAGCATTTTACCATATAAATAAAATGGTAAATATATAAAAATAGTCCAAGACAAATTATTAGCTTATTCTTACCCCTCATCTTATACCTGTGGCTTTTAACTGCCTGCTGTATCTTTTCCGTAGAGATGCATACAGTCCTGTGGCTTCTAGAGGTTACTGTAATGCACATTATTAGTACAACTGGCAGGCAAATCTGCTTTACTGACATCCTGAAAGTAACTCATTGGTGCTTTATGGAAAGAAAATCATATTAGTGTAATTCCTTTACATAAATTTTCACTGGATGCGATGCTAAGGCATTTCTTATAGTTTTCCTTAGGAGTGCAAAAGCTTCAACATAACCAGACTGGAAGAGGGACATTTCTTCCTGAAGACTGCAGCACCAAGAGCACTGCTATCCTCCACAGCACTTGCAAGGCTCTGCTCTCTGAAGACCTCAGAGACACCACAAAGAACCCATGCCGACCCTCCATCCGAGTACCACAAGTGCAATGGGACATGCAAGCCTGCTTGCAGTCTTAACTTGGACAACTTCTGTATCCTGCACACATTCACGCATTGTGTGCAAATAAAAGGTGGCAGCCTGGTCATGCCTGTATCTTCAGCATCCTTCCCACAGACAATGAAGCCTTGCTTGTAGTTGGGTCTCAGCTGCCCTGCAGCAGGGCTGGAGTGCAGGGTCAGTTTGCTGTGCAGAAAGCACCATTTCCCAGTCAGGGGTCAGGCAGCACGTGCCCAAGGTTGTCCATATCGTGTTCACAGGTCATAATGCTGTAGCTTGGTTTCTCAAAAATCCCAGTGGCCTTTATGTTGGCTCATGTGATGTTAATAAAGGTTGTAAAATACAGTCTGCTTTTCTGCATAATGCACCCCCCAACACAAACCCAATCACCATAACACATCAGCTGAGAAATCAGATGCTGGAGCAAACACAGTTCTTCATCTGACTGCACTCTACTCACCCCTCAGACTTCAGTTACTTGAAGCCTGCTAATTGAGAAGGAAGCTCCTTAATTTCTTGAGTTTTAAGAGCTCTTTAAGAAGCCTTCCTGCTTCAGTGCTCCAATTATGCCCCTCATAGATTTAGCTCACTAGTCACATTTAATGCTAGCAATTAATGGAACAATCTGCAGCAGGCCGGAGGCATCAAAGGAGCCTCTTGACTACAGTGCTGTCTCTGTGAGTGAACTCCTCTGAGTGCCGGATCAGTGCAGCATTGGCTGGTAAAGGTAATAGGAATGGTCACTTTTGCTCTCATTGTAAGGTGATTCCACCTCCAGACTAAGCCAGATCATCCTCACCCCTAAAAGTCCTTTTTGAAGGCAGGCATCACCAGGTAGTGGTCTTGGCATGTTTTAACTTACAGATCAGGATGATACCCCCTGGCCCTTCAGAGTATTACCTCTTTCATAGCCATGTTTCAAAGATGTTTCCCTTTTGTAAGTGAGATTTCACCCTCTTTTAAGCAACTTCACTGTGGCTTTGGTCTCAGACCAGTCAAGGAAAGAGACCTGACAAGCAGACAGAGCAGAATCTACTGTAATGTTGTAGCCTCTGAGCGTCTCCACAAAAAGATGAAGATTCAGCACCTGCTTAGTGGAAATCCAAATGCAGATGGGATGAGTGCCTTGCCTTCCCCTCCTCTCCCCCCCACTGTCCTGCGAGCCAAGGAAGGAAGAGCTGACAGTGCTAATGAGATATGTAGCAGGTGATGTAATTATCATTTGAGAGCCTGAGTAAGATAAGACAGATGTTACTTTCAAGGTTCATTGCTCTGTTAGCAACACCTGCTAACCAGCTTATATGATCCACCCCTTGGCACACCAGATACAGACTGATATTAAACGAACTGGTTTGAGTAAAACCAAAATACAGTAGGTGATGCCAAAGCCATAATCAAGGCCTCCCTTAAATGGTGGGAGTCGCAGCAGGAAGTGTAAACAGGGACATAAAGGACTCTTAAATAAAGTAAATTCATCCTTCCTAATTCCTGAGAATCTGTCTCAAATCTGTTACGTCACCACAAGTCTGTTATTCCCAAAACAGAACCATCAGCTTTGCACAGAGCTGCTGAGGAATGGTGACTCTCTACTCAGCTGCAGGCTGAGAAATAAGGTAATTAACCACGGGTTTAAGGTTCAGATAGGAAGAAGGGTTCAGCTGACATTCACCTGATCAGATTCAAGTGGTGCTGAGGAATGGAGGCAGCTCTCGCCTTAGAGGGAGTGGCACAAGGAGCCTTGAAGTGTGTAAAAGCCAGAGGTGATTGTCAAATCACAGTCAAGCAGTTGGAAAAATGCCCAGCACAACAGATCATCACTCAAATAAGCAGCATGGGGTTGGGTGCTCGGTTTTGCCCTAGAGAAGATGAAGCGAAGCGAGAAGACTGTGGATCAACTCAATCCCCTGCTTCCTGCATGAAATATCACAACAGTTTTATTCTGTGTGATGCTTGGATCTTTATTCATCCATGCTACTGAGGACTGAGAACAAGTGGACAAGAGTGATAAAAATCCATTAAACATGGGACAAGGTAAGTGAGTTAAGACTACAGTACTTTGAGTCTTGTACCTCTGGAGTCCAAAGTGTTACCACAAGACAGACATCGGGCAGCAACTAGTGCTCTATAAATCACTGTAGACTGAATTAGACTAACTCTAAAGTTACACCCACAAAAAATGTTGTTCTTGTTCTTAGGCTTATCTGGTTTGTGGGGAGCAGCACAAGAGCTTAAAGGGAGATGGTGTTAACAGTATCAATAGGCACAGAAGAAATATATTCTCAACTTGACAAGACAAAAGAACTTGATCTTTTCAGGTTGCGTTCCCTCACTTAAATATTTTTCAGGTAATTAACAGCACGTACCAGCAGAGCTGATGTTCCTTGAAGAAATGTGAAACATTTATTATTCTTCTTGTCTTCCTTGCTGAAATGATTGAGGTGAAAGAAAGGTTAGGAGTCTTTTCTTGGTTGTCTTATTTCTCTTTTGTCTTTTACATTGGTTCCAGGAAAGGAAAATCATTAATCACCTATCAAGACAGCAGATAAGAGTTGCCTTGGGGTTAGAGAGGATTGGAGAAGATCATTTAAGCATGACAATTAATTGAAATGAGTAAGATGGGGACAGACTCTTTATTCAAAAGTAAGTAGCAGGTGATAGACAACAGGTTTGGACTGGTATTAAGAAAAATTGAGTGAAGAAACTTAGCTGATGAAGATAGAAAGTAGGAAATTAGTTACAAGGTAAAAAGAAAAAACAGTAAAAGAACGGAGCACAAGGTTTATGGCGATAATCCCATTTTATTTATTGTTTTAAATTATTCATCTGGAAACCTCTGGCTCTGCCTTTCCTTCTAATTATGTTAGCTGTCTCAGTACTACACAGATGAAGCAGTGGGAGCCAAACAGCAGCACCTTTGAGGCTCCCAAAGAAGAATATTTCAGGTAGTGATCGCATTATGCACATCTGTGATAAAGTTTTCTCCCCCAGGTAGACTCCCCAGATACTGCAGGTATATATCCTGGAATGCTGCAGCTGCTGAGTTGCATGAGTCCTTATTTTACCTTTTGCTGGTTTTATTCATCCTGTGCTTTTGGCACAGCTGCCAACAATTCCATCATCCTTCTCTTCACACAAGCTTTCCTCTGTGTGAAGGACTCACTGGGAAGCTCCTGCTGACCTCTCACCTCTCCCAGATTTGCTGCAGACTCACACTGAGGTTTTATGCTGGGCAGACAAAATGACTGAAACACCTCCAGCTTTTATGTCCTTTGTGAAGGAGGTGCCAAAAAACTGAGGAAATAAACTGCTTTGAAGAGCCAACATAACACAATAAAACCTGCCCACAATCTAAAAATACCTAAAAGAGGCCTTTCCTATGAGGCCTTTCTTCTGAAAAGTCTTACGTTAGGAACAACTGGGGATGAAATGCTTTTAACCATGTTCAGCAATAAAAAGCCTGCATTCATAAAAGTCATTGGGAGATAAGACTTGACCAGCATAGAATATTTTAACTGCAATCAGTTTTCACATGGGTTACTTTCTTCCCTTCATTAAGCTCAATACATTCTTTCCTATATAAATTCGATGTACCATACCCATAAAAAATGCAAAATTTTCTTGATAGCGTATTTTGAATCAGAATCTCAAAAAATCCCAACTTCAGCTTCTATAAACTGCCATTTCTATAAGAAAATGGCATTAAAAAAATTAATGTGGCAATGGATGCTGCTTCTTATATACTTAGGTGTTTAAAGATACTGTAGGGCTACAGGGCGATGTGGTGTCTATTTGCAGGGTCTGGTATTCTTTCCTATTGAGACTATTTGGATTTTCAGCCAAGCTCTGGTACGACACAGGGAAAACACACGACACTGCAGTCACAATCCAAATTTGCCATTGGAGAAGCTGCCAAAAAAGCCCCTTTGGTCTCAGAGGAAACCTGAGAAAGGAAGAGGTTTCCAGGAGGAAAAACAAATTAAATTCACTAATATTATCAGCTGGTTATGAATCCTTTCTATCTAGAAGAAAGGAGGAAACAGGACTGAAATCATATTTCAGAGGCAGTGATATGTTCAGAAGTTGAAATTTGTCTCCTGACTGTTACTGAATAACTCTCAGTCTTTAAACTAGGGCAGAGGCAACCAGGACTGTTTTTGTCTTCTCTGTGCCCTGAATGTGCATCTCTTAGTGAATCCTGCCATGCAACCTCGAAGGTCAGGGACTCTTAGATGTTACCTCTTGGGGGCAGAGTTTTGTTCTGGAGTGGTGGTTTCCAGATAAATTAGTCATTACTCTCCCGTTCACCTTCATTAAAAAAAAAAAGGGCAATTGAAAGGGTCCCCTTTGCATTGTGATGGATGGCCTAATAAAAAGGCACCCACTCACCTCTTCGAGCTGACAAGAGGTTCCCCTGCTACATGTGTGAACAATCCAGTTATGAGTTTTTAATTCCTGCTGAATAAAAGATCCATTTTGATAAATCCTTGATGACTTCTAATCAAACTTCAATAATTGGTGCAATAATAATTTTTTGCATAAATATCCAGTTCAGCTTCTAGGTTAGAGCATGCAGAGCCAGGTTGATCTAAAGCATCAATCTTGAGAAAATTGGAGAAGTTCAAAATAAGCTCTCAGACGTATTTGCAATGCAAAGATAAACACTATTTATGCACGACTTGGCTAATTTTAAGTCTTGAAAGACTGATAACACCCAAAGCATCTGTGACTGAGGTTCACACACTAGGCTGTCATTTAGTGGACATTATACTAATTACAGTCCTGCTGGCTTCAGAGAAGAATTGTTCTGCAATGATCTGTGATGTCTTTTAAGACTGCTGTAATCACATGTATCACATTTTCATGTATTGAAAATAAGTCTCAAAGAACTGCAAATAAATATAGAAGAAAAAGTTCAGGTAGCAATTTCATTAAGATTGGGAACTTGAAACTAGCTCTGCTGCAACATGGCAGATTTCGCTTTCCAAAAACGATGTTTTCCTCGGATATGTTGGCTGGTACAATTCTCTTTGCATGCACTATTACTACTCTGTATATGGGGCATGACTCATGATACAGCACAACACAAAATGATAGCTAGAGAAAATTGAGCTTCTGAAAAGTGAAATTAAAGGGGAAAAGCCACAGGAATAAATAATGCAATAGACAGACAGGGCTGGAGCATACAAATGAGATGTCTCAGGACAAGTTTCAGCCTGTCGTCCAACCCCTGGCAGTGGGCTGTGGACACACTTTATCTCTCTAGCACCCAAAGGGGAGAGTCAAATAATTACAAGAGCAGCGTGACGCCACCTGCTATGAAGTGCAGGTATGTTGGTACTTGAGGATCAAAGACTTGTCTTTTTTCCAGCATCCACTCGTCTTTAGTCCTCTGATAAACAGTCTCAGACCACCAGCCAGCTCTGCCCACCTGCATCCTGCAAGGACAAACACCCGCATCAACTCCCCTGTGTTTCAGGTCTCAGCACTGCAACACCTTCCCACCCAGCAAGCCTCCTGTTTGCTCTGGATGTAGTGGGTCCAAGCCCAGCCACACACCTTCCCTTTGGAGGAAAGCTGCAGTCCAGATTTGCCCCCACAGTGGAAACATCTGTGGTAGAAGTAATTACCACAATTATTTCATGTTGGTTTTTTTGATGGTTTGTTTGTTTGGGGTTTTTTACTTAATAATCTGACTTGAACATTTGTCTTGAAGGGTCTCTTATAGCATTACATGACTTCAAGCAAGGCTTACAACTAATAAATATTTGTGCAAACTTTGCCATGTTTTAAGGAAAAGATTTCGTATTACTTCTTGTATTTCATACTGAATGGAATACACATGCAGAGCACTGTGCATGAGCTGAGCAGAGCATGCCTTACCACCTCTTCAGCTTTCTTTGGAGAACAGAAGAAATGGCACGTTTGGCAACTGGAAGGCAAACAAAGAGAAGGAACAATCAAATCTCTTGCTGCTGTACTGGCTCTGTAGATAAACACACAAATGTAACTTAATTATCAGGCCTCTTTTTTTTTCCCAGATAACTATCACTCAGTAGTAAGATGCAGAGGCTGATTTTATAAAAGGGTAGATGGCTTTAAATTAAATTAAAACAATAACTTCATAATGGCTTTTCCAGAACATAAACATCCTTCTAGAAAAAAATAATCAGATGTTATCATGAGAGCAGATAAGGTTTCACACCCAAATTGCCTTGACATTGCAACCTAAATCCAGGCAACTCATGTACTGTTTGTTATCTTAAGCTATATATGCCTTTCACTGGGCATGCCACCTGCCCTTTCGTTCTGCCTTGTTTTCCATACTCAGAAATGAGCTGCTAAAACTCTTCTCAGAAATGCTAGGATATGCATGGCCAGGAAAGTCATCTTGTATTGGCCCACCCACTCACCCTCCCACTCGACAGACATCTTTTGTTAAATCAATATGACAGAAAAGCCAGCAGAACAGGTTACATCTTTCTTTGAGCAAGCGCATATAGCACTTCAGCTTTGATCACCCTTGAAACAACTGGGAGCAAAATAACACTGACAATGGCCTCTATTTTCCTGAAGAGTGGAATCCCAGAGGAATAAATTAAATACTTGTATTCCACCCTTACTTTTAAAAGATGGCCTTCATCCCCAGCAAGTCAAGTCCCAGAGGTGCTGTCAGGGTTTTGTGTAGGCAAAAGTTTTAATTGTCAAGGGCCCATGGGTCAGACGAAACAGGTCCTAGTCCGGCTTCTCTTGATGACACCTGAAAGACTCTCGCAGAGAATAGAATCTGACCTCTCACTGCCTGTGTTTTAGCACTAAAAAGAATTAAAAAGCAGGTGAAACAAGATGGATTACGAAATTTATTTTTCAAAACAAGTGGAATGGAAGAGGCAGAGAAGGAAGCGATGGAGATTTCTGTGTTTGGGAAAAAGCTTAGAATTTCAAGACAAGAGATACATTAATGGAACATCATCATTCATAATTAGAACGTTTAAGGTGAATGCCTACATATGTATTCCATACAGAAAAACATGCAGTACCCAGTGAAGTTCATACACGTCTGCCTAAGAAGATATTACAGCCAGGGAGAGGGTGATGCTGTGCAGACTGTCAGTAGAGCCTAATGAGTTTTCAAGTCACTTTTATGTGAGAAGATATGCTCTGGGGAAAAAAAGGATACTAGCCCAAGCACACTATCAAATCCTTGTCTCTGTCAATGGAGAAACTCTAGTGAAACAATGTGAAAGCAATCCTTTGCTAAACACTCTCTCTGGTTCTCCAAAAATGGGTGCACTTGCTGATCTTACAAGACAGAAAAGTAGAAACCGGTGGAAACTGACATGGAACAAATTACAACACATAAAAATTTATTCTAGGTTTCTCCTCAGTTCTTTTCTTTTCATTTTTTCTGTTCCACACATAAAAATTCTGCGCTGAAGATACCAAGTTAAGATCTAGGATGGTCAGGACTGGGAGAGAGGAGTTTTCAGAGTACACTCTGTTCAACAGAAGTTGTATTAAGAACTGCTAATATTGATGCTGAAGTTCCAGTTCAGCACAAGGCAAATACAGCTCTAATCCTTTTGGAAAGTCATGACAAAAGATACTCACAAGGAGGTGAATCCCCTGTAAACAGACCCATTCAAACATGCTATGTGCTGACAGCCCACAGACACAAGATTTCTCCCAGACAAACCTTTAGAGATACCACAGACCTTCAGATCAGGACAGTCACATCCTGGAACTCACTGGAAAGAATGTAAGTCCTGCAGGTTTCCCACCCATCACAAAAAAAGTTTGAGCAGGAAGATCTAGAGATTTAATAAAAGATCCTAAGACACATTTAAAAAATAAATATGTGACCTGCTGAAAGGGAGATTATGTTACCTGTTCAGACAATGCAAAGAAGTTGAATAACAGCTATAGAACTAGTTGAAATTTAGGTGCTGAAAAAACTAGTGCTGGAAAAGGCATAAAAAATTATGCCAGACACATCAAAAATTACTTTCAGCAAGACAGTTATTCAAAAACTCATGAAAAGGATGGTTTCTGAGTAATTTTTTCCACCTGGTGTTATTGCTTTCAGAGAGCAAGGCCAAGGCCAGTGACAAGTTCTTTCATCCAAAGAAGACATAAAAAGCACCAAGAGCTCAAAGACAAGAAAAATTCAAACCAATGTTTTGAGATGCAAGGGTAACTGACTGATTGGATAAGATGACAGAAGGATGATAGAGTTTGACAAAGAGAAGACTTAGAAAACTATCTTCATCCTGCACAGAAGCTACTAGCCTCAAAAAAGCATTAACACTGCAAGACCGGGAATGACCCAGGAAATGTGAAAGACAGTGTAAGGGTCATGTCAGAACTTAACCTCTCTGAACTATTGTTGAAAACTATTGTTATTAGTCTGAAACATAAATGGGATTCAATCACTGAGAGGTGTTTTCCTGTAAGTATCCTTACCCTAAGCTATTCAAAGTATCCAAAGAAACAAAAAGGAATAAGGAGCTTAAATTACTTTAAGCATTAAAAATGGCATTTCTTTTGTCAAGAAGAGCTGCCCAAGTATTTACAGCATTAACCAGAGTTTTCAATTCTCTAACCACAGCTAATCTCAGCTTCAAAACCGGTTAATAGGCAGTCACTGAGAAAGGAAGGGGAGGAGGGGAAGGATTTGATGTCACACAGGTGTCAGGGCAACCGTAATAAAGTCAGAGAAATCACAATAATGTAAAGCACATCTAATGTAAAACACACACGTATTGCAAACCACACATATTCTAACTGTGGGCATTGGGCCCATGCCGACTTGACTGGCACATGAGTCAGCAGCAGTGAGCAGCAGCCCTGGGTGCTGACAGACACCTGCTCAGCCAGTCCTGTAATATGCAAAGAGGTTCCCTAAAATGCACTCTCTTAACCAGGGAGGGGCAGCAAGCACTTCCAAGATTGGCATTGAAGGGAAGTACCAGAAATCAATCCAATAGCCACTTATGCTCTCCTATACCCTCAGGCACTGGTTTTATGGAGGAAAAGATGGTGGGATCAGACAGGTTCTCATGGTGGCCAGACCTGGCATGGAGTGATCAGCCATTTGAGTTTATACATCACTGGTGGGAGCAGAAGACATGGTGGCCTGTGTTTGCTGGAAACAACACAAAACATTCCTGATCAGTGCTTTGAAAGCAGCTTTTCTGCTACTCTGCATAACAATGCAATCTTTTAACATAGTCCTGGGAATTATCCTTTTTCCAGTACCCTATTTGACTTTGTTGTTGATGTCATGGAAAAAAAGCAGTCAGTTGTTTACAGAGCATTCGATTTCTTATCAGTAGATCTGGGTATGAATAATTATATCACTTATATTAATACCATAGTAAGCCAGCTAATGGGCTACAGACGCCTAACAAATAACAGGATGAGAGAAGAAAGGGCAGATTGGCAGGAGGTTGTTTGCCTTTGCGAGGGTTGAATTATAGAACTGGCCAGGCTTCAAAACTATGAATCATTAAGGACATGCACACAGCAGTTTTACACCAGTGAGCTCTATTGACTGTAGAGGAACTAATATTGATCTACTAAACATATGGGAATGGGGAAGTAGGTCCCACATAGTTAAAAACATGTTTTAATGTCTGTCCTTTGAATTGTGTTGGCTCCCTGAAACACCCACACATTTCTGACATCATGACCAGACCTTTATCCTAAGCCTTTGAATGGATAAATGTGTCTTTTCAGGTTCACAGCGACAGAAATCTTTGAAACATGACTGGAAACAAGATCATTGTGAGTTACCATGCTTATCTTGTCTTGTATCTCACTTATCACATTAACCCAGTTTGCACTACCTACACTGATGTTTCTATTAACTGAGGTGTTTCTGAAAATAAAATAAAAGTAATTAAAGCATTATCTTACTTTTCCTTAGTTGATGGGATTTATCTTCATTTGTGCAAATGGGACAAAATACCTGCCTCACTGGGCTGCAGACATAACTGTTGTGAACCCTGACATCAGCAAGAAGCTACTGTACCGCACTTTGTTCTTCACTCCTGAAAGGGAGGAAGAAAGAATCTTGCAGACCATGAAGCTGTGATGAATCCAGAGGTGGGAAGTCAAACTATGACTACTTTTCTACCCTTATATACATTTCATTGTCCATTATAGGAGATAGTACAAATTAGCCTAATACTATTATAGGCTATTTCATGGGGCAACAGGCAAAAAAAAAAAAAAAAAAAAAAAAAAAAAAATAAAAAAAAAATAAAACTTTGTTTTTTTTTTTCAAA
>VZRN01003374.1:83585-151484 GCA_013397935.1 Dasyornis broadbenti | reverse complement strand
TTTTTTTTTTTTTTGTTGTTTTTTTTGGCCTCCTAACAAAAGAGAGTTTTATTGGGAGATTGAACAAAAGATTAAACATCAGTTTTCTGGATGCTTAAGAAGTATCTTCTAAATGTGAAGATGGAAAGAACTAGCAGAAAATTCAAAATATTTGGAAAAATACAAGATGTAGGCAACCTACCAAGCAGCAGGGCTGCCCCAAAAGAGGGAGAGATTGTTGATAACAGCTAAGAGTTGTGATGAAGGATGAACAGCTGAGTTTTAGCTTTCTTGAACTGGAGCCGGGGGTGACACATCGAGAGGAAATGCCAGACAGACAGGCTGAAATTTCATTTGGACACAAGCAGATGGGTCTGGAACAGAGAGATTGATCTGAGGCTTGTCCATATAAAGACAGTAATTAACTTTGTACTTACAGATGAGTCAGGTTCATGAGCAAAGAGGGGGAAACCACAGGCAGACTGCTCTGCAAGACTCAAAATGTGAGCTAATATTTTCCTTCCCTGTTTTCATGCCCATGAAATAATGTGTGCACTTTCACATCACTTGCTTCAGTGATTTCTTAAACACAGAAATCAGATTTTCCACAGACCTGAGCCTTCAGAGGAGTCCTGCAATACTAAAATAGGGTACTGACAACCACAGACATTGTCAGAAAAACAAGGTGCATTTCCATTTTGGGAATCTAAAGGGTTACTGACATAGGTACCAACAGTGAATTATGCATTAAATATTGCATGTGAGTGAGAAACATTTTATATGACACTTTGGGAAGAGAAAACTAAGTGCCACTGGTGCACCTTACTGAGAGACCTGGAGACTGAAACTACTGATCTTCTTTTTCACTGACCAGATGTGGACTTCAAGTTATTTCTGGAGCCTGTCAAGAGGGCATCAGGCTGGTTTAGATGACAGAGAGTAATTCCAACACAGGATTTGTGTGGAGCATGAAGAGGTTCTTTGACTCCGTGGACACTCAGGAAATGAGCATCCATCACAAGACAGGGTCTGAAGTTCTCTGTGGTCAGCTCATCTTCACAGAAACACAGCCGCTTCAGTGAAGTTCCCAATAGGACATGAAATATTTGGGATGACCCTTCATACTAACAGTAGGACACCTTAACTTGAGCCAAAACAACCAACCTGTTCTGGGATGTTTCAACACCCCTCACTTGCCTTACTTACTGGCCAAAATCAGTCCTGCAGAAGCCCTTCTTGGACAGCTTGGGGATAAGACTGTCTTGAGTCTGGTTCTTGGAAATGCAGCTCAGTTGCAATTCCTCTAAAAATCTATGTTCTGTCAGAAACAGGCACATCCATGCTTGCTCTCATCATCTCTGTCAGCTTCTGGCTGCTCTCCCCAGGCACCACAACATCCATAATGTCCAGGGGGGCACTAAGGCTGGGAGATGGATAAAGGTGCAGGTGTACACCCATAGCGACAGCTTAAAAAGGGGAGATTCTGCTGCATGTGAATTTTTCAATGCAGGGCTGTATCTTTGGAACATATCAGTTTTAGTAGATCCAAATTAAGCATATACTGCTAATTTAGTTTGCCATTAAGCACATTTTGTAGCAATCTTTATTAGATCTCTCTTGGCTAAATGTAGCTACTTTCACTCAAGTACTAGAATTTTCCTCAGCTTCTTTGTCTCCCTTTTTCTCTTCAGGTCATTTGATGATTGACAGCTCAATGTACTGCAGGAACATTGAAGGGTAAGAGATAACTGTGTGCTGCAGTCAGAAGGTCCATGCTGCATAAAAATGTATTCTCTTCATTACTACCTATTTGACAAAGATTTAAGAGGGTTTTGCAGCTAAGGGCCGCATATAAAAAGACTACAGATCATTTCCAAGACAAATTGCAGAAAGTCTGGCCAATTTACAGTGAGATACACTCACCTACTTTAAAGAGTAGATGAAAGCACATCTGCAGGGTGCACCTCCACACCATGGGAAGGAAATTGAAAATAGCAGACAGCAGTACAGCTGGTTACAAATTCTAGGAATTATACATGATTCCACTGGAAAATGGGAATTTGTTAAGCTGAGAATCAGTAAAATCCCCAATGTTTGTTTGTTTTCTCTGTTTGTTTTACAATTAGCAAAAGGAAAGGCACACATTATATCTGCCGCTATGTGAAATGGAAAATCTGCTGCTTTTGAGCTGCTACTGAGCACTGTTGGAGTTGCAGTTCATTTCCCCATTGCTCTCACTTTCCCTACGGATCCTGGGCCCCAGCTGGATCAGACATCCCTGGAGCCACGTCTTCCTTCCCAGAGACACTGCTAAGCAGCGCCCACTGCTCTGCATCTCCCCAGCAAGGCAAGGGAGAAAATGTGTCATTGGAGGCACAGCACATCTGCACTGCTGCCAGGAGTCAAACACAACCTTCTGTCCTGCTCTCCTCCTCTGTCCTCACCTTCCTACCCTGGTGCCGGGCCAAAACGCTGCCAATTTCATGGTGGCTATGATCCCACATGGCACAGCCTGAGAGTCAGTGTTTGGCTAGAGAGCAGTACAGCAGGGAGGAGGGCCAGGGAGCTGGAGGTCCCATGAGGGTAGCTCAGGCAGATGGAAAAATTAATGACAGATCATAATGCACAAAGCACTCAGAGAGAAAGCCAGTTTTACATTCTTGCGTGTTGGTACAGATTATGAGAACCCCATTAATCTCCTATTTAATGACTGCTCTGTAGCACAAGACATCAGGAGCCTCGTGCGCTCCCTGGTTCATCTATATTATCCAAAAGGACTGGCAGATGTCTTTGATGACTTGAAAGGTCGAAGAGATGCTAACCCACAATGCAGTAGATTACCTTATATGTTACAGAAAAAGTAAAACTGGTGAAAGGTCAGGTGACAGATGCAAGAGGGGCCTATCCACAAACTTCTGAATTCAAGCTGATCCCAGTGATACACATACCTTAGACTGTGGGCTCCTTTGCAGAACTCCTGTATTTAGGTAAAAGACACAAAACACAGCTTGAATGCTCCCTTAAACTAAATTCAGCTTTGCAGGGAGCTGTGCAAGAGCTGTATTACTGTAGCCCATGTTTGTTTTGCTTTTAGTGTTTGGTTTTAACAGTACTGAAATTGTGTGCTTCCATCTTTGCCACTTTGCAACACCAAAACAAAAATAGATGCTATAAACAACGTTATATATAAGTGCAGAAGAAAATGGGCATGTCATTAGGAAATTTCCCCTCTTGCCTAAATGGCAATGATTCTACTCTAGCAGGAATTCCCATGAACAGTGTTTGCAGTGTATCTTTACCTTAGTGAGTCTCTGATGCCAGCGTAGCACAAGCCTCTCCTCTGTGGATGCATCACTCTCCTCCACAAGACACTTTCATAAGCCTTGTAGGACATTTTAAACTTAGAGACAAAGACACCTCTGTCAGATATGACTGATGGTGGCAAAGAACATTTAGGTAGGTGGACACATCCTCTGAGAGTGTGCTCACACAGCCTTATTTCCATAGGGACCAAATTGAAGAGGGCAAACCCTTGTGATAGGAGGCACTTGCAGCCAGACTGTAATGCCATTCCATCAATCTAGATACTTGAAGAAGGTGGGCCATTTGGGGAAACTACAAAATATGGAATAAAGAGGCAGAAAAAAACTGAGAAGTCAGGATGAGCAATGATTCAGTTGTTTGCTTCGGCACATGCAAGGAAATCCACAAACCACCTTGTTCACAGCAATCCCAGTGCCTGCATTAACAGCATATTTGCCTAGTAGACCTTAGCTAACCCAAGTTAAGGCAGAAGAAGGGACAGGTGAATTGGCTGCCTGATCCCACAGGCACAGCTCTCCCCATTGTCCTGACTGGCCAGATCCTGTAGAGAAGGGGGCAGGGATAGCTGCCAGAGATGACATCACTTGTCTCCCTGCCTGCTTTGCCGTGCCAGTGACCTTTCCCCACCCCAGCTAACAAACTGGAAAGGGAACATCTGCTGGGGGACTGGTGGTGAGAGCGGGACCAATACAGCACAGCTGCGAGGCCACTGAACAGCAGGGAGGATGAGCATGAGGAGAGACGGGCTGTCAGAGGGCAGCTGAACAGATGGAGCAGCATGGATGCAGATCTAGGAGCGGCGGGAGGCTGGGGTGCAGATACCGCCTTGCACACAGATTTGTGCAAGGGTTGCTTGCCTGGAACCTTGTGTTGCTCTTCTGGATATTTCTGCCTGTTGCCTTAGGGCAGACAAACATATGTAGGGTTCACTAATCTGGGTTCTGTCTCTCTCCCCTGGCCTGTGTAGTTCTAAGAATGCAATCCTGTCCTGCCCTTTCCTCCCCCCAAAGATGTGCAAGCAGACAAAAACAGAGTAGTTGTTTTGTTGGTAGGACAAAAGCACATGTTGTCTGTAAGCCACCAAAAGAGATGAAGTTCTCTAAAAAAATCCCAACTCTAAATTTAGTAAGTGTCGGAGCATTGCTGATGCAGTGCTCAGTTGATGGATAGGGTGCTGAGAGCAAACCAAAAGTTAATGCCAGTCTGAATACCATCTGCTGAATAAACTACCCATGTCATCGACATCAGTAGGCAGCTGCCTTAATGACAGCACCTTGCCTTGTTTAAATCAGGGCCAAGCTTTAGTCAAGCAAGGGCACGAAGGGAAATTAGAGCCTGAAGCTGCTAGAGCTTGAAGCCAGAGCACAGCTCAAAGGCCGTACAGTGCAATGAAGCAGAATGGAGGCAACCTCCTACCTTCATCCCAAGTTCAATAGAACGGTGCTCAGCTCAAAACTGAAATTATATGATCTCAGGCTAATCTTGACAGAATTATTTCACCCAGGCAAAGGACCACACTAATGCAGCTGCATTTGCTCCATTATTGGAACATATAGTAAGTGTTTCGTGGAAACAACTTTGTCTTAAACAGGCTTGAGTACCCACTGGAACAGAAGCAAATCTGGAGTTTTCTCCATACTCACATTACTGTTTCATCTTCTGTCTTAACCTAGAATTTGGTAACAAAAGTAGAAAGACATTGAGTTAGGCCCTATAAAAGAAACATGGAAAATTTTAACATTCTTTCTCCATCGCCTTTGCTGGATTTTTGTTCCATGGAGTTCTGTGGAGACATTTACTTAATGGTCTCTCCAGAAGGCACTTGTTCAGTGTCCAAATTAGATCCCTGATTTGGTCTCCCAAGGGTTTTGAATGTTTTCCATTTGAGAGAAATACTTTGGGTCTCTGATAGGAATAAGAGGAACAGAAATGTTATGTAAGACCATGCAGTCAGACTGGAGGGGTAAAGGAGAGTCTCAGATGTTGTTGGAGCAACAACCAATGTCTTCTCTGGGTCTGGATTGCTGTCACATGCTCTTCTGGTCCTACAGCCCAAGCGGTTTCTTCTATCGTTAGAAAACAAAAGGGAATCTTGAACTTTAGACTTTGACAGCTAATAAGAATGAAACCAGTGCTAAAGAAGAGTCCTACTGACAACCTCAACAGAAGATGGAGAGTAGGAGTTTTAAATCAGTCAAGCAGTAAATTTGGATGCATTAATAGAAAAACATAAGCTGTTCACAATACTACTGATGGTGCAAAAATTATCAGAGCATGTGCCTGACCCAAGAGCCATCTCCAAGGCTTTCCTGGACTGTTCCATTCACNAAAAAAAAAAAAATAGCAAAAAGTTGGAATAAGATGAAATGAATAGCAGCAGATTCATTTAGGAGAGGAATAAAGAATACAAACACTACCAGAGCAGTGTTCTCCATTGCCTAGATGACAGAAAAGTTTTGAGGAGTTATAAAATTATGTCAGAGAGTGTGAATGTCATGTTCTCTTTGTTAGGAGCCTTCAAGTTTCATCAGGAAACAGTTCATTAGAAATTCCTCTGCAGCTAGTACAAAATATCTGCTCTGAATGACTCAAATATTCTTCAACCTTATTTAAAAATTCCAATATAAGCATAGTGTGCCTAGAGTTGCAGTAGCAGACATAATAACAGTTATTAAAGTGCATGTATGATCAGCTTCATGGCAAGTATTGTAATGTTAGTGTGGAGTGCTACTAGTAATGCAATTCAAACAATGTGATAGTTTTTAATGTTAGGTATTTTTAGAAAGCATTATATTGTACTTTTTAATAGACAGCTAGGTTACCACCATCAAAAGAAATATACCAGCTAAAAACATCACTGTAAGTTAAATGGTGGTTGTTTTTAAGTTTCTTTTTCTTGGTACCAGTATCAAATTCTCTCACTCCAGTCTTTGACAGTACAAACCAGATCTTAACCTGATTTTTTATCCAGAGGAAGGATGTGGACAATGTCTAGCAGGCAATTAAATAGTCCACATTACAAAATATGCAGGAGTCAGGCACATTGTACCCTGTGCACCAGGAAGTTTGCTTTGCCAGCTCATCTTTTCATCCTCTTTCCTTCTAGCTGTGGAGGGGAATCCAAATCTCACTGCCCAACATCTGGATACCTACTTCCACAGAGCAGCTCTATTCCCTTCTCTAACTCCGCTGGCACCTGCCAGATGCCTCTGATACATCACTGCTAAACAATCTCTGTGACTCTGGCTTGCACAAATGTGATCTTGTGCATTTTTGACCTTCCCAGAGAGGGCAGAACAGATCTCTATTTCTTATTTGTCCTTGGGCAGTGAAAGCAGTATGCAGTAACCTTCATTGGATGTCATTGATTTAATGCTTCTCCAGATTAATTTCTGCCTTACATAATTTTGGGTTTTTTTCTGGAAAAATTCAGCAGGACTCACGTGCACATATCTTCATGCATAAGAGCTTACAAAATCAGATCCCATTGTCATTCATTTTATCTTTTCTTTTCAAAGGAAAAAATACAAGCAATAATTAGCTATGGGTAGTGAGAGAATGGATTGCTGTTCCTTGTAAAGAGGACTTTTTACACTGCATTCAGACTTCTGGCTGCTGCAATTTCATTAAGGTTTGGAAATATCTGTGTTTTCAATGGAGGTTCATCTCATTCACCCCAGAAAATTAACTATATGCTTACTGCTCAAAGTTACAGGTCATAGAGTCAAAGCCCTTCTTTGGTCTAGCTAGTTGGCTGACAATCAGAACCCATAACATGCAACAGGAGACTAAAAGTTTTCCCATACCTCAAACACCCAATGCTTTTTTCCTCCCTGTAGACAGATCACAGGCAAAAGCAACACCACAGTCTGAGCAGCTTTCATATATTAACAGTCTCCTTGCCCCAGAGTTCAACAAGCTCTGGAACAAGCTGATGCCTATGCAGTGGGACATCGGACATCTACTCTTTTCCTTTTTTTTTTTCTTTTTTGGAAGTATACTCACCCTGCATTAAAAATTAAGATGTGAACATTGCATATTTTACATTCATCAGTCATCATTAGCCAATTAGATTAACAGAGATTGGGCAAGTTTTGCTCCCAGATATAAGCATTGGCACACCCAACACTGGAAAATGCAGGAAATAGAATAAAAGTCCTGTGAAGGGCAGCTACATAACAACTATTTAGATGACAACAACCAGAGGAAATCGGATACAGATGAAGGTCCAGGAAACATTAAATATGGATGGGATACGTTGAAAGAGAAAAGATAAGGTGATGTGTCACAATCTTAAAAAATGCACTGGGTTGAAAGATTCACCGCTAGGAAAGTCCAGTACGATCAGAGACCTGCTGCATTACCTTGTGGGACAGAGCTTGACAGTCTTTTAATGTATTTCAGGCAAGGCCTATTCATCTGAAAGGGTGAGGCCAAAAAAAGGAGCAAAAAAAAAATTCCTGCCTGGAGAGTTTTTTTTAGTGCTTGTATTTCAGAATGATGATAGCTAATTATAGCAACTACTCTCATTATTGGCAACCTGTGCTCACAATGTGTGGTACCTTGTTGCTGCAGCAAGCCAGGGAAATTAATTAAATCATCTCAGCCTAAGTCCTCACATCTTCAAAGCATAGCAGAATCTGGCCCCTGGTTACCTATGCAGCCATCCTATCCCCCCAAATTTCCTCGAGAAAGGACTTACTGCTGTAAAGGAAAATGCTGCAGCAGTACATCTTTGTGTGGGCTATCTGAGCCCAGAAAGCCATGAAAGAAACCCTAACGAAAGGGAAGAGGTAATCAACACACCTAAGGCCTTACTTCAACTTACTGTCAGGGATAAACTCGTGGCTGGCTTTCTGATAAAGCACTAATGCTTAAGGGAATGTCTGTATTCCTGACTTGTTTCTGTCTCCATGAATAAATTCATGTCACAGACTCATGTCACAGCTTGGTTAGCTGGCTAGTCACAGACATCAAAGGAGACATGAAACTTTGAAGGGAGGAGCTGAGACACCACTGTGAAAAGTGGGCAAGAGAGATTTGTCTTGCATGTTTGCTAAATGGTCATAGGAATGAAATTAAAACAAGTTATCTTTTTTCTGGACAGAGGAGGAAGTTGTGCCTACATTTCAGTGAGCTAAGACATTAGAACCCTTCTATCACAATACTGTTTGAGCACTTGAGTCTTTTGTAAGATAAAGATCCTTTTAAACCCCAAAATATAATTTTCCTTTGAGAAATATTGAAAATGTTATTTAGACAGTGTGATGTTTTATTTTTTTCCCAAATATAATGTTTTCATCTGTACTGCAATTTTTCTACAGTCCAGTTTGACTTTCATTTTCATTCCATATGAGTCTCCATTAACCTCCAGGCTTTACTTTCTTATTCTAAGTCAAATTAATTGAATCATGTTGCAAACCTGTAGCTTTTAGGCAAAAGAACTATGATAAAACTAAAGCAATTTGAATGCCATCTTACTGTACACTAAATTACTCTGCTAGCAGAGAAAGGAGTTCAAAGGCTTTTGAAAACACAGACTTCTTTTTCTTTTTTTTTTTACAGTTTGTGAAGTTGCTAAGAGGCTTAATGCACTGTTCAATATCTGTATTCAGTGATAAAATACTCAAATTTGATGATGCACACATGCACTTCAAAAGTAGTTTCAAAGCTTTGATGAAGCACTTAAAAGACTTTGTATGGAAGCAATGCAAAGGGTTAAAAATGACCAATTTGACCCAAAAGGGGAACAAGTATGCTTTTGTATTTTTTGTGCTGCACAACAAAGCAACATGTCTTTACTTTTAGAAAGGCTGGGACTAATATGTTCAGAAAACATTGCCAGTGTTATCAACCCAGAAGGTTAAGAGAAGGATTTACTTATCTGCAATGATTTATTGAACTGACAAAACAGTGTACAAATGGGGCTAGAAATGCATGGCAGAAAATTTTAGAAGGAAATCATTGTGTCAAGGCACCGAGCAGAAAGATCCTTTCAGTAATGAAGCAAGTATTCTAATTCATAAATCATGTTTGTCAGGAATAAATAAAAACAGAATCAAAGTTGGTGCCTTCTTGTCTTTAGCACACACTGAGCAAAAAAGTTCTCTCCCTGGAGCACAACAGAGAAGGAAACATTATTTGTTGATCTACTCCAACAAGGCATGTCTTTGTGCTGTTTTCCACCTTTCATGTTGAGTTTGTGCTGTATATTATCAATATTGGCTCTTGATGCCAAGGTCTCAGTTGTCACCTAAGTGCTCTGCTGTGACTTGGGTTTTAAGCAGCAAATTGTCAATGTCCCTCCAAGAGATGGACACTGCAGTAAAACCTGTCATTTGCTTTAATGGCCCAGATGTCAGGGAAAAGTTTTGTCATGGCAGATGAGGCTGCCTTTTAATCCTCCCCCTCCACACCAAGACTGATGGGATTGCATTCTTACCCATCTAGCAAAGCTCCACACATAAATTAGCCCAAGCAATTTCCCAGGGGGTAATAAACAACCATCAGCCTCTCACTGACGTTCACTGGATGGCATTACAGATGAGATGTATCCAAGGACACATTACTTTGGTTCAGCAAGTTTCAACCTTGGGGCAAGAGCAATACTTGACATAATGCAAGAACTAACCAGAAATACTTCCCAGATACACACAGGATAACCATGATTTAAGTGGCATATTCTTCATCTTATATCTATAACATGGTACAGCTTAGATCTCAGACCAGTGCTGGATCTTCCCTTGCCATTAAAAGAGAGTAGCTGATAAATGTCACTACAAAAAACAGAATCATCTCTACTAAGTTTTATGATTTAAAATTTAGACAGCTGTGTTAAGGCAGCTGTCTGGTTGCCCTCCATAGCTGACAAAGAATCGTCTCCATAATGCAATTCATGCCATTCTTTTCATATATTTCTGCCAGAGTATTCTTCAAAAGTGCCTCCCTTTTACCTTTAAGAAGGGAAAAAAATTCACCCACCTTGTTTTGAGATGATTTAACATAACAATGCAACTGTGCTCTTGAGCGACAGACACATTTTGTTTGCCTGAGACTGCTCACATGATGCAAGTCTTCTTCAAACAAGAAATGCAAACAACTATGCTGAAGCTATTAAAAAAGAAGAACAAAGATACTGTGTCAAACCAAAAGTTCAGCATCCTGAATTCTGAGTCTAACAATTCCCCCAGGAGATGGTCAGGGACACATATTTTTTTAAAAAACAGGATCACATAGTTTGATATTTCATGGATTTATCTAGCCACTGTCTAGAATCATTTTATTCTCAGCACAATCTCGCCTCTTTATGTACCCTTTGTTTCACCAGAATTAAATCAGTGACGTTTTAATCAAAGCACGTGCAGATTTTCTGTATATCTAATTCATCAATAGTACAATTTCTTTTCCATACAGGTAGCATGCACCAGATCGTCAGTGCATTTACACATTCAAGTAGATTTAAATGGTGTGAGGATTTTTCTAAAAGTCTTTGTTTATGGAAGATGATTTCATTCATCTGTATTTCCAGACACAAAGCAAAGGTTAAAAAGACTCCCTATACAGCAAACAACAGGGCAGTATCATGACCTCCATACATGCAACATAACCAGCAGTGTGAAAATGGGAAACCATTGCTGATGGAAAACACTCAAAAATGCAACTATCCTGCAGTGGACCTTGGTTTGGAGCAAATGTACTCCAAAGTGAAGATACTCACTGTGTGTCAGTGTGTCAGATGGGCTCACATAAGACAGAATGAAGAAAAAAATGTAAGCCTTAAGTAACAGAGGAGAGACAGGTTTCTGCCATCAAGAAGAACCTGCTGGTTTGAACCTCCTGCCTTCACTGGACCTGCCACTCCTAGTAGGGGTGTACCTATAAAATTATAATTTTTCAGGTTTGGGCTTTATTTCATGCACTGCTGTGTAAGACAAGATTGAGAAAACTGAGTCAATGTTTCCCTTCACTGAAGAAAAGCTTCACAATGACTCCTGTTATCTCTGCCACAGAAAAACACTGTGAGCATGTATGGATGCAGACACAGCTTGAGCAGAAAGTGTCACTGTATTCTGTCTTTGCTCAGGACATGAATCTGTAGAAAAGGGCCACAGGGTTTGCTGCATCAGAGGGATGGCAAAAAAATTTAGAAGCTGTACAATGAGAGCTACTAATGACTGGCACTTTTACAGGCAAGAGACAATAGACAGAAGAGAAATCAGCTCCTTGTGGAGGTAAAGGTAGATGTAGAGATAGAGGCAGAGGTAGAGTTGGGGTAGAGGTGTTCTTGGCTTGGACAGGAAATAATTGTAAATCAGGGCACTGTCCGCATGCTGTTTCAGTTTGTTTCCTTCAGTAGCAGTGAGCCAGCTCACAGCCCCCTCTGATACTCCCATGGATGATTTACAGAGCTGTTGACAGGGAGTATCCCAGCACACACACTGCGCTTGTCTGTGCAGAGCTGTTATGGGGAGCCATACCTGCCATCCTTCTCCAAGGCACAGAGCCGCGTTCAGCATTTGCAGTGAGAGTGTGAGGGAGTTTTATTCATTTTTCTTTCTTCCTCAGAAACTTTCAGTATTTAGTCAAATCCATGAAAAATGGCCAGGAATAATGCTAGGAAGCAGAAATATTTGCAGGGATGTTCTCTGTTAGTCCTGTCACTAATGTTTCACTTCCATTCTTTCCAGCTGAGAAATAACAAGCCAGAAAACTTTTTGACTATTCTAAGAAACTTCCCCAAGGGCACCAACCACCATTACTCCATAACATAAATCACTGTCTCACTGGCCTTTCTGTTCCAAAGAACACAGGTCAATTTGCAAGGGTGACTTAGCCCAGTTAAAAATTTCACTCAGGCTTGAAGTTGTTAGAATACTGTACATTTCACTGGCATTTTAGAGCAAAGTAAGTTGATTGATGAGGAGAAAGAAAGACATGACTGAGGCACAGTAGTGTCCCTGTTCTGCTTTTCTTACATTTCTTACAATACTTTGTGTCTAGAGAACTTAAACTCCTTTTCAGATACTAACAAATTATACTTATTCATCCTAAATAATGTATCTTTCCCCTTTTTGCAGAGACATGAAAACATCAAACAGGTTTGTCTGATTTCCACTTCTGAAAGAGCTAGGAACAAACTTGGACTATTGCAGTTCTCAATCCCATCCTTGGGCACATGGAAACATTTTTGAAAGAGAGTCCGATATAGGGTTGATCACTCCACATTTACATTACACAGGTTGAAAATGAATCCTTCCCTGCATGTGAGGAGCAGGCTGGAAGATTCCTCTGTTCCTTCCTATCTATCTCACATGAAGAGATGAAGGAAGGATAGAAATTGCTTTGTCTAAACTCTAGGAAATAGTTCAAGTTCCTCAGGCTTAACTGTGCTCAGACAAAAGTGGAAACAAGAAACTCTCTGTATTAAGATATTTATTATACTTCTCCAATTTTTCTCCAATTTCACATGTTACATACACAAGCAGAAAGGGGGGGAAATGGAGAAAAAAAAAAAAACGGTTAAAATTAAAAAAAACCCCAACCTCTTTTTGCTATGATTTGAAAATTTTAGAATTTAATTTCATAATTCTCAACCTACGCTGGTTCTCAGTGTAGGCATAGTGGTTCATCCATTTCTAATTGTGTCTTATGGACTAGCAGTGGCAGAACTTGTTAACTTCCAATCAATGCAAAGGAGGAATCAAAATGTCAGATGGCAGATTGCATCTTATGTGCTCTCCTTCCATTTCATGCTTGAACAATGGTAAAAAAACAATTTTTATACCTGGTTCCTCAGGAAAAAAAACAATCAATTTCTATATTTTCTTGCTACCAAACTATTTGTATTTAGTTTTTCAATTAAAAATCCAGTTCTGAAAAATACAAGAACATACAGACTGCAAAAACACTAAGATGTCTCCAAACTTTCCCTTTTGACAGGTATATGGGGATCTTCTTCCTTCTGTGGAGCTTTCTGGAGTCTTCACCAGAGGAAAGTCATTGAATCAAGCTTGAAGAAAATCATTGCCCATTTTTCTCCAGTATCTTTGCCATCCTTCAGCAGATGCAAAGATCTACATGTATATTTTTATGGCTTAATTAAAGTAATTCTCCACAAGTACCTCCATATAAAACCACACTCCTAGAGCTGAGATAAATTAAGAAATCCNCCACAAATGTCAAAAAACATTATGAAGTAAAAATGAATGATTATTTAAAAATAAAAAAAAAAAAAAAACAAAAAAAAAAAAAAAAAAAAAAAACAGAAACCTCAAACAAACAAACAAAAACCAAAGGAAAAAAACAATCAAAAAGAAGCCTCTCTTTGGCTTTTTAAACCACCAACTGAAATACCACATGATGCCTAGGAGAAACTGTGTTTTGTATGTCTTGCACCCTTATTTTCTCCCAGAGCATATGCTGGCTGGATCAAGTTACAGCACCCAAGGTTCCCTACAGTGTCTCTTGCTGGTCTAAAGGGACTTGAGATCATAGCAACTACACAGCAGCTTTGGGAGCCAGGGAGTAACTGTGGCACTGGAGAGGAGTTTGGAGCTATGTATGAGATGGCTGTAATGTAATGAAGATTGGCATTCCAGAAATGCTTTGGGTTTAGGCTGAAACATTTCAGTTTGGAAACAAGAAGTGCATGTGTGTGATTCTCACTTTCAGTTGCTTCCAAGTTTTGAGTAAATAAAAGGTACTGAAAGACATACATGGAAGGTTTCAATCCAGCAGGGAGAAAAATGTGCAACAAATCACTATTTTTTAATAATGTATTTTCAATAACTGCTGCTCTAACAAAAAAAAAAAAAGAAAAAGAAAAAGAAAAAAAGGGGAAATAAAAAAAAAAAATGGGATAGAAGGCTAGGCCTTCTTTACAGAACCATTTCACAAAGTGGATTGTGCCCTTCCTCCTCCCCACTGCATCCTCTTGCATCAGGAAACTTCAGTTGCTGTCAGTTAGAGTGACACAACTATCACGCTTAAGAAGGCGAAAGAAGGTATTTTCCTGAACCTGATCCCTTCAGAGCTACTGCCTGAGAAAACACCCAGTTCTCCCACGGCTAATCCCTGGCAACACTAATCCTGCCTGTGGAGTTTTACCCAGGGCGTTTTTGATAGGTGACTGCCCTATCATTGCAGCTGGATGGGTAGTGCCATCGCACTGCCCTCCACGCATTGTTGAACTCACCTACTGATCTTCTGGAGGGATGTTGTATCTCAGTAACATTTCTATTTATTACTGCACAGTTATGAGGCAAGTTTGCAAGTAATCCATCACATTACTAGCTCTCATGCCAGACTCTTATTAAACTATTAGTTACTGATACTTTAGTAACAGCGCTTTCAATGAAGTGATAAAAACAACCTGTTGGACACAAGGTTTATCTGTGAGAATTCTTGAAATTCTGATTTTGGAAAAATGATGTTGTTATCCTCAGGCTTTGGTAATCAAAAATAATAAATTCAAGGGATATTTAATTGAAATTTGGCTTATTTTAGGGAATCCAATGGCCCTTGGGTCCCACTAAGAAGTTAATCAGAGCTGATACTTACTGAAAAACTTATTGGAAAGGAAGAGGAAATACTTCAAATGAGCAACTGTGCAGCAGTTTAGAAAGCACTGCCCTCAATTAAGGTTTTGGAAAGTGATGCCACTATCTCACATTTTTCCAACTTGCTAGGACACAAACGTTTCAAAACATTTCTAACCATTAAGAGCTACAGCAAAATTAAAACTGAACTGTCAGCAAATATCCAGGACACTGTAGGGAAAGCTGTGTTTAAAGCAAATTGCTATGCTCTCCCTTACATTCCTGTGAGGGTAGAGAAGCCATTACACAAAACAAAGAAAAGTAATAAAGTGGCCCACCCCAGATTTAACAGAGCAGAGATTATATTCTTGCTGGCTGCAGATATTACAAGTGGAGCGAATCATCCTCCTTTAGAGGGGCACGGCTTTTTGGCCATGGGTGGCATCACTGGACCAATCTGGTACCTCAAGAACTTTGCATGCACCATGCTTCACCCAGGGCAGTGGAAGAAGGCTGAAGCACACAATCAATTACCAAAGCCACTTTAGGCTTCTTTCTTGACCTGTTTTTTCTCCCCTCTCTCCTCTTCTGTGTCTGGTCCGCTACAGACTGCGGGGCTGTGCCAGCCCCTTCCCACATGCAGGTTTTCGGGGAAACATTTTGCTTTCCACAGGGCAAACTTTTACTCCTGGAGCTGGAGGGCAAGGAAGAGAGAAATTAGAGAAACTAAACACAGCCTCTGATGGTCACACGTTGGAACAAGCCTCAGACCTTCTGGTGGTTTAACTGCATTTGTTTGTTCAGAATTGTGCCTGGCAGATCCAGGAGGAGCCAAGGGAAACAATGACTGAAGGCTTTTTCTAAACATCAATAGAAATGCATCAGCTTCTTAAACAAACATTTAGGGAGATTTTGTTGCCCTGAAGCCCTTGTGGTAAATATGATTTTGCTGACCAATGCACACATAGACAGCTTGCTGAGAACAGCACCTCTCTTGCTGGACATGAATTGGGTCCTTCCAGAATTTTTCTTTAAAATGTTGTGTGTTCATTCAAATAATTTAAAAGGTTATAGCCTTTGTAATAATTATCTCAAACAGAGACATCAATGAATCATTCATGAAATGAAAGGGAACAAGTATTATATAAAATGCTTTAGAAAACTTGCCTTTGTTCCAGTAATTTAGCAGCTGGCAGCTGCCTCACCTTCATGCACACACACAGAGCGATTTAAACAAGAGAAAAATTGGGCTTAGAGATACCATGGACAAAAGGCTAGAGGGTAAAATTTTCAAAAGACTCTGTATGGTTTACACATTCACATCCTACCCAAGAGCACAACTTTTGAATTTCCATGACACTTTTCTTGCAAAATTATGGTGCAGAAATCCGGTTCCCCAGTTGGCACTGCAGCCCCAAGGCACAAAGGACACAGGGACATCCCCACCCACAACCATACCACACTGGCCCAGGAGTATGGGCTCTTCTCATAGATCAGTCCCTACAGAGAAAGACCACTGTGACCAGAACGAAAACACTAACACCCCATGCCCACGGCTGCTTCTCCAGGCTGAATGGGAGAGGATTTCTATCCAATACTGCAGCTGTAATGCTCCTTCAGCCAAAGGGTCAAAGCTGCCCACTTATAGAGTCACATTTTCTTGCTTCCTACCTGTGCTTTATCATCCTTAGTTTCTTAAACGGATGGCAGCCATTGTGCTAGGCTGGGGATTTTTCCATTTCTCTCCTTAGTGTGATGGGTACTGTGTTATTGAATAAACAGACAAGACAGATCCTGGGAAAGGTCAGGATTCATTATGAGTAAGAGGAAACAACTTATCCCCCACATGCATATAATTGGGCCTGACTTCCATTAACACAAGGCAAACAGGCAGCTTCCGACTGGGTACCTCGAGGGAGTGTTATAAAAATAGCTGCAGGCTCAATCAAGTTTATCCAGATGGGAGTGAAGGGAAACACAATAGCTAACAGGGAACCACAAAGGAGATTAGGAAGATGTGCAAAGCAGACTGCAGGTGACTGCCTGCACCCCAGGCAGGTATTTTGCTCCCTTCATTGTTAAGCCCCCCATTCATTGCTAAGCCCCCAACTTACTCTGGAAGGAACAAAACATGGAATCTTCCAACTATTTTTGCTGCCTCTTTTGTGAGATCTGATACTAAAGCAGTACTGCTTCTAGCTAATACTCACATGTTTTTGACATTATTCTTCCCCTGCTGTTAGTTTTCAGACAGAGTCTCATTCAGTAGTCAATATCTCAGGAGGATCAGCTGGTCAGATACCTGTTGGCTTTGGGAAGATAGGGGCACCAGCACAATTGATGCTACATCCAACCTTCCACTCTGGTGGGATAAAGGCAGTCGTAACTGATGCATCCAAAACATTACTTGAAGTCTTACGATGCCCCTGGAGAAGATAGGTGATGGCACTGTTTCACCAGCATATTTCTGCTTTGAATTGAGACAAAAGAGAGAGAAACTCAGGCACGACCTGCCACAAACAGCCTGCATCAATGAGCCCAAATCCAGCTCAGATCAGGCTAATTGCACTGTTGTAACTCTCAGGATAAACAGCTGTACCTGCTTAAGCTGCTTTAATTTAAGTTTGCTCAGCAGATATTTCAAAACAGTGCAAGCACTCGTTATAGTTAACTCAGCCTGGCTTTATACCAATGCATGAGAGCCATTCACTCTGAGAGAGTCATTTGTGGGAGGATGGGGAAACTCAGTGTCAAAGGTCTGGGCTTTTCCTGGTGCCCTCAAAATCTCATCTGCCTCTCCACTGATTTAATTTGGACAAGGACAAATGCAGCAGACTGGATTTTTCTCTGCACAGGTTAGAGGAACTGCAGCTATCATGATGTGATACTGTGGAAATTGGGGGTACTCTGAGCTCACCCACTTCCCTGGGCATAGAAGTGGCACCAATGGAAAGTGGAGACACTAATCAATTTTCAAGCCTGGCAAATAAAATTGATAAAATTGGTGATAAAATGATGGGAGTAAAGTAAAAGCCCTGACTCCTAGCTTAGCTACTACAGGGAAGATTCTCAACATTGAGAAAGCCAGGTAAGAGCTTCCTGCAAGTTTCTCACAACAAAACTAGTAGGAAGAAAAAGATAATATATATGTATCTGTCTTACAAAAATATCATAAGAAATCCAACATAGTAGTTTGCCAATGGTAATTGATTGAAGACACACTGCTCTCAAAAACACTTTAGCAGCTTTCCCAAGAGAGGTGTGTTTTTTGGGTTTTTTTAAAATCATTAATGACTCTGAAGTCACACAGCAGGCAGTTCATGTAATTCATTAAGCGACATTGCTGCTTGTCTTGCCAGCAGCAAGCAGAAAAACATAGACTTGCCCTTGCACCATTACTGTGCCTATTGATTGTATCATTAGGTAAGCAAATTGGTTACCTCATTTCAGACTTGATGCTAAATTACAGTCACTAAGATTTGCCATCACCTTAATAGGGTATCGACTGCCATGAAAGGAATATGTTGAAAACCCATGTATCCCAGGAGAAGTGATTGTAAAGGAGCATTCCTAGCTCAGATATGCTCTCCAGCATGAAACACATTGTAATAAATTGTCATTTATATCAAGGTCAAAATTCAAATCATTGTATGTACTGCAAGCATTCACTTGAACAAATCAAGTAAGCTACCCATCAAATACAGATTTCCCTAATAGTTAAATTGCCCTGTCAATGGACAGGACACTGGCCTCTCTACAGACAGAAGTGCTCACAATGTGCTGGTGATGGTTGAACATCCTAAAAGACAGAGATATGGCAAATTTACAGGAGCCTCCATCTGCAGGGATGCTTCACTGGTCCTACAGGTCTGGCTCCTAGGTTTTACCTCCAGCTCTGCTACTCCCTTTCATGAGGATTTTTGGCTCTGTTCACCTCTGCCCTGGTGAGAAAAGGGGATTGAATTGCTTTAATCCACCTGCAAAATAGTCCCAGTGAGGGGGAAAATTGGTCAGAGTGACTAAACCTTACCAGGTACAAGAATAGCCTAATCCCAGGTCTGGCTCTTCCTCCTTACAGAGTGCATGCTTTGAGCTGGAAATATAGCCAGCAAATTATCTATTCCTACCAGTTCTCAGACCCAATTTCACCTTATAGCATAGATACAGTGGGGTTGTTTGGTTTTGTTTTTTTTCTAGGCAGCTCACCTTAAAATCCTTCAGTAGCCCCAGAAGAATAGAGCAAGTCTGGGCCAACAGCATATCCTGACTTCAGCCTCAGGGAAAGCACATTATCACTGCTCTGCAAAATGCCCCAGCCTGTATTAAAGGGACAAAGTCAGCAGGCAAGTTTATTTAGGTCCTGAAAGCAGAAAGAGGGGCAGAGATGTCTTTTGCTTGGGTCAGGAAGATACCAGGCATCCCAGAGGTAATGTCTTTATCCAATGCAAACACACACCCTACTTCTGTTGGCTACTGAAGAGTGAAAAAGTAGATACAGTCTTCTGAAAGGACCTCTCTGTTAGTCACAGAAAGCATTCATTGATTTCCATCAGCTTCTAGATTAGGCCCTTAGTTATTATTAACTTTGGATGGGGATTGCAAAGCAACTTAGCAAAGCAACTTAGCAATAAAAGGGCTGGCAAATACTTGAACTGCTCTGTCACTCGATGCTTAGACTCAGTTCAAGTTTGGGGCAGACATAGGCTCTCACCTACTTAAACTAGAGAAAACAGGTTGTCTGCTGTCTGGCTTTATTCTGTATCTCACAAATCAATATTCCTTCTCCACATCCATGTGCACTTTTCCTGGGGTTTTGTTACACAAAAGAGTCAGCTGGTGAGTTGTTTGTATTCTCCAAGAAGCTGCATTCACAGTGTGTGACACCCCTGCCTGCAGCACTGTGATTGAAGTGCACCCCAGAAGGCTGCACAAGCAGGTCACATGCTGTGAACCCCAGAGTGCAAGGAGAGCAAGACAGGGAGGAAAGAGGTGGACACGCTCAGCTGTGGTGCTAAGGCTGGAGAAAACCAGCCCCTTTGCCATTCTCCAGGATCTCAACTTCATTTTCTCCAAGAAAGAAGCAAAGCTGTGAATTTCCCTGTGCAATGAGAAAAACTGGTGGAAGACAAAGCATGAGTAGCTCCCACCACGGGAGAGGCCACGTACCCAAGGCAGGATGGTGAAATGCTTACAGCAGGGAGGTTTCACATCCCCTGTGTCTTCACCCCAAGCTCAGAACAGACATGAGGAAAATCCATCAAGAAAGGGCCTTATCACAACTACATAGCCCCCAAGTAGTTTACTGAAGGATAAATATAGTCTTGGTTCTCTGAACCACAGTAACTGCATGATTTTAGTATAGATTCTTATCATCGTCTCAGGCACGGAATTCAATGAAAAATTCACTCAAGCACAAACAAAATTCTAAGTAGGTTCAAGGAAAACTGATAATTTAGAAGGCCTGACCTGTACTACGAGAATTAAAGAGTTTGAGGCATATTTATTAATGGAACATATACTCCCAAAAGAGCAGCCCAATAGTTATTGAATTAGTGTCTAAATAGCTTTATCAATACTGGGTGTGTTTAATGGATATTTTTATGATTTAATTTCCAGACAAGGACCCATGGATCCTGTCAGAAAACAATTCTGCATGACAAGTTGAAAAATATCAGATGTGCTTATATCCCTGACATTTGAGTTTCAAAGGAAATTAATTTTTTATTCTCCTTATTTTGTTTCCATATTTGCAAGAAGTTGCAAAGCTCCGAGCTTTTTCTGGCAGGGCATCCTCAGCCCAGAGCAGGAAGAGTGTCCTTCATGCTGTCTAGAAATGAAAATGCAGACAAGCACACTTGTACAGACAATCTGCAAACTCCATCTTCTCTCTCAAAAATACAGCAGGAGACAGCAATTGTAAGGAGAACGGTGTTGCTGCCTGGGGACCTGATTGTTCCTCAGGCTTCAGTAACATTTTGTGCCTGAGCCTGAGTGGTTTCGTGAGGAAGCCATCTCACCCACAGTTCCCTGCTGCACCGAGGAAGATGCAAGGACACTTAACTCACTAACTGGGCACCAGCATGAGGAATTTATCCCTGCTGGAACGTGGCCCAAGGCTCCCTGTGTCCATGAGGGGGTCATTCTGCCACCTGAAACAGCGGTTTCCATGAGTCATTAGTGGTTTCCATGAATCCTTGCTTGTAGTGAGGTAGCTCCTTCCCCAGCTCCAGCCAGGGGCAATGCACAGCTCTGGCCAGGCTGAGCTGTTTGCCTTCTGAGGGGAACCTCTTCCCTTTCCTTTCTAAGATGCTCTAGAATCCAATGTGTGTGATGGATAGATGGGCCTCCAGCTGAGATTACAAGGCCTGAAACTGCACATTCTACATGTATGCTGAAGAGCTCACAGCATTTTTCACTTAAGGTGCTCTTTGCTGGAAGAGTCCTTAGAAAAAATCACAGTGAGCAGCTTTCTGAATAACATCTTGGGATCCTGTGCCCCAGTTTCACAAAGTGACACAATTTGGTATGTCTAGGCCACTCAGGTGTTTTGAAATTCTCCATCAACAAATCTTTTTTTACTTCCAATTCTAGAAAGAAGCAGAAATTGCAGCAACATGGGGGTTCCTGCACCTGGATAACGAGGCATGACGTGAAAGGGATGCAGGACTCAACTGTGCTAGCAAATAAAGTCCTGAGAACTCTGTGCTGAGAGAGTGCCTGCCTCAAAACTCACATTGACTGGAAAAAATTAACAAATGTTAACAGGGTTTGCCTAAGACAACAATCAGATGGATCAAACAGAAATGGAAGGAGAATTCTGAAGAGACTTGAGGAAAGGCATCAGCTTGAAATCAAATGTGAAAAACACACAAAAATTTACATCAGTGAGGAGAGAAGTGGTAAGAGCAGCAGGTAAACCTCAGTTCAGCATTGCCACAAAGTTAGGAGAGTTAGTTATAAGAGGAAGTTTAGGCATTTATAGACTCTAATTTGCATCTTGAAAGTATCCAGTCCCATGGTTTACCTGTTGTGCTGCTAATGATGTTCACCAGCTGTTGGTTTACTAGATACCCATAAGTGCTCTGAACTTGATTTGGTTTAAACCATGTGAGTCAAGCAGTTGTTCCCTGCAGCACAGCAGAAATTTTCCTGACTGCAGGGGACAACATAAGAGGAGGATGAGGCTTCTGGGTCCAAATCCCAAATCCTTAATCATCTCTGAAAACATGACTTACCCAGCAGTTAATGTCCCCATCATCGGGAAGTTTAGAGCATCATTTCAGTGCTTCGTGGAGTGTTCTGAGATAAAGGATGCCATATAAAAATATTTTATATTTAACACTTTGGCAGGTGTGACATTCCATCCCATAAAGGCTAATCAGAGTGATATACAGGATAACATATTACAACTTTACCTTATGAGTCAACCCCATCAGAATTTAAGTACTTATCTAGCAAACAGGACAGAGCAAAATTAGAAACAATCCAGAAGACTTTTTAAAAAATGTTATATTTTATTCCCTTTCAAACCCTTTTTTTGATTATTATTTTTTAAGTGCTGAAAGGAGTCAGATTAGATATGTAAACTCAGATGTCTTTTCAAATGGGAGCAGATAAATTCAGAGCTCGAATTTTAAAACCTCCATAAACCTTAGGGGTTTCTGGAGCTTCAAGCAAAACCATATTGACATTTATGCTCCATTCATGGGAAGGCAGATGCAGTCCTAAACCTAAATATGCCTGGATAATACAAACTGCTCTCATTCAGACATTTTCTGAACTTGTGCGATCAGCTGATTCTCTAACAGAAACTACTTGGCAGCCTTGTATGACTCACATAAATGACCCAATCCTGAAATTTTATTCTTGTGAACTTGTGAGTATGAGGTTGGCCTCATAACTATGTGTTGAGATTTTTTTTCCCTTCAGGAAGTTTCTTACTCTCCATGTTTTGTGGTTTTTTGATTTTCTTGGGGTGTTTTGGTTTCGTTTGGTTTTGGGGGGCGGGTTGGTTTGTTAGTTTGGTTTTTTTTTTGTTTGGTTTGGTTTGGTTTTTTCCAGGGGATTTATAAATCTAACATTTAAAGAAAAAATTAAGGAACAGAGAAATTTGTACACATAAGGTATTTTATCCCCTGAGTATCCACCAAGATTTGAAATGTGATGGGAATCAGTAATATTTGCAGGTTTTTCTATGTAGGAAACAAACTGCAAGAGAAACCTGGCTCAAAGCAATGTCTGCAACACAGGGATAAGCATTGAGAAAGAACAGGAATCCCTGGTTTGTCTTCTGAAGCTTCTCTGTGTTCTCCAAGGATGTAACCAGGCTCCAGGTGATGGACTGCAACAAAATTTGTTTATTTCCAGTATTCTTTCTTAAGCTAAGGCCTAAAGCTTTACTGTCTTGGATGCACTTCCACTGGGGGAAAAAAAAAAAAAAATTTAGAAAGGTGTCTTTCCAAAAGGCTTCCCTCATAAATGAGTTCCTTGTATGCACCTGAATACTCTGCATGGTCTATAAATCAGGATATCAAGTCCACTTTTAATGGTAAACAAAAGGGCCACTTGCTCGCCGATCATGTGTGCACACAAATGCTCAACAAATTGCCATGCTCACTCTATAGCAGGGTCATGCCTGCCACCTGTCAAATACTAACAAACTTTCAGGTGCTGCAATGACCTATTTTTAAATTAAATCTTCCCAGTAGATCTAGAAAATTCACCCTTATTCTCTTGGCCTGAACATTCATACCTGGCAGCTACCACTTATAGCACAAACACATATTTTCTTCATGGTTTCATAGAGTTCTGGCCATTTTTTTTTGCCTCAAGGTGTGCAAAACGTATTACATTTCATGTGTAGCTTTTTTCTTTCAAGCTATGCATGTGAACAGCTTCTGCAGCTCTTTCAAAAGCATCTTCAGACCTTAATTTCTTGTTAAAAGTAAGTTTTAGTCAGGAAGATTGTCATTTTGGTAGTTCAAGTTTCTGGCAATAAGACAAATATTTAGATTTTTTTTTTTTAATTGCAACTGAACAATACATTTAGCCTCAAGAACTGGAAAGTCTTGATCTACTATAAGGAGGAGAAGGCCTAGTGGATCCCATAACCTATTTCCTTTCCAAGCATGATCATTTCAATTCCATTTGATTCTGAAATCAAAAAATTCTAACAGTATATATTGCTAAAATGGATGGTCTATGAAAAAGAAAATACCACAGTCATGTACAAAAAATATCCCTGTCACAGTCTGGCACCATTTTATGTACTCAAAACATTTCTTATAAATAATAATCATCTGCAGAGGGGCTCCCTCATAGCTGAACTTTTTGTTAACAAATTCATCTCTCCCGAACTTTGAAAGACAACAGAGAGACCTCTTGTGAAAGAACGATGTACTGCAAGCACAACTTCAACAACACAACACTTTGTTAGTACCTTTGTCTTTTCCCTCTTTCCATATTAATGAGATCTCTAAGTGAACATTCCCATCAGATTCTTGTGCTCAAACAACAGAAGGAGACAACCTCAGAGGTCCTACTTCTTCCTGTCCTGCCTGTTTGTTAGGACAGCCCTAGAGGAAGGTCAGTTTAACCCAAAAAGAAGAATGAATTTTCATCCATCATAAAAATTTAGATTTATTTCAACAGACTTGAAATCAGATCCATGTGTGTTTCCAAAGTGAACTCCACCAAGCCCAGTGATGGCCATTTTTGCCACAGGCTCAAAGCCCAGATTCAAGAGCACAAGTCCCACACTCAGTGTGGGACAGGGACCTGCAGTCAGTCCCTCAATGATGCCCCACAGCAGCAGTGGAACAGCTGAAACCCATGACTTGAGAGATCAGGTCTCAAAACTTGGGCTAAAATAACCCAGCAGAATTCCTGTCCTGGCCCAAAGAATCAGGAACCAGAGGTGGCTGCAATTGTTTTTCTGGACATTGCAAGGGAAATATAAATATCTGAGGCTACCCAAATATATTGTGGAAATAAAGAAGTAAATTTGTTGTCACACCTTGGCTGTTCATCAGGTAAGAGCTATGATAAGCCATCAAAGGGTGACTGTTTACAGAAAATCCAGTTTTTTGTTCTGGAGTCTTGTTTGGGTTTTTTTGGTTTTTTTAGTGACACTTGTCACAACATTAGTGTCAGTAGTCTTTTATTTTTTTATATAGGGGCAGCTGCTTCCATGCAGTAATTTGGAGAGGTCAGTGCTGTTGCAGCACCTGTGCCGTGCCCAAAATGAGAGGTACTGACCACGTACTGGGCTGCCAGAAGGAAGAGAATTGCTCACCAACACCTCAAAGGCCTTTGTTCTGCCAGGTGCCTCACCTTCTCATGACGATGCTGGAGGCTGTGAAAAGAAGCTGAGCACAGGAACTTGAAGAAGCAAAGTGCTATAACAATTCAGTATTTCCCTCTAGCAGAAGTAAAACATCAGAAAAAAAAAAGCTGAGGAAAGGGAGGATGCTGAGGTCCCAAGCCCTGCTCTGACACATTGCCTGGCAACAAGCCCCTATTTCAGCCGACTCCTGCCTATGCCAGCAGTTTCAGCTGCTAGGCAATGGCTGGTCCAGGATCAGTGTCTGAGTTCCAGCAGCACAGGTCAGCCTTAGTATAGCATAGGAACAAATCTTCCCAGCTCTGACTCAGAGGAACGCAAACAGCCCACATTGCTCAGTAAGACAGAGAACAAAATAACACATTTTATCTCCAGCATCTCCATCCACCCTCAATGTATTTATCACTCAGGGACATGACTTTACAAGACTGTCCCCTGTTCATCTCTGTTTGGATCCGTCTTTGTATCTGATGGTGTCAGATGGCACATCACTGACAACTGTTCTACTCATCTCAGCAATGGGCACGAATCTTGGATTTCATCTCTAAAACAGACAAGCTGAATGGGAGGTGAGGGCAAAACAGAGGCCAAAACAGCCAAGGCTTCAAATTGTGAAAAACACAGGGTGTCATTCGCTGCCAAAGGGTGATGGCTACAGGCATGATTTGCACCAGGGAAATCGTTTCAGGAAAAAATGGGCTGTAGAGTTTTCCAGCAGGGATATCTTAAAGGATTCCCAGTAGGGGAAGGAGAGAAGACTATCTTTGCAACCACATTCAAGGTGTCAGCCCAGTTCCCACAGAGGGAGACAAGGGATCTAACTGGGCACTAGCACAGGCTGCTGGGATGGCTGGGACATCTCTGCTGGGACCTCCCCTTCAGGACAGGCATTGTGTGAGTTCCCCTGGGGCAGACTCTTGGGACCAGAACATTAGAGAGTCTTCAGGGAAGCAGGCACAAGGAAGGCATCTTTGCATTTTTCCCCTGTGGAGATTTAAAACAAAACCACCAGATTTCCACACCCACTGCCCATGGCAGCTCTGGTACATGTAACAAAAGCTAGGCTAGCACATCTGGTCTCCCAGTCCTCTCCTGTGCACAAGTCGAGGCATTGTCAGAGCCATCCTCAAGACATACTCTTTGCTGAGGGGGTGTCAAGAAGATCCCCATTTTAAAACTGGTCCTTTTTTTCCCCTTTGGGAGACATTGTAAAAAGATGTCTATATTTAAAATTATTTTCCTGGACTAATTTCAAAATCAGGAGGGACTTTTGTGCATCCTGGAAAGGAACAGCTGTCGGTGTCAAAGTTCATTTGCAAATTATTGCTGCAGCCAAGCCCAAACCTTTATACAGAGCTCAATCCCGAGCAGCGCCCTGCAGAGCCCCAGGGCCCCCATTTCTGTGCCAAGAGCACCACCCGGTGGCTTCCCCGACCACGGCTCGCTCCCTCAGACATCCTACTAAAACTGAAACATTTGAAGGGGAAGGAAAAATCAGAAGCCTATAGCTTTGCACAGAGATGTACAGATAAGCTGGGCATAAGCCCTGGTGTGCTTATTATGTGGAACTCAGCCAGTACAGGAGCAATTTTAAAAATCCTGCGTTAAAGCTGTCTTGCAAAAGAGGGAAGAGCCACAGCGTGGGTTTTGCTGGGACCAGACGAATGTGCAGGGCTGCAGTGGCTTTGAGAGAGCAAGCAATGGTCCTACTGTGGCTGGCACTCACCACCTCCTCTGGCACCTGGCCTCCCAGGACAGCAGCTCCGCTGCTCGTGGGGGCAAGTACCACCACCCTAAAGATGCTGCGTTGAACAGCTGATGGCCCGGCTCCTTGCACAGCTCCCTGCACCCTCAGCAATCCAAGTCTGGCACTGCTGGCCTGGCCAGCGATGGGCCACCACCTCCCCTCTTCTACCCCTCAGTTTACTTCTACACAGTGTGTTTCACCGGGTCACTGCAAGTTTTTCTGAAGCCTTGGTGATCCTGAGGCCTAAAACTGAGGATTTAACAAGTGTTCATCAGTAGTTTTCCACATACTGCTCACAGGATTTGGCTGGACTTGCGCACTCATTGGGTTCCCTGGGGCGCACTCATTTCTTCCCTGGGAGAGAAGACCTCCCCGAGCACTGTGGGATTTCTGTATGCATCCTCCTGGTGCCTGAAGCAAGAATATGTTAAATAATTCAGTCCTGGCAAGGAAGTCAGCCTTCTGGGAAACAATTTATACAAGCGTTATCGCCTGTTAATGGAAATCTTTGGGAAGAAAAAGAAAATGTACACTTCTATTAAGATGAAAAAGGAGCGTGTCCATAGAACAAACAATTCCCAGTAGCTATGCCTCGAGGCCCATGTGCAAAGGATAAGAAAGGTCCATTGCCTTTAGCACTCTGTTCTGAAGGTTTATATAGGAGCTGAATGGATCAGACAGAAAACCGAAGAGGGTTGAAGGAAGTCACACTCTGCCAGCACTAGAGACCTTATCAAGCAGGCAAGTGAACTCGCCAGTTTCCTGAAGTATTAACAAATAAAAAGAGCTCACAACAACATAAGTAGGAAGGAGGCAAGGGTCAGACCTGGCTAATTTGGGAATGAGCAGCCTCCACCAAATGCCTGTGAGCCCAACCTGGCAGCACAGCACCGGCTGATGCGTGGGATCAGGTCACCCAAAGCACCTTCAGTTTGCAGGTCACAGGAATCATGGCAAAATCATTCAGTCAGCTTAGACAGTCCTTCACCTCTCTTCCTCCTCTCATTTCTTTCTGCTTTCTTGTCCTTTCCACTTTCATTTTCCTTATGAGTTTGGGATGAGCACTTTCTGCAGACAGACCAGCTGGCAGGTCATGCAGCCCTAGCTATGACAACTGCAAATGTGGGATGAATACATCCAGCATATACTTGTCCTGTTTATCTGCTGGATGTCACTTTGTCTAAGTACAGCCGCACCGTGAGAAGTGTTTTCTTGCTAAAATATCAAAGCTGTTTTAGTAAAGACAGAATTACCTGAAAAGCTCTTCACTTCAAGAGACACTTCAAGACACCACAATACTGTAAACCTTTATCATTTTAGTTAATAGAAAAATCCTCTCAAGTGTTTTTTATTGTGAGCAGTATAGTTTCTGGGACAAGTCAGCATCACTGGAAAAAATGAGATAAGTACACGTGCGTGAACATGTTGTGTAACAAAATGTAGTGTCACTTTCATTTCCTAAAATTGCAAGGGCCCAATTTGATTGAGAGACACTGAAAATAGAAGCCCACACTAATTAGAAACCTAGAGTAATATTACCTGTGTACATACTTTTTTCCAGGTTTACCAGGTGTTTGATGAACATCATCTAAATTATGTGTCTTATGCTTAAAGCTCTTTGGAAATTTATTCAGTTGTTTTTGTTTTAAAGCAGCATGCCTTTGTTCATAAGAAGTGGGTGAACACAAAAGGAACACCTGTGTTTGAAACATAGTAACATTATTGGATTTTACTTTGACATAAAGGTTCTTGATGTTACAATATGCAAAGCAACATTTTTCACAGGTTAATACAGTTTTCTAAGTCATATCCTTTTGTAGACATGCTTTTTCAAATTTTCATTTTTCTCCCTCTGGAATGGAATTCATATTGCAGCCCTTGTCAGCTTGAAACTATAGCCATATCTCTCTTTCAAAGCTGTTTGCAGACTGTAGAAAGGGATGCAGGCAAAAAGATGGTTTCTCTGCAGCAACTGTGAAAAAAGATTACCTGCTGTTTACTTTCCCTGTGGATTTCCACAAGGATTGCTTCCAGTAGTGAAATTTTGAAGGATGGCTTTTGAATTTTTTTATTTGTTTCTAAGCTGCTCTTTAGACTCTACTTATCCCCCCCCTGCCACAACAAAGAAGGTCTCTGGATGCTGCACCACAGAAGGTGTTTTAAACAGTCTTTGTAGACCTCCTTCTTCTTAAACCTCATAACACTCATCTAAGCAAAGTATCTAAAATATTCATAGAAAGTACCACTAAAACTCAGTTCTCAAAAGTATTTCACCCACAGCAATGTCCCAAGCTATAAAGGTTTGCCTGTGCTGAAGCCACACAGAAAGGAATGAGACTGGTGCAAAGTAGGAGACAAGACTCAATCTGGAAAGTGTTTGGAGTTTACACACAGCTCTGAAATGCATTACAGACAGCAAAGGAAAATGAAACACATACTCCAGCATAGACAGCAGGCCTACTGTAGGCTGGTCAACACAAGCCATTGTTGATGTCAGAGCAAAGGACAGGATCCTCTTCCTTAAGCTTTAAAAGATCAGGCTTGCCAGTGGCCAGAAGGAATGCCATAGGAATCTTACCTTGGAAGAAGATAGAGGAGTGACTTCCTAAAATGCTTTCTAGTCCTCTGAAGAGTCACAGCAAATGTTTAGCAGAGACCACAGCACAAAAGAGGGCTCTAAGCTACCTCTTTGAGCCTGGGGGTTTCCCTTTGCAACACCTGTCAGCTCAGGTCTCCCATTTGTAACATTTTTCCCCTTCTCCACACCCCCATGGCAGACAACCTGGGCCTGCAGGACACTTAGACACTACCTACCATACAACACCACAGTGAGAAGTGTTGTTAGAATCATAGAACAGTTTGGATCGGAAGGGATTGCTAAAAATCATCTAGTTGCAAAATTCAAAATTTCTGGTTTCTAGGAGGCCAGCCTCCTGCAAGATGCAAAGTGCAGGTGAAAGAGTCTGAACTCATGCACACAGTAACCTCCCTCAGTCCCTTACTGCTCTCCTTTATACTACTACTCATTGCAGCTACTAGGGATTTTCTCTCTGAATTTCTCCTGTTGAAACCAACTCATTTACAAAGACTGACTGTTAATTCTAGGTTATTCGAGCCTCTTTGAAGACAATTTGCAGCAATGAAAATGTAGGTCCGGTCTCCCCACCTGCTTTTAAAACCACCACTGACAGTTGTCCTTGCCTTTCCTTGGCTGAAGATTTCCTCTTGCAGTGTTTTTCTCCCCTGCATAATTCTCTTCCCCAGGCTAGCCTTTTGTCGTGGTTTAGCTTGGCCCAGGTTTTTCTAGGGGGGGGGGGGGGGGGGGCCAAAAAGGGGTCCCTTTGGNCCTAGGCCAATTAGAGATGTTGGTTACGCCTCTGTGAAAAACATATTTAAGAAGAAATCAAAACAATGGGTGCACGCACTTTTCCTTAGCCAGAGGAGGAGGAGGAGGTGAGAGTATGTGAGGGAAAACAACATGGAGAGACCAAGGTCAGTGGAGAAGGAGAGGGAGGGGGAGCTCCAGGCACCCGGAGCTCTGCAGCCTCTGCAGGCCGTGGTGAGGCCCATGGTGAAGCAGGGGGTGCCCCTGCAGCCCATGGGGGCCCACGGGAAATGCTGAGATCCACTCGCCCATGCTGAAGTCAGTGGATACCTGGAGCAGGCCGTGGTCCAGAGGGAGTCCCAGTGGAGAAACAGGCCTTGACTTGCACCCTGAGACTGAACTGAGTGCTGCACACTGGAGTGGGTGGGTGCCAGAGAGGGAGAGAGGCAGAGAGGGAGACAGGGAGACAGGGAGGTCCAGCAGAAGTCTGGTAAAGAGAAGAAGCCTTGCTCCCGAGATGGGAACGGCCTGGCTCGGAGGTCTATACCCCATGGAAGATGGACCCCACACCGTAGCAGTTTTGGGGAGACTGCTTGTCTGTGTGGGGACCAGTGTCACTGCAGCAGTGTCGGGCGGGCTGCCGACAGTGAGACCCATGGCTATGCAGAGGAAAAGGGCCTCTCTCCCCCATGCAGGAGAAGAAGATCTGGGTGATGAACTGACCTATACCCCCCCTCCCATGCCTTGTTCCCTTGTGCAGCTGCTAGGAAGGAGGGAAGGGGGTCAGTGGAGAAACAGTGGCCTTGAAGGGTTTATTTTACTTCTCATTTACTCCTCTGACCCTTTTAGCAATAAATTAGATCACTTTGCAGCCCAAGTTAGTCCTGTTTTGTCCATTTGAGTGCATCTTCTCCGGGGTTTCGTGATCTCAACTCATGAGCCCTGGGTGCGGGTGTGTTAATTTGGGGGTACCTGCCGTTTGGCCAGGCTCAAAACATGACACCTTTCTCAAACAGAACTTACTTGAGGGAATCTACCGAATTAGACATTTAAATCAATTAGGCTGACTGACAGGAGGATTAAGTCTAGCATATTCTTGACTGCAGACCCAAACACTCAGCTGGAATAAATACCTGCCTCATAAGGACTTACTGAGGCTTAATTAGTTAATGTTTGTGAAGAGCTTTGAACATGTGAAGTGCTGTACCTGCACTGTTGCTCTCTCTGTTCCTAGTAGGGGAGGCTTCAAATTTGGACGTGGCAAAACCAAGGAAGACAGAAGGGGACCTGGACCTAAGGCTACTGGGGACCACAGCTGCAGGAAAGGACAGCGATGTCTCACAGAGCTTTGCTCTACTTAAACGTCGCTGCTGCTCTGTACTCATGAAGCCTCTCTCACTCCTGTGCAGGATGGCAGCAGCCCCTGATCTCCAGACCCTCACACCAGGACTTTTCCCCACACTGGAGCGACACTGGCATCAGATCAGCAGGCAGGGCATGAGTGAGTTCTGGATCCCAGTTGTTCTGGATCCCTGTTCTCCAGAATTCTTCCCAGGAAGGAATTCCGCTTGTTTTTGCTTTTAAAGAAGTGCAATTCACTAAGGCATCAAGGCACCCTCACCTAATGAATAACAAGAGCTAAAGTTCATGAAGGCCTTTGAGGCTGCCCAAAAGCAGCACTGATATTATTACTAGCAAACACACACCTAGGAAAGCTTCACATTAACAAAAAATGTCCACAAACCTCAGTGATACAAAGGATCGCTTTTCAAAGAAGCGTACATAAAGTGTCACCTTGAAAACGTAAATTTCTCTGGTTATATGAGGTTAATTACAGATCCAGTTTTGCAAATTGTATGCTTCACCAAAAAAGACCACACCTGAAAATCAGTAGAATAAATATAATGACTAATACACCAAAGAAAATGACTTATGTTTTTTTGCGGCCCACACAGACCTGTCTTATTCAAATTGCAAACATGTGAACTGAAAAACATATTAAGTTTGGGACTCACAAAATATAGTTTGGATTGACATTAAAAAAATCCTCAGAATCCAAACCACTGTATCCTGCCAGCAAGGTGGCTTCCAACTAAAAAAATAAGGTTGTCCCATCCTTAGCCTTCCTCTGAGAGCCCATTTGACACTGAAAACAAATTGAACGACAGTCAGTCCTTGTGATTTACCTTGCCAGAATGAAGCTGCTGAATTCTTTGTTCTCCTCCCAGAATCCCTTGTACAGGACCTGTCCAACGGTTCCCCCAAAGTATCCTCCGGATAAAGGTTGTTTAGTACCAAAGTTTTTGGTACAATTTACAGCAATCCCCTCACTGATTCATTAAAACAATGACCTGACAACGCTATTTTCACTAACACATTTTGAATAATGTAGGGGGTTTTTCTGCTATGTGGAGAAGTAGTAACACTGGCAGATAGCCCCAGGAACTAACACAACAGAAGGCTGGCACAGAATGCAGCATTTATACCATTAAAGAACATGTGTGCACACACACAGAAGCTGCAAACCTGAGAAGCCTCAAGCAATAGTTATTTCCAACTAAGGGAAAAAAAAATCACCATCACTAGCACATCTTTTGATTTCAAACAACACATTTTGGAAGATGTTCATGAAGGAATTTTTGCTACTGGCAAGTACACAGGAACCAAGTTTAGTGTCACAGAAATACGACACTAAATGTTTGTTTTCCTTAAAACCTGGATTAGCGAGCAGCAGAAAATATTCTAAACAAGGGTGGGATTTTCAAGGCAAAAACATAAATTGTACCATTGTTTCACAGAAAGCAATAACCCAAAATCCATGTTTGTGGCTTTTAAGATTCCTACCATCAAAGCTTAAAAAAATACTAAAAGAAATATTTTATCATAAAATAAATACAGGTTCATTTTCAGCGACCAACACATTCAGTGGACTGTTTTGGAAATTAGAAAACCAACTCCTTTTCCTGGTTATTAAGGGATTTATCTGTACATCCTTGTACTGACTTTCCTCATATATCCTGTTACCTTTCCCCAGGTGAACACTAACCACAGGTTTTGGAACATTCTGATTTTATAACCTTACCAGTTTACTTGCCAATAATTTATGTAAGGATTCAGCTGTTAGGAGAAGTTTATTACTGTCACACTCTAAACATTCAGTTCTAACTTCTGTCCCTTGAACATAAACTGTATGAGTTATGAAAGCATGTAAAAATAAACTTCCATAAAATTCTTTGATGGATAAATTTTGGTGAATGAATAATTGCTCAAACTTACTTACTTGGTGGAGCAGTTTTGCTTTTATTTCATTTAGGGATTCTTCTCCTGTCCTGTCATTAAAAAATTATGATCTGGGTGAGATAATCTAGTGGTTGCAATAGTATCCTCTTGGAATTAGCTATTCCCAGAAACACAGAAGTAACTGGGGAACCACCATGGGAATGTTACACACCAGCAAAGGGAAAGACATTTTTTATTTCACTCATAAAGCTCTTTTAGACTTGCCTAGAGCATTGATTTACTTAAGAAAATAAAACATTTGGAAAAAAAAGTTATGTTTTCCTTCAGCTTTTCCTCCTCTTATTTCCCACATTTTTCTTTCAGAATCTTTCTTGTTTGTTAGTTTCAAATTGCAAGGGACTGTTTAACATGATGTCTCTCCCTCTTTAATTGAAGAAATAACACCAGGACACATGCTGGCCTTTAGCCAAACAGCCACCATGCTCCCATTTTCAAGAAGACAATTTTATGCTTCCGTTGGAAATACTGCTCCATAATACATTTTTCATTCATCAGTCACCATGTGAACAATATTTTGGCCTGTGTGGTTCCAAGCAAGCTGAAATTAATAAGATGCACTTCACTCATTTAGTTCCAGCCTTACAATAGGCACAATGGTTTCTTCTGAGCTGTTAAATAATACGTTTTTGTGCTGTAGAAGTGCAATGTCATTGAAACTCTCAGCATTGCAAGCTGGGTAGTTGCAAATGCTTAGGATCACAAAATTGCACTCTTCTTGAAAACCCAGCAATAAGGTTTTCTTGAGAACTTACTGCAGCAGTTAAAAAATCATACACTTCCATTTTCTAGGAAAATTATCTTCATTGCTGAAATCCTTTATGTTAAACATTATCTAAAATGTTTTATGCTGAAATTCATCATGGGAGATGCCTTCTTACAGCACAGTGGTTGTCACTGACATTTAGAAAGCTTTATGAAGACAGCAATGACAATGCAGGAATAACCTTTTATGATTCAATACATTTTTTCCAGTGGTTATAAGGAGCACCCCTTTTTCGGACTTGCACTCCTTATCCAATTCAGCAATCTCACGCAGCTCCTGTTGCAGCACCTGCTCAGCCCTACCAAGGTACTTCACGTTCTCACTACACCAAATATTCTTAGTGCTTGGATTGCTGAAACACTATGGGAATAATCCTGAATTTCTCTATTTTTTTTTTAAGTGCTTCCAGCTCTTCATTTCAGTTTCTGTATTCAGAAAACAAAATGTATTTCCAGTGACAGTTTAAGGTTATTAGCTTTACTTTTTCTGTTTTTCCAATTGCCACATTATCAAAACAGTTCTAATTTAAAAAGATAAAATTCTGCAAGACTACAACATCTGAATTTTATGATAATCACACGAATTTATTGCACTGCTGGACTCTGCCTTCAATTCCTTCTGACACAGGAAACACATCTGAATCCCACTCCTAACAGCAAAGCATTAAATCAGATTTAATTAGCTGCCTATACAAATTGTTAAAATGAAGTGCAATAAATTTGGGTGATTATCATAAAAGTCAGTCATTCCAAAGAGTTTACAGTTTATTCTTAGAGTAATGAGGAGGCTGTGATGTCTTTAAGGAACAATATGCAATAAACTGTTCTCACTGGCAGCCACTTTATCACACATGTTCACATGCAGAGAAGGTAGCTTCTTCAGAAACGCCATCAATATCCCAGACACAATTTTATTTCCACCACCTCAGATGATACAGCAGCCCTGCAGCAAAACACCATTTTTAATAACAGTACCAAAATATACACAGGCTACTCAGAAACTGTGTCCTTTGAAAAAGCCACTTTTTGCAAGCAACTCAATTTCAAATAGAATGCCTGTTTCTAAAAAGAAAGCAAATCTTAGTAGAAACAAACTTGAATTTTACAGAAAAAAATTAATGATGGGAGAAATCAGTCCTGTAAGTGCATTAAGCCTCAATGAAGCTAGGTCTGCTTCTCATGATTGCTCTAACATCATAGCATATCTGACTAATACATTACAGGGCCAAAAACGGTGGTAGAATGAATCTCAGCTCCAGTTCTGCAGATTTGTGTTGGTTTTAATGGGATTACATGCAGCAGCAAAGAAACACACACCTGTATGTATTCAAAGGACAGAAGCTTTAGAATGGGGTCTTCTACTTCTAAATGAAGGTACACACCTTACCTTACTGAAATTGAAAACCCTTTAAAACACACATTTCCCCAACAGATACATTGACAGAAGAACAGAAAAAAAATTCTGAAGATACTTGGCCACACAGTTGTTTCCCAATTTATTGTAAAGTACTGAAACATAACATTCACTGTATAATTTGCCTTTATTGGAGGAACAGGGGGAGGAATAACAACTTTTCTGCTGAAGTCTACATTGCATTTTAATTTAGAAAATTACACCTTCAGCCTAGTTACAAATAAACCATATTGTAGAACAAACAGTGCCAATACACACTGTCAGCCCAGTTAAAGTGCCCATAATTCCTTTCAGGAGCAAGAATATCAACAGTACAGTATTACTGGTGGACTTAGACAGAAAAACACATGCCCAGAAACATAAAAAAAAAAAAAACATTTCACACTGTTTAAATTAAAACAAATCCAAGTGACAGAAGAAATTATAGGAAAAGTATTTCAGAGTGATACTCATGTGTCTTTGGGAAGATCAGTTTATAAGTACAGCAAATTTACTGTATTTTCAAGCAAACTGAATACCTCCCCAAATCTGGGTACTTTCAGAAAAGCAAGCAGTCAACTCCTGAAAGTTCACTTTCAACAAGACCAAAACCCAAGAGGCCTAGGCTCAGGAGTTAACGTCCCACTATCCCTCCATCACCCTACAGCCAAAAATTGCAGTAACAGAGATACAGGAAGTCACCTATAATGCCAGTCAGAAGCAAGGTGGCAGATTGGATGGTGTTTGAATCCAGTTATTCCACACAGCTGCTAATCAATCTTAGTTTCCTGAACAAAAGAAGTTAAAGTGACTGTGTCTCAGAGGAAAAAGTCTCTGCTGTACTGCCAAGCTTCCATCACAAGTCTCCTGGGCACACATTTTTAAATATTAGGTGACTAAATATATAAGCAATGACCAAATTCCCATTGTTGATTTTCAGGCAGTTATGCACCATGCAATGTGAAATGCCAGTCTTTTGCACAGTTTCAGATGCCTAAATACTTTCAAAAATTTTTGCTCATTCCCATTTCTAAGACCAGAATTTTCTGAAGAAAAGTATATTAATACGTGCAGGTTCCACCATCTCTCAATAATAGGACTCATCCAAGGGGATAAAAGGCCAATGACAGTAGGCAGATAACAGGTGATAGAAAATATGTAGGTGAGGTCTGGGACCAATGAAATGTAATAGCATATGGGAAAGTCTGCCTTGGTGGCAAACGGAGGAGATATCCAGGGATCACTTTATCTTCAGACAGTGGAAAGCACCACTGGAGAGAGTTACAACTTACTTTGTCAGTCACAGGCAGGCACTAAAAGCCTGGATTTAATATTCAGAGACTCCAAACACAGTCAAAAAAAGTTTGTGATGCACAGAGCTAGTAACAGTGGCTTCTAAGGATGCTCAAAATGCTTCACAGCATTCTTTGGCTGATCTCTGGGAACAGCACATCCTTACCAAAACTCCAACTATCCTTTAGCAACCATTTTCGTAACCACTGTAGTTGAAAGCCTTGACTACGATTCTAAGTGCTGACCCACTAATAAAATGAAAAATAAAAAAAAAAAAAAATTGAAAAGATAAAAAAGCAGCTCTATTAGGCATGCGTTTCAGTACAAAATGAAATATTGATGACTTGATTCCATATGTTTGGATCTTTGTGCTTGCTTCAAGTCTGAGAAATATTACAGTTAAGGCATGAAAATATGGAAGCATGCTTAAAAGCTGCAATCAACTAAAGAAGAGCCAAGTCAATGGTTAAAGATGATGGAGAGCCTCTGGTTTCTAAAAAGAGAATAATTTTTGAATAGTCAATAACAGACAGTAAAGAAATAACCCTGGAATAACTAGAACTTGATCAAGATCTCCCCTGTGAGTTAGGAATCAACCACTACCTTTTAAGAAGTATGGAAGGATTCCTGCTCAGCTGATTTGCTAAAGGATGCAGCAAACAAACAGATTTTTGCCTTCTATTGCCTTAGACCCAGCAAATCTTCTGGAAGTGGAACTTTCCTGTTGAAGTCTGCAACATTAACACATCACACTTAGCTCTAGGGGGGGGGGCTTGTTTTTTCTTGGGGATATATTCAGACTCTCTTCCTTGTTAGTATTTAAAGAGATGAGGACACTATAACTTGTTATATTTTCAGTGGAATACAAAGCCATATGAGAATCTAATCCACAAAGACTTTAGGAAGGACAAGGAGGGATATTTCTTCTTCCTAACAAATCAGCAAGAATTTGCTCTGAGTCTATAATCTCCCCCACCTTTGAGCTTCCTCAGACTTGCTGCAGAGAAAGGAACCAATCAAGAAATGAAAACATTAAGGGGAAGATGACTGCAGAACACAGGGAGGCAGTATACATTAGAAAAATATCAGGAAAGGAAAAACAGTGATAATCTTCAATCACAGAGTGTGAACATGGTTCATATGTTAGAAAACATCTGACAGAACATAAAGATCAGGTCTGCATTGGAATGTCACACAGTGGGAAAAGAAAAGCCTGCAAAAAAGGCAGTAGGACATGAAATGGAATTTTCACCATTCTTTGTCTGAGTCCTCCCTAACATTACTGATTTTCAACATCAGTGAGCAATGCTTGAGGCTGAGCTCTCCAAAATCATATGGGTTCTCATTGCTACAAGTAACTTAAACCATAATGCTTGGGGAGCTGGACTCCCTAGGACAGCACAGAGGCAGAGCAAGAACACTGGAAGCAACAAGAGAAAAGAAGGAATAACAAAGTAGGAGAGAGAAAGAAAAAGGTAAAAACCCTGAGAAGCACCTGGAAGCTTTTTCAGCCTCCAACCTGAAGGAGGAGGGCCTAATGCCACACATCTATTAGCAACAGTGACAAACCAGTGCCCCAGCACCACCACAGCAGCATCTGTACTTACAGGTGCCTGGCAGTGATTACGCAGCACAGTCCATGTTTAGCCTGTCTGGAAGCCAGAGAACTTGAAAGAAAAACAAAATAATTGAAAAAATAATTACTTTTGTAATCATTACAAGCAAATTCTCTATCTTCTGCACTATGAATAAGGCTGCAGACAGGTTCTTAGAGGTGAAAAAGGCAACTTGTAACACAATCTCCAAACTTTCAGATTCATAGATGATTAAATACTTTTTGTCACTTCAGACTTTATTCCTAAACAACTATATTAAAAATAAGATCATTACAAAATATAGTATTGCACATCATAAGCTATTTTTCCACAGTTTCCTATCCAAAATAGACTTAAATTAACAGAGGATACGTTATTACTAGTACTCATATACTACATAATGCTTTTAGAATATTAGGTTACATTAGGTTCCCTTAACTCAGGGAAGCACTTAAATCCATTCTTGTTTTCAGGAAAAGGAAAAGTCTTCCTGACTCAGAGATTCCAAAGCAGAAGTATGACACATAATATAGATACTACTTGGGCATACAGTAAAGATTTGATTGGTTTGTTTCACCAATTCTTGAACTCCACAGCATATCTTATTCCAATAAGTATTAGAAATAAGTGAATTCAATTTAAAGTGCAATTTTCTTTAAGAGCCTAGTGATCTCTACTTTTATACATAATTCTTGTAGCAAAACAGTCACAAGATGAAACAGAAACATGATGACAGCACCCTACATTTTTTGGTTATTCAGAAAGTTCACACAAAATATTAGCTCTCACGAAAAAATAATATTCTGGTTCATACAGTTGTGAAAATGTTCCACTGATTCTGAAATGCCTCTGACAATTCTCATTATGAAATACATAGGGAGAGCAGCAGCTCTCCAATTGTAAAATACCCTCCTTCATTTCTACAAGCTATGTATTCAATGCTAACACCACTGATATTCTAACATCAATATTATTTGCTAGCACAAATGTATGGAACTCAAGGACAAAGAATTATAAAATGCACAACTCAAGTGCTTTTTGAATTTAATTAGTTAACCAAAAATTCTGAGATTCAAAAGCTGGTCTAGGTCATGGCCTCTCTCTCTACTGTATTTTTCCCCTCAGGATTTCTTTAAAACTGCATCCAATAAAAATATTAAAAACACATGCAATAGAGCATCTGACACTTCCCCTGGGAGACCTTTCCATTGCCAACAAGTTGTTTTTCCCCAAATCAGATTTTAGTGTAATTTCATCCCATTGCCTATTCTCATGGAAGCAAGGAGAAAAAGGCCACAGGGAGGGCAAGAGATTAAAAAAACCCCAACTAACCAACAAAACAATTGCTAAACTACACTGAAGAAGTGTAAAAGCGCAATTCAGCTGTGAAGCGTGTTGATGAAGGGAGAACCATGAAGGCAAGGGTTAACTTTAGTCACAATTTCCCAGCTTTTTCTTCTTCATCAGCATGGAAGAGTCACAAATGCACATGGATGGCTCCAAGAGGGGAAAAAAAAAAAATCAATGTGGAAAAATGCCTGAGTTATGATTCTGTAATTATGACTTTGGGAAAAGAAGCAAAGTGCCCTTGAATTGCTTAACTTCCTACTTCCCAGAGCAGGAAGAACACCTCTTTGAAAGTTGTTATTATTACAGTCTTGAAAAGGTATCAGCCATATCTTCCCCCTGCTCATAAACAAATGAAACCTCTGTGCTACACTGCACCATCATGGTGTAATACAAACACTGTACCATCTATCGCCCTGAACAACATTGCCAAAGGAGATATCATAAAACATCAGATTTAGTCAATAAGGGCTTTTCTTCCGTCAGAATTTAATAAATACAGTATCAGACTGCTTATTTAATATATCCTACAGCTAAAGAATATATTTACTTTTTATTCTTCCTTCTCTGTGGCTAGAAGGAATTAGTGAAAAGACAGTTTAAAGAATTAGTTTAAAGAAAAGATGTGTATGCAGACAGCTGTTTTGAAAACATTATAAACACAAAACTCCTCAAAGATATCATACAGAAAGGATGAGAGAAGACTCACCACTAGAGTCAGTCGCAAAAGCAAACATTTGTCATCTTAAACAGATATAAAAGCCAAAATCAGTATTTAAAGAAAAATAATAGACACCCTCCAGAATTTACCTAGTCTCCACTGCTTTCAACAGAGAGACTGCCAAGTAGCATCAGAGGAGGTGGATGTGAATTTGATCCCTGTCCTTCAGAATCTCAGAATCAAAAAAAAGGTATGGCAATAGCCACCAACAGCTACACATTAAATTCTCAATTCATTTAGAAAAGAAAACATAAATGATTTGTTAACAAATAAAAAGAAGACAAAATGAGCTTGAAAGATTTCATGTGGCCTCATCAGCAACTTCCTTTCGGCGCTGGGCCCGGAAATGGCGCTCAATATTTATTGTCACTTCCCTCTGCAAATTCCTGCTGTTAGTTTTTCCAGCTGTTCTGATCCAGGGGTGCTGAAGTACTTGACGTGCTGTGTAGCGCTTCTGGGGATCCACTATCAACAGCCTGGTGATGAGGTCTTTTGCTGCTGTTATGAAAGAAAGCAAAGGAGAGAGGGGTGAAGTACAGTGGTGTGATGAGCCTGTGCAACATGCTCTAGGACGACTCTGCTTGAGCAGGATGTTTGAAACACATGACCCCCACTGTGATCACTTCCAACCTTACCCATTCTGTAATGGTGACAGTTACACCCACACAAAATGTCCTTCTTATTTGTTTTCTTTAGTTTTACCATGACTTTCGTGACTATCCCCAGGAGGTATTCAAACAACTGGAGTTAGAATTAGTGACAGGAGATATTAAGTCTCCACGACTGGTGTCACTCTCCCCTTCAGAAAGAGAAGAGAAAGTGAAGGGAATTTAATCTCAAAAGCGTGCTGGAGGCATCAGGCTAAGTGTTCACACTCACAGGAATGAGCACTGGGTATCTCATCCTTAAAGGAGCATAAATGTTGTAAGAATACTGTGGAATATGTTCTTTAAAAGACTGTACAGGGTGCAAGGGAGTTTTAAGTTTTCTGATTTTGAAGAGTGCACAAAAGACACTGTACTAGGCTGCGAGAAGGAAAAAACTTCTATGTGCAGACCCCATTGTCAATAGAAAATCTACTCTGCGTTCTGCAGGGCAAGGTTTTCATTCTCAGCTTTTGAGACTCTTGTGTACATCTTTACAATGTAACAGAATCCTTGAGATTATTTTGGCACCTTTTTCTGCAGAGACATATAACCAAGGTGAGGAAAATCCTTACTCTTGCCTAAAAAGGGAGCAATCCATTAAAGCATTCAGAACTAATACACAGAAACACAGCCATCAATAGCACCAGAGGAGCACATTCACATTTAAAGCACAGATTCACACAAGACAGACCTGTAAAGCACCCCAAGTTTATCGAGCTTACTGTCCTGACAAAAGAGTTTCTCCCACTCCAGGGAAGAAGATTGCCACTTCTCAGATCTGCTATAAATGCAGAATCTTACCTGCAGAAATATTGTCCCAGTAAGGGGATAGGAACTCGTAGTGACCCAGCTGTATGATCTGAAACAGCTCTTCTTGATCGCGGTCCTGACTGCGAAAAGGGGGAAAACCACAGAGCAGGATGTACAGGATCACACCAGCTGCCCACATGTCTACTTCAAGTCCATAGCCTAAGGAAGAAGAGACAAACCATAAGTCTTGTTTTAGAAAGAAAACTCACAAATGGGTAGGGAACTGTTCCTTGGAAATAGAAGGCAAAATAAAACACAGAATGTCTGCTCAGTTCCTCAAAAAGATGAGGTCAGCAAAAGAATAAGTGGCTGGTACACCAAGCTTACACGCTGCCCGTTATTAGCTACAGCTCTCACAGAGCCTCTCTTTTCCACAATATGTTTCACAAACACTGTCTCACAAGGCCAGTGTCAACTGGAGACTAATTGAGAAAACACAGTACGTATTTCTAAAATAGTCATCTTCAGATTCCCTTCAAAGCAAGAGCTAAGAGTGCCAAGTTTCCATTGAAATTGGATATAACTGGAGATGTGCAACCCAGCTCCACAGAACAAAAACCAGAAATAGATGTGCTTGAGTCACCAACAAAACTGACTTCTTTCCAGGTCTGAATCTTTTTGGATATGAAATCTTCAAAATTCCTTGTGATGTGAAACATGTTTTGGATAGTTACATAAATTTAACATATATGTTCACAATGATTTTGCATCATCAGGGGCTCTGGAAAGTTGTTTGCATTATGGTCATGAAATAGGGCTGGCTACTCTTAGGTTGCAACATGATCTTTTGGTCATTTCCTCACTTTACCAATTACTATCTATGACATTTTATGGCACATCTGCTTGGAAGTCAGTATTAGCATAGACATCAATAATGCCAATATAACTGACGTCATGATTGTGTTTGTTAAAAACTAAGAGGTTTCCTTCTCCAAATTACACTGCTAACCAACCTCCTACCTTGAAGAGATACATCAGTAGGTTGAAACATTCTGGACTATTTCCATTATTAGAAAGTTCAGCATAATTGTAAGATTTATGACAAATTACAAACATATACACTCACCCTTCTCAGCGAGTATTTCAGGAGCAACATACGTTGGTGTTCCACAGACAGTAAATATGGGTTTTGTAACCTGCTTTGCGAGGCCAAAATCTGCCAGTTTCAGTGTAGTAGATTTATCTGCATTGTGCTGAACCTACACCCAAACAAAATATATATATGTTTAGTCCAGATGCATTTTATAACATGAAAATATAAAGGAAGCAGATAATAAAACAGGAGGGAGTTCTAATAATAATACTAATAATGGAAACAGTCTTCAGAACATGGTTCTTTCCTCCCATATACTAAGAGGGTACATTTATTTAAGAGGATAAGCAATTATGGAAAAAAGAAAACTTTGCTCTACAAACTGTGGCACACTGCAATTTCCAAGACATTGATAGAAGGAACACAAAAAATAACCATGAGTCAATTAAATATTATTATTTCCTCTTGAGAAAAAAACCTGTTCTTTTTCTCTGGGAAAGCAAAGAAGAATGCTGTGGATGTCTTTATGCTTAAATGCAATGGTCCCAGGTAAGCTACCAACTTTATAGTGTCACTTGATATTGTGGTTTAGCCCCAGACAGCAACTAAGTACCATGCAATTGCTTGGTCATTGTCGTCGTTTCGCTTGGCCCAGGTTTTTCTAGTGGGAAGGGGGCCCACAAAGATGGCTCCTCTGTGAAGCTTCTCGAAGCCTTCACCATGTCCAGCTCTGAGGTGATGGACATGCTGCTGGCCAAGCCTGGGCCAATTAGAGATGTTGGTTACGCCTCTGTGAAAAACATATTTAAGAAGAAATCAAAACAATGGGTGCCTGCACTTCCTCTTAGCCAGAGGAGGAGGAGTAGGTGAGAGTATGTGAGGGAAAACAACAGGGAGAGACCAAGGTCAGTGGAGAAGGAGGGGGAGGGAGAGCTCCAGGCACTTGGAGCTCTGCAGCCTCTGCAGGCCGTGGTGAGGCCCATGGTGAAGCAGGGGGTGCCCCTGCAGCCCATGGGGGCCCACGGGAAATGCTGAGATCCACTCGTCCATGCTGAAGCGAGTGGATACCCTGAAAGTGGCCGTGGTCCAGAGGGAGTCCTAGTGGAGAAACAGGCCTTGACTTGCACCCTGAGACTGAACTGAGTGCCCCACATGGAGTGGGTGGGTGCCAGAGAGAGAGAGAGAGAAAGAGAGCGGTCCAGCAGAAGTCCAGTAAAGAGAAGAAGCCTTGCTCCCGAGATGGAAACAGCCTGGCTCGGAGGTCTCTACCCCATGGAAGATGGACCCCATGCTGTAGCAGTTTTGGGGAGACTGCTTGCCTGCATGGGGACCAGTGTCACTGCAGCAGTATCGGGCGGGCTGCCGCAAGTGAGACCCATGGCTACGCAGAGGAAAAGAGCCTCTCTCCCCCGGGCAGGGGAAGAAGATCTGGGTGATGAACTGACCTAACCCCCACCCCCTCCATGCCTTGTTCCCTTGTGCAGCTGCTGGGAAGGAGGGAGGGGGGTGAGCGGAGAAACGGTGGCCTTGAAGGGTTTATTTTACTTCTCATTTACTCCTCTGACTCTGTTAGCCATAAATTAGATCACTTTGCAACCTAAGTTAGTCCTGTTTTGCCTATTCTAAGCGCGTCTTCTCCCGGGTTTCCTTATCTCGACTCATGAGCCCTGGGTTTGGGTGTGTTAATTTGAGGGTACTTGGCATTTGGCCAGACTCAAACCACGACACAATTGGCATCCCAACAGTCATTCATCCCCCTTCTCTCTGCAATGGGATGGGGGGGGGAGAAGAAAAAAAAAAAGTATGTTGAGATAAGAAAAAATTAATAACTGAAATTAAGTATAATAATAACAACAGGAATGGTAGCAACTGCAATGAGAAGGGGGACAGGCAGAAAGAGAGAGCAAGAGAAAGAGAGAGGAATAAAACCCAAGAAAAACAAGTGCTTCACAATACAATTACTCACAGCCCACAGACCCCCAGCCCAGCCCATCCCCCAGCAGTGACCAGCAACTCCTGGCCAACTCTCCTCAGTTTATTTACTGCGTATAATGTTCCATGGCATGGAATATCCCTTTGGTCAGCTGTCCTGGCCATGCTCCCTCCCAGCTTTTGGTACACCTGCTACCTGGCAGAGCATGAGACACTGAGAATTCCTTGACTCAGGGTAAACAGTGCTCAGCAACAACCAGAACATCAGTGTGTTATCAATGTTATTCGCATACTAAATCCAAAGTGCAGCACTGTACCAGCTAAAACCAAGACACATGATAAGTATATCTCCATCATACTGGCCTAACAACAAAAAACAAACCAACAAAAGCATTATGGCCTTTCCACCTGCTGCCCTGAAACTAGATTAGTAATGATTACCACACAGCAAGAGTTGAAGAAATAGGTCCATGTAGAATGACCCAATTGTGTCTTTTCAGCAGTTCTCATCTCCTACATCCACCTGGCAAGTAGTCAAAACACTTTTTCCAATTCTAATTTTGTATGCACAGGTCTTTAGCATTACTTTATAATGCTAAAATTAATGAAGTGTCATTTTAAGAAATGAAATATGTTAATCACATAGACAGTAGGATCAAGCACACTCTCAGTAAGCTGGCAGACAACAGCAGGCTGAGTGATGAGTCTGAAGGATGGGATGTCATCCATAGGCACCTGAACAAGCTCAGGAAGGTTGAGTCTCATGACGTTCAACAAGTGCAGGTCCTGCACCTGAGCTGGGACAACCCGTGGTATCAGCATGGACTCCATTATGGATTGAGAGCAGCCCTGTGGAGAGGGATTTGAGAGCGCTGGTGGATGAAAAACTGGATTGAGCTTACTATGTACAGTTGCAGTCCACAAAGCCAACCATATCCTGGGCTGAACCCAAAGCAGTTTGATCAGCAGGGTGAGGGAGGGGATTCTGTCCCTCTGCTCTGCTCTAGTGAGACCCCACCTGCAGTGCTGCATCCAGCTCTTGGGGCCCCAGCTTGGAAGGACATGGACCTGTTGGAAGAAATATGCAGGAGGGCCAGAAAAGAGGGATGGAGCACCTCTCCTGTGGGGAAAGGCTTTGAGAGTTATGGCTGTTAAGGAAAGAAGGTTCCAGACAGACCTTATTGTGGCCTTTCAATAATTAAATGGGGCTTTAATTAAGATGGGGACAGGCTTTTTAGCAGGACCTGCATCAATAGGAAAAGGTGCAATTAACTTTAAACTGAAGGAAAGTAGATTCGGACTAGATGCTGGGAAAAAATATTTTATGATGTAGGGAAACACCAGAACAGGTTGCCCAGAGAGGTGGTAGATACTCCATCCCTGGGAACATTCAGCATCAGGTTGGACAGGGCTCTGAGCAACCTGGTCTAGTTGAGATAGCCCTGCTCATTGCAGGGGTTTGTGCTAGATGACCTTTAAAGGTCCCTTCCAACCCAAACTATTCTATGATTCTATATTCAAAGGCCAAGTCATAAACAATGTAGCAGTATAATTAAATAAATCAGCATGCTTAATACTAGTGTCTGACATTCAAATCTTCTTTGAGAGGTAAAAAGGGTCATTAATTTCCTTTCAATGAAAAACTGTTTCTGGAACTATGGGGAACAGATCAGCAGCTAAAGTGTCTACAAAAAAGCCAAGGAAATCTGGACTTGGTTTTGAATGGACAAACTGCAATATAATGTGACAGGTACACTCCATGCTTTAACACCTCATAATTTGCCATCAGACGCTGCTTAAGAAAGCCAAAAATTCAAGATGGTCTCTGTTACCAGATAACTAAGGGCACAGATGGGACAAAATTTGCTCTTGTACATTACAGTTGACTAAGCCCCATTTATCATCTTTATTGAAACCGTAAGCACTCATCCAATTTTGATTAAGCAAAATGGATTTGGAAATTTTGGTGGTTTTTTTTTGTTTTGTTGGAGTTTTTGGTGGGTGTTTTTTTTTTTTTTTTTTTTTTTTGTTGTTTTTTTCTTTTCAAGAAAAAAATATGACATTATGAAATAACAAAATATAGCCTACTAATCCCTTTTTACCTTCTCCATAAAAAATGCACAATACAAAACTGCGAAGAATGACTGATTCCCGAGAACCCTATGTGGCCATTCAGAAAGATCTCAACAGCCTTGAGAGACAGGCAGGGCAGAACCTTTCAAAATTCAACAAAAGACAAGTGCAGCGTCCAGAACCTGGGCAGGAATAACCCATACGCCAGCACAGGCTGGGAGCTGACCTGCTGGACAGCTGCTCTGCAGAGAAAGAGCTGGGGGTCCCTGGGGACAACAAGCTGTGCCTGAGCCAGCAGTGCCTTTGTGCACTCTTCTAGTTTTGATTAATCAAAACATTTTGCTGGAGTTTTTTTTTTTGCTGCTCTTCCATGAAAAAACAATTTTCAGTATGAAACTGAAAAGAAAGTTTTCTACAACTATGCAAAACTTCTTCAAGAAAAAGCTAAAACGCCACATTCATTTTCTCTATTACATTAGCAACTACATGACAACCTTTTGCCATCATGCACTGTGGACACAAACTGACAAAAATGACAAAAAATTATAAAGGTAACGCTTTCTAGAACAAAATCTATCTATAGAATTTATATTCTAATAGGGGTAACAGCAGTAAAATGTTGCCAAAATTTACAATTGAAATGCTCAATTTTATATACAATATGAAAACATGAGCATGAATGTATTTTCCTATTCTACATATCTATTTTTTTAATTATATAAGGAAAGTATATTACATAGAATTTCAACTATGCTGCATGCTACTATGGCAAATAATACTGAAATGTTTATATATATTTTTAGAAAACATCATGGTGGTGGGAAGGGTGGAGAACACACTGGTCTTAATCCCAATCCCAAAATTTCCAGGAAATTTCTTGCTTTGTAAAATGCACTGTTTTTCATTTCTCAGGATGCCAGACTCCTAATCTCCCATTACAGCACAAGGTGGCAACACTGCACCATCTGTTCTTTCAGAACAAAACAACTGGGCTTTCACTTTCCTTAACAATGGAGCAGGTAGGACAGCAGGCACGGTGGAAATATTTTCACAGCTTTGTGACAATCACTTCACAGACAGCATGTAACCTGTCAGCAAGACTGAAAACCTCAGCCCAGAACTTGCCTGCAGCTTCACTAATGCTATGCTCAGAACAACTCAAGAGTCAGCTCACAGAATTCCCTTCATCCCCAACTTCCTACTCTCCTGTCTACCTTCCCATCACCTGGCATCACCTTGAGCATGCAAATATTCTTCGCTGTAGAAACAAAAGCTTCAAGTTCTTTTTATTCATTCCTCAGGCCAGACTACTTACTTATAGCAGTATTACAGAAACATACAACCTGCTCAAGAGAAATCTAACCTCTGACATCTACAGTATGTATTCCATGCAATGGTGAGAGCAAAGCAAAAATAATAACATTAAACAAACATAGTGGCCTTCCCAGTGACACCTAAAAGATACCTATTGCTATTTCTACACTCAAGACTGCAAAGAATTGTTATAAAAGTCCATTTAAAACTGCTGTCTGCCTACAAACTTACTTAATTGAGGTAAGAAAGACCAGTATTCTACAGACACTTATATTCACTTTCTATAGACAGCCAGTTTAGGCCATACGACTAATTATGTCCTTCAACTACAAAGCAAGCCAGCATCTGGTGATCTTAGACTAAAGGTAGTCAACTGCTCACTATTTTCTCAAATACACATGACATGGCAGGATATTAGAATATTGTGTGAGGATTTTAGCTATCCCAAACATGCAACCAGATTATAGTATAAAGCCAAATTTATTTTCAAAGAAGGGGAAAAAAAATAATAATAAAAAAATAATTTAAAATATATATATATATATCTTTCTCCTTCTCTCCGGTCCCAGTACTTAATGCTTTTGTTTGATTTCATATCTACCCTGTTAAATCCATCAGTGTGTTTAAGATGATGATTTACAACATTAATATTTCTCATATGCACATGTATATGGTAGCACAGCTTCTTCTTATGGACATCATGAAAGCAAGTTAGCCCATGTGACATTTTGTATATTGGAAATAGATAAAGCTTAAGAAAAATGACTGCTTACACCTTTGAGTTTCAGACATCTTTTGCTGCTAGCTAGAAGAATCTCTAAGAAAAATGTTACAGAAAATTCCCTACGTAATTTTATCATACTTGAAGTTATGACAAGTAAGTAGTTAAACAGGAATGGTTTAACTCACATATGTGGAAAACTGGCAGTGCTTTGTTTATATGTAAATAGTGTCAGAAAATGGACAGTGCTTTGTATATATATTAACAGTGTCATAAAGTTCAAGGGCAGAAAGGCTATACTTGAAGTTCTCATACACACATGAAAACTTTAGAGACTGAAGAAGGGGCGGGGGTAATCTCAAAAATATTAAAAGCTACAACATTTATGAAGTTGAGTGTTAAACAATTACCACATTAGCAAGTGAGGGAAGTGTACAAGGAGATGAGTACACAATCACAAATACAGCCCTCTGCCTTCACCCTAAAAAGGGCTGATTTTGTGTCTTTTACAGCTATAACCTGAAAAAACACCACCACACCTGGGCATTAATTTCTCACTCTCAAGTGAAGAAATGTCAGCAGCTGTAGAATTAAACAACACCTTACCTATAAAACTTGCCAGCAAATCTTGCCCCATTTGTGAGACAAAACACCCCACATTGCCCATCCTTGGCAGCAAAGATTTTCTTGCTGAACACCTAGTCCTAAATGAGGTGATTCTGTTAGCAGATGGGAGGGAGTCATAGCAGCTGTCTTCCCACCAGCTGTCAAACAGATTTTGTTTTTGTAGCGCAAGTCACCACCCTTCTGCCTCACAGCTATGCTGCAAGGAGTCTGATCATTGTGGGCAGACACAGTAGAGAAAGAGGTAAGGGAAAAAGGAGAAAGGATGATGGTGGCCTGGTGCAGAAGTTTATAACTAGAGGACAGTTCCACAAGAGAAACAGAGGCGCAGTGAACTAATAATTAAGCCAGGTTTCCAACTTTTTCCAGTTTACTAGACATCAAAGTATATTTCTACCTTTTTCTTATGTAGGGACAGAAACTATTTTCCTTCTTTCCCCAGCAGCTTATTTTCATGACACTTATAGGAATATTTTTTCCCAGACTGCTGCTTCTTTGTCATCTCTTATGACAATTAGCCAATATACTTAAAAGTCATTATGAACAGCATTAGATTCTCACACAAAGCAGGTTTAGAGCAGACATACACAATTCCTTAGTAAAACAGATGTAGGATCATTACTCTTCCACTTCCCATTTGCTTGAAGGGGAAAAACAGTAGATAAAGAAATTAAAAGGTTCACCTGACCAAAAGAGGACCCAAAGTAGGGCAAACAAGCCAACAGCCTAAAAGTAAATACCTATATTTTGACCTCTGTGTACAAAGTCTAGTTATACTAATTCAGATTTAAACATCCTCAGTGTAACAGGAGGAATCCCACAAACGAGGACATCTCTGTGGGATGCTGGAACTTGAAGCACTGTGCTTCATCTCCTGACCCACCAACAGCAGACGAACCCATGAAATTTGCTTCAATACTGTTTGTTACTGTTCAGCACTGGCTGATGGTAAGATTAGTGGTAGGTCTCCTTCCTACTTTGTTGCTCCAGCCACTAAAAAGGCACACAACCCAGAATCTAACTCAAATGGCCTGCATTTATAGGAATGCTTATTAGATAGCAGGTGACCTATCCGATATTATCAAGAGCTTATAAATTCATTTGCATGTTTGAATAGACTTGCTTTTCAAGTCTACTTGCTTTTCAAAGTCAACTGTGCTTTTATCTAATACTGGTGTTCACAAAAAATTAACAGCAGGGTGAAACTATAAAAGGTAAAAATTTATTTCCTGCAGTGCTTAGGTAACACTGTTCTTGTATGACAAAATACCTACAGTCTGGTTGGCTGCTCTGTCCTTGAAAAATATATTCTGACTATCAGAATAGGCAACATGATTATTTCAGTGCTACACAACGCTGCCACAGCCCAGCATTCTCTGTTTTGCAGTTCTCTGAACTAAATGTGAAAACAACCAGAACAGACCTTTATCTTGCCCCTCTTTGCTTATCTACATCACTGTGATGATTATGTATTACCGGGTGAAATGAAGCATCAGATCTCAGGTGTTTCACAAGCACTAGCTTATTTTCAGCAAATAGGAAGGAGCAGGACCTGGCTCATAATGGAAAATTAGCTTCTGGAAAAAGCCATGCAGTTCTAAGTGAAGTTTTGTCCAAACTTTGTACAAACAAAGCACAAAGGCAGCACCCACAAGCCCATTTCTTTCTGCAAACCAGTCAGTTGCACTCACCATCTTTTATTTACACAGAGATCACATACCAAAGACTCTCATCAAACTAAGCAGGATTCCTAGGAGGACCTAGTATAGATGTCATTGCTTAGTTAAAAGGTTTGGGAGCAAACTGTTCCAGCCCAGCCTTGTGCAACCTCTACATTTCCTCAAGGCTACATTGCTGCTTTTCTCCAGAAATTCACACTTGATCCCTGTGCAAAATTAATTCTCTTTAAAGCACTGAATGGCCCATAGGACTAAATCATCTATTACTTTCTTTGTTTTGCTAACTGTGATCTTCCACAAAGGCTGATCAAATCCAATTTATTAGAGACTGGCAAATACTTGCTATTTATCTGATTATCAGAAAATTTGGAACCCTAACACACTTAGCATGGGAGAATTGTTTACTGTTACAGTTCTACAATGGGTATCTTGTGGAGTGTCAACATTACTAACATTTCTATGCATATTCACACATGTGAGTAACTCTATTGACTTCAGTGTTGGATGCAAAGAATGCAGCCTCAGAAATGTGATGGAAATAAGAATTTTTCTCTTTGGCATGAAGTTCTTATTTGAGCTGACTTTAATGTCATTCGCCAAATGTATTCACCAAAACATTTTACTGTCAGATTATTTCAATCAACTGCATAATGCTTCTGCTTCTATGAAAATAAATTGTCACAAGATAGAAATCACTATAGTAGAGGACTAGCAGAGCAGTCTGCAAGATATGCAACTGCAGTGGACAAAATGTCCAGTAAATAAATAAATTTATTTTAAGAGAAAAAGATAAATTAACAATTTTAATAAATGTCAGTCTGTAAGAAAGACGCATTATGATTCATTCTTCGACATCTAAAAGTCAGGCGCTAAGTAACAGGTCTGATTTCTGAAAAATACAAATGCTCACTACCCCTGAAAGTGATAATTTTTCCTTGAATTCCTTTCTGCAACCACCGTTATCTGCAATACACAGCAGATCTACGTAAAGCAAATTGCAATTGTAATTTCACTTCAAAACTGTACCCATTTTTCCAAACAGTCCTGCCACAACACATTATCTCTGCACAGTATTTGCTTAAAACTATTCAAAGAATCATAACTGAAAGGAAAATAAATTCCTGCACAAATGCAAACGTTTGACAATACTTACCAAAAGATTCTCTGGTTTGAGGTCCCTGTGGACAATGTTCTTGCTGTGAATATAAACCAGGGCTTCACACAGGTCAGTGATCATGACAGCAGCATCATGCTCCGTGAACTTCACACTTTCTATGATTGCATCAAATAAGTCCCCTCCTGGGACATACTCTAGGATTAAGTAGATCTCAGCTTCTGTCTCATACACCTCAATTAAGCTTACTATATTGGGATGAGAGAGACTCCGAATAATCAGAATTTCACTTTCCATCATATCCTCCTTCCCCTTCAGCTTGGATTTATCAACAATTTTCATAGCATAGATCTGATTGGAATCACAGTGGCGACATTCCTTCACCACTGCAAAGTTCCCATCCCCAATAGTTCTGCCAATCTCATAGTGTTTTTCCACATCAGTTCTGCTTTTAATGGCATACCTCCGGCTTGTGCTTTCCAATCCCTGAGCCTTGTTGTCTTCTTTATTGACTCTGCGCTCCCCTGTTTTTTCTCGTCGAGTCATATCACTCTCTCTACATGTGGCGTTCCCCTCTCTTCTGGCAGTTTCCTCTTTAGCCCTTTGTCCTTCTCTGCCCTCCCTGTGTGTTTTAGACATTTTCTCAGCATCCCTGTCTTTCTTTAGCCAACCACTTTGGTTCATTACACAACTATTTCCATTATCTTCCTTCACTTCATGAGATAGCTGGAGCCCTTCTACAGCATTTTTCCTGATTTTTACTACTTCCTTGCCATGGTTTTCATGCTTCTCCACATCCCTTTCTTTCTCAAGGCTCCTTTTTTGCTTCTCTAGCCCTTCACTAACAATCCTATGGAGCGGCTTCCAAATCCTCCTACTGCCATTGTCTTTCCAGCCAACTTCCTCACCCTCCAGACAAGTTTCAGAAGATTTTCGGCAGTTCCTGACTTTTGCATTTCTTTCTACGTGGTACCTCTGACACGCGCCTGTGTTCAAGTCTCTATTCTCAAATGAGGCTTCAGCCTGCCGTTCCCTCTGTAACTTTTCCCTGGCCTGCCTTTCCTGTTCACACTTCTCACACCTCAGCACCTCCTCTGCACTTTCTTCTAAGCCCTCCTCAGAACTCCTCTCATGTTTAAGGTACCTTTCATTTTCTCGTGTTTTTCTAGAAGGCTTCCCTCCATGCTCACCACCCCAGCTCTCTCTAGTCCACTTTTTTTTGGTTCTCATTTTTTCTTCTTGCTTTGTCTTGGCTTGACTTTTTCCTTCATGTCCAGCTACCAGTTGGGAAGACAAGGCATCGCTGCAGTTCTTGGTCATTTCTGTCTCATCAAAGCCACTGTCTACTTTCGAGGCCTTGTCATACAGCCTGCTCTTCAGCTTTTGGGACTGCTCCTCATTCTGCTGAATGGCCGCACTGGTAGCATAAGGATTTTCAGGATAAAGTTCTTGTAATACCACCTCCAGGTCCTTCAAAGTGAGGGGCTCCCTCCCCATAGCTATGAATGCATCACCTTCCCTGAAGAACTCAGGAACACTTCGGATTTCTCTGCCTCTCAGATTGTAAAGTTTTCTCACACGGTCATTCTTCCAGCGAGGAAATCCCAAAGCTTCTGAAATGTCAGCCATCAGCTGCTCAAAGGTCTGCACTGATCTCTTGTTGAGAAGCAAGGTTATCCTCCGGAGCGTGCGTCCCCCAGGTTTCACCACTGTAATTATCCTTGGCTTCACAGGACTGTGCTCTGAATGTATTGTGTGAAAACCATTGCGGGAACTGAAAAATGAGGACCTGTGGCTGCTTTCACCCAAACATGGTTTTCCATAGTTTTCACGACCAATTGGAGGACAAGTCCCATGTAGTTTCCTCTCTTTTACTTTTGAGCCTGCGTTGCGTGGCGAGTGGTCCAACAAGCCTTGGGGTCCTAAAGCAAACCAACAGCAGGCATATTAATTATTTTGCATCATCAGACCTTTCAGAGCAATAGTTTTCTATATGTCAGTGAATGTGACTTCAGAGAGTAATGGTAGATGACTTCAAGGCCTATGAAGAACTTTAACTGCCACTAAGTGATATCTCCACATACCTGCAACTACGAACATTGCCAGGTTTGTGAGAAAATCTAAATTCACTTTGTGACGGAGCAATGTCATTAAAAAATTAATATTGAACACAAACAGATCTTTCTTCTAAATCCTCACATCTTTCAGAAATCCTCAAAAAGAGCAGGATTGAATCCAGATTGTTTAGCATTCTCTTAATATATCTCCCATGAACTCACTCAATTCCTTTCTGAACCCAGTTGCAATTTTGGCCTCTGTAAACCCCACAGCAACAAGTTCCACAATTACATTGCATTAGTAAAATAAACTCATTATTTGTGTTTTAATATTACTACCAGATGGCACTCTGTGTGCAACCTTACATTTTTATAACTAATTACGCCCTCCTCACTTTCCCTGGACCTTCTATAACAAATTAAATAAATTAAATTATTTATAAAAAACATCTCTTTTGCTGTAATTTTCACAGCAATTTTATAGGTCATCTAATAGTAATGTAATTTAATCTTTTGTCTTAAAGAAAGGCCATCTTAGTTTTGTTTGATAATTGGAGTCATGGTTTTCAATACTTTGGTTTGACTTTTTTACTCTAAAAATTATGTAAAATCACACAAAGTTCTGAGTATTCTCTGGGGACATTAACATTTCATCTTCGAACATCATCAAAGAAAATGGCACCATTTGTTACGAATAATTGTGAAATGGAGGAACTGAAAACACAACATATGGTTATGGACAAACCAAGCTATAATATAATTCCCAGTCTATCAACAATAAGCTAAGAATAAAAATGTCCCCTAAAAGTATTCTGAGCTGTTATACTTGCCAGGATTAAAACCTGATTACAATGCATTTATTTTCAGCCTCAAGAAATAAACTTTCAGAACGAGATCACAGAGTGCTTCCAACTCCCTTTAACAGCCTTGCTCTTCAGTTGGAAAAAAACATTCAAAATATATGAACTGACAGGATCAAGACAAAAGGGAACAGCCAGAATGGTTACTGAACCATTACAAGGAAATTTCTGTACACCAATGGCTTATCTCCCAGAGAATCACATCCATTTTCATACATTACTATGATTGCATAGCCACAGTGAAGTAGGCAAATCCTCAAATGAAAATCTGCACATATCAGTGTTTTTCTTGGTGTTAGGCTCAAGCCTACTACATTTTGGCTTTCAAGTGCAAGAAAAGCCATTTTCTTTATTTCATGCTATGTATTTTTATTTGTCCTTCCCATCAAGGCATAATAGAGCGAAGAAGAAATATGCCTCCACGCCTAGAACAACAAACAAAAGGAAAACCGCAAAAGTGCTGCAGCAGAGCATTCACTTGCTCTGCCTCAAAAACAGTGCATCCAACAGGCCAGGGCTTGAGTGCAGAAAGCACACGAGGAGACATCGCTATAGCATCCACTCTGCTTGATGCAGGGTGATGGACGCTTCTTAGTTGTAATACTCTCACCAGCTAAGCATTGTGTGCCCCCCGGCATGTCCCTTAACTCTTGGCTTCATTTTCTTCCCCTGCCAAATGAGATAGATGCTTCTTCTCCAAACAAATATTACAAAGAAGCCCAGCTGCCAGCATGCTGATTGAAGACGTAAGCATTATATAAGAGCTACGTGTGACTAATGCTTGGTGGTTGTACAAGTTATTTCTGTCTTCATTCTGCTTTTTAAGGATGATCTGTTGTTATCAAAGGATGACTACATACGTGCTAGTGATTTTTCAACAATCACGTATTTACATTCCACCCAGAATAAAGCTGACTGTGAATGGAGGGGGAAAAAAAAACAGCTGTAATAACAGTTCTCTGAAATCTAAATTGACTCCACAACATGTTAGTTACCAGAACTGATGAAGCTCTGAATTTGATCAACATTTCCAGGTTCTTGTGTACCCACTGTCATCAAAGCTTTATCTTGCTTATGGGAACTGTGAGTGATATTCTTACTGCTCATAATCTTGGTACAACATAAAAACAATGGTGCACTAATAATAACTTTTCCCACAGATTATGTTCCTCCTAGCTAGGCTGCCATTATCATACATTTCTATAAACCGCCAGTTTGAAGTGCTTGGTTGTACTGTTGATTGTTTCAATTACCCAGGCATCAATTACGTTTCCTTTCTTCACTAAATTGGCTAAGCCTTAAGGAGAAGCCAAGTTTATTTTTTAATTCTGTAACTAATGGAATAAGAGCAGTTTTATGTAATTATTAGGAACAATACAAGAATGTTTTGTGCTTTTTAAACTGACTTGATTCCTAGCCAAAAACACTGACAAAAGCTGCAAGCTGATAAATAACAATGTTCGGAATAAGGGTAGAATTGCATACTTTTCTGTAGTGAAAAAGGAAATAACTGCTTAAATCAATGCATGAAAGAATCTTATATTTTCCAAGAAAAGGGGAAGAGTCAAATTTTGTCAAAATGGTGGTCACAATGACTATATATTACATACAATTAAAAATTCACTTCAGTTGCCTCTTACCACTATTTCAGTCATAATTTCTGTTATTTTCCAGTTATGCTATATTTAACAGATACACAAGAAGCAAGCCTCAATCTATCAGGAAAGTGCACACGCTTAAAGCGGTAACAAGCATTTCTAGAAAGCCTTCAAAGGTCACACACATACCCAAATCCTATAGCTACAATTTATATTGCTTCAAAATCTTGTTTCCATATTTACATACAAGTGGGAGAAGGAGGAAGAGGGAGGTGGTATGAGAAACACTCTTCAATGAGTTCAAGTACTGGAAAATTATACATCTGAGAATAAAATGTGCTTTTTCTTTTGATGTCCTCCTGAGAGCAAATGATTATTAAATATAAATATTTCTTAGAAATGTTAAGAAGAGTGTGTCTGGTTTTATCTGCATACACATCTATCCCTATATTCTAGCATATTACGGATTATCAGTGGTGCAGTATGGCCGAGGAGGATGTTGAGGCTGCTGCTGTGGACGGGCAGGGGTGAGGCAGCACTACCAGTCAAGCACACCCTGCACGCCATCTAAACTGTGCACATGGGCACAGGAAAACGAAAACTGGAACTCATGGAACTATACAGAGCTCCACATGATGAAGACATGATGGTCTTGTAGGGCAAACACTCACACCAAGTCCCTAAAGAAGCATGGATGATGGAATCAACTGGGATTTGGGGGCTCAAACAGGTAGAAGAAACAAGAAATTTAGCACCTATGACCAAAGCACAGGTGCTTCCTAGGGAGAAAATGTGCTTCCCTACAGGGAGCACAGATTCTGTGGTTCATTTTTAAAAATTACAAATCATTTGTGATCACCACAGCTCATCCCACTGTGGGGGTGGATGTCGGGACAGTGGGAAAGCATGGGAAGAAATCACAAAAATTCCTCCAGAAGACCTTTCCTTGGAGTGTTTTGGATCATACTCTGTGCCCAGAGTAAAATTAAATGAATTCTGAAGAATTAAGCTCTGAAGAAGTTGTGTATACAGAGCGTCAACCAATCTATATCTTAAGGAAATGCCTGGCAACACCAGCTAAAACAGCAGAGTAACAGGGTTTGCCAGGTCACCTACTGCAACTAAAAATGTATTCCTGCCGTTTGTCTTTCAGAACTTATCCTTTCCCATGGCCAGTCAATAAGCTTTTGTTCATTAATTAAAATATTGCCACTCAGCTTGCATTCTTCTTGGCTCTCCTGCTGGAGATCACAGTTTCAGTAATTAACTGAATGGTTTACCATTCTGCTATCAAGTCACAGGTTGAAGGGGAATTAAATTTTTACGAGGAGTTTTACAACACAATTTAAAACAGAAGGCAACAGTGAAATAGGATCTAGGTATGGCATTGCTTTCTGTGAATAAGATGGTGTTATTTAAGTCCTGCTATTTCTTTAGAAGGCTTCCACTTAGAAAAGCAACCATGAAAATGCCCCAAAACATTAGCAGGAACTAAACTTGTACATGACAGAAACTGTGTATCTGGGAGTTGTTTTGATATATTGGTCCCAATATAGGATAAACAAAACACTGTTTCAAGTGGGCAGAGAAAGGACAGCAGTACAAATGTCTGTTTCTTCCTTAAGAAAACTCCTGCTCAGGGCATGTGAAACAAAGACCATAGGAAAAAAAAAGAAATCTTACTTGGAACAGAAAACATTTGATTCATTTCACAGTCCTAACAAGCATCTTCAAATACTTGAGTATGAAGAATGCCTCTGGCACTAAACTCAGAGCAGCTAAGTAGGTAGCTCACACAGGTTACCAGTGCATACCAGCAGTCGGCTCCAGGATGCCATCCGAGTCCACCAGACATGTGTCATCTTGATCTCCTCTCCTTGCTGTAAATTATTTAAAGTTGCAACTTCCAGGGCTAGTGCACACTGTTAGTGCCCAAGACTGAAGCAGTAGCATGGCAAGTCCCAATTCAATAAATTAGATGCAGAGAAACAAAACATGATCACAGGCATCCTTTTACAGCAAGTAAATATTACATTATCTACAGCCCCACTGTTGGAAACACTACTGGTGAATTTTTCTCTGAGGAGTCACACCCTCTCTTTCCTCCCCTGCTGCTCATCCTTGCCTCCCCTGCCATGTTTTACATTATTTTAGGGCAGAGATTATGTTTGAGTCAAGACTGGTGGTTATTTCAGCAACAAGAGGCAGACACACTGCATCAGTTTTGACCAGATAAAATCCTGAATAGAAAAAGAAAGTCAAATTTCACAAGGACTGGATCAAGACAGTGTCAAATGTAGCAGGAGAGTTGCTGCTAGTTCCAACCTGAGCAAGCTCCAAATGCTCACTCAGCTCAGAGGTATGGAATTGAAAATGGAAACCTAGTGAAGAACTGGACTGGGAGGATAAAAGAGGGATTGTTACAGACTGCAGGGAATGAAGCAACTAGTGCCATAGTCAGACACTGTCTTACACACAGCAGTTCATATGAACTTTTATACTGGCTGATAGCAATTTCCGTGAACTTTACTGACACAGTGGAAGCAGATGGAGACTGTAATAGGGAAGCAGTAAAAGAGAAGAGTGAGAATAAGAGTGGATCAAGAAGTCAGGTAGAATGCCAAACTTAGACCAAGAGATGGGATTGGAAGCCAGCAACAGAATTATCCTCACATGGTCTGCTCCTTTGCAGATTTCAATAGAGGACATCTACCTGCTTTTTTTGTCACTGGCCATATTAGCTTATGTTGATTTATTTTTTTTTTTTAAGAACAGGAATAACTACATGCACAAAAACAAGTGACTGCATTAAGAGGACTTTAGCAAGGCCCTCAGGGAGACAGGAGAAAATTAAAGTTAACAACCACATCCTGCATTGCATCAAAATCAGCGTGGCCAACAAGTGAAGGGAGGTGACTCTTCCCCACTACTCCACTCTCTTGAGACACCACCTGGAATGCTGCATCCAGCTCTGGGACCCACAACATAAGAAGGATGTGGACCTGTTGGAGCCAGTCCAGAGGAGGGCATGAAGGTGATAAAAGGGCTGGAGCACCTCTCCTATGAAGACACACAGAGAGTTGGGGATGATCACCCTGGAGAAGGCAGCAGCTCCAGGGATACCTTAGAGTGGCCTTTCAGTACCTAAAGGGATCTAGGAGAGAGCTGGAGAGGGATTTTTACCAGGGCATGGAGTGACAGGACAAGGGGGAATGGCTTTAAACTGAAAGATGAAAGACTCAGATTAGATATGAGGAAGAAATTTTTACTGTGAGGGTGGTGATACAGGTTGTCAGAGAAGTTGTGGATGCCCCACCACTGGAGTGTTCAAGAGGGGGCTCTGAGCAAGCTGGTGTAGAATATGGTATCCTTGTCTGTGGCAGAGCGGTTGGAACTGGATGATCTTCAATGAACTTCCAACCCAAACCACTCTATTTTGTGAATTCATTTCCTCCTTGCATACAAGACAGTTTAGTAGTGTATACAGTTTTTCTAATGTGTACTCCAGCATACAGTGGATCCTCTTTTACAGGCAAACTGGATTAAGGACTGTGTTATGGAAAAATATACATAACTAGAAGAGCTGAAAAACGTATGGAAACATAAATGAAAAACAGTTTCTCTGCTTAAGGCAGTGCAGCCCTGAAGAACTGGATTTTGTCTCAACCAATTCCATTGAGTTTCAAACTAATTGACCAAATCCACACTCCTCAGAGAGGGTCAGAGTCTGGTAGTCAAAAAACATTCTGAGACCTGATCTGCAAACCTGCTTAGTGCTCACAGCTGCAAGGGCATATACTGGAAAAGGTACTTCAGACAACAAGGTAATATAACACAACACACAGATAATGCTAAGTCATCCCAAAATTCAGGACTTGGGAATCTCAAATTGATTTCTTCCCCAGATTAAAGTACTTTTGACGTTATTTTCTGTACCTTGGCTGCCACTGAATGCAGTACCTGCCCTCCATTTGCAGGTATTGCAGATAGGCTAATCCATACTTGTTACTGTAGAAATAACCACGACAGAAAAGCCCACAAGTTAATAAGCCTGTATTAACAGCAGGGTTCAAAAAACACAGCAGGAGGCACGAAGAACCAGGGTAAACAGTAGAGTATATGCTCATTAGGAAAGCTTTGTCCATCTCATACACTGATGGAGCCAGAGCCCCTGGGGATAAAAAAAGCAGCATCTGATAATGTAATTAATGTGTATATCTTAATGCACAGGAACATGGGTTGGGGGAATAGCAGCTCTAATCAATAGTCATAAAAGCTTGACTTTGTAACCTGAATAATACTAGATTTTAAGTACCTGGCCCTGTAGAAATACATTTTTAATACATTGAAGAAATACAAGCCTTATGTGCTCAGAAAACATTTGATGGTAAGGCGGTTATAAAATATACTATGCAATAAAATATTATTGTAAATTATATAGTATTAGAATCATGGTTTACTAAACCAAATAAAAGCAGCATAGTCTTTTTAGATGACCAAATTGTATTTTATTCAATTACATTAATTGAATTTGAAAAAAACAAAAAACAAAAAAACCAACTCATCATGGTATTTGCATGAATTCTTATCTGCATTAGCTACAAGAGCAGAAGGAAAACAAAACCATGTTCAATATTACAAATAACATTTATTAGCTAGATTCTTTCAAAAACAGTTTTAATACTGTCACAATGAAAAAAAAAAGGGAAGGAAACAATTATCAGTTTAACTTCTGTAACATCTTTTCTGCTACCCTAATGGGCATTTCCAGTCATAGCCATGCCAGCACTTCCATGTCTGATTTGCACCAGCATATAGAGATCAATTGCTGACCCAGTGTAACCCAATTGGTAGAAAATGAAAATCACTCAGCAGTTCAGACAGTGGTTTAAGTTCACTGAAGAAAAACTAATCTGGGCTCACACACAAAAGGAAAAAACCAATCAGAATAATATCTCTATCACATAAATATACAGTTTTAGTCCTAAAAGATCATATAAAATTAGTGTGATGGTATTGCAAGTTCTTTATCTTTCACAATTTCACATCAAGCATGCTTAAATTCACATGCAATATTATTTTTCCTTTAACTGTCAGCCCTGCAAACTCAGCTATGTGTCAGGCTGGGTTCCTTCTGTCCCACACGTCACCAACAGAACTAAAGTTTCTCCCGGCCAAATGTGTCTGGTCCCATTAGGTGAGTTGCCAAAGTGTCAGCTGCAAAGAATGAAAATGTTCTTAGTGGCTACATCTGGACTGCAGGACTATGGGAGACATGCACCTCTGGACACACTCCCTGGCCTCATGAGGGCAGGCAAGATGATTTCGAAACTTTGCAATGTACACCTCACCTTCAGCACATCCCCTTGTTATTTTAAGAATAACCATCCATTGTGTCATGCAAACTGCAAACTAGAGATCCCCAAATCTGTCAGTCCCATAAGATTCCATTCTCATTCTTCCCCAGCCTCACACACTAGAAAGAACGAAGTGAGTCTACTCACTTCTCCCTGGCAATTTATCTCACTCCTTTTTCACTGCCCATTTTGGGACACAGATATCAGAGTTTATGGGAGATCCTAAAAGAAAAAGAGGACAAGAGCAGCTAAAGCCAGGCAGATGTTGCAGCAAAGGAGTTCCTAAGATGGGAAGGACTGTCTAGAATGACAGTCTGATGGGAAAACTTTGCAGCTGGCTGGACTTCAGCAGAGGGAGCGAGCCTGAGGGATGTCCACATTGGAACCCTCCCAGCGGCTACATGAGCTCTGGACTTTTCCATGCTGAGGATGGATGGTGCCTCTGTGACACCTCCAGCCCCACTGTGAGTGTCACCCCACAGCAAAATGTTTGTAGGAGGCTCAGCTTGCCACAACATGTGACCATATTTACTGCATGAAAATCACGATGGATAAGTGACATTTAGCAGCCACATTTCCTTCTTTCTCCTCAAAGAGGATAAACTATGAGCATTGTTTTCCTTCCCCCCCCACCCCCCCCACCCCCTTCTCCTTCACTAAATGTTCAGAGCCCCTTTGAAGTCTGTGCTGGTGCTCTCCTTTCCAGCTGCTCCAAGAAGGGATCAGCAGGGTCTGGATTGCTGCAGGGCAACTGGGTTTGAGCTCTGTGTTACACTCCCCTTTCTAACCTGGCAACAGTGGTTGGGCAAAAATTACCTTCCCAGGTGCTTATCTTCTTCCCTTGCAGGCCCACAACCATACCACTATACCATTTCAGGTTTTCTAAATCTAGCCATTTGTAATTAAAAAATAAAATATTTACAGCAAACACAGATGGTTACTGCCATGTGTTAGTGTTAACTGAGCTGAATCACACCCAGAGAAGCAGATGAAGGTAAAGATTTCATGGAGACTGGTAATGACTCACAAGTGCCAAAAATTTTTACTTTTTTTTTGGAGCAGAACCCCACTTTCATTATCTTCTGACATTTTAAGGGTAGCAAATTAAAAATCAAGCATAAAGAAAAGTCTTATAAAGAAGTATACAGATGCACAATCTGTAAAGAACTATGTGAAATGTAAGACTGCACGTGAAATGAATCAGTGCCTTTGGAGGTGTGAGGCTTGGTTTAAGTTGCATAAAACCAAAAAAAGAATATTATGAAACTGCTCATTTATTTCATTTCTTTCAAAGATGACAGGCTGTGTGTATTTTAGTGGGAGCAGCTACGGCTGCTTTCTGCAGTTCGACTGCTTTAGGGTCAGCCCCAGTAACCAGGGAAGTCAGGTCTGCAGTCCAGGACCTTCCATCAAGGATCTTTCAGGAAACAGACAGAACTGACAGAGGGAAACAAAAACAGCTTACACAACTGTGGCATTTGCCAGAATCCATCTGGCAAAGCCCACCACATGCTTCTTAAGGCTCACTGTACAGGGAGTTTCACTTTCACGTTGATGCTCTTGACTCCTGAAGTACCATACATTTCAAATTAATTATTCATGTTCCATTACCAAGTAAGCTTTCAACTGCTTTTTAGTCCTGTTAGCCAACAATGCCTCAGTCAAAGGAGCAGGTTTCTGTTTCTTCTTGTGGGAGACTTTATTTGCATTGCTTCCTAAATCTCAACTTGATGACTAATCGGTTGCAACTGAGCAAACCCGGTGAAAATAAAAGAGCCTGCAGAGGTGTCACTGAGAGTTTAATTAAGCTTCCAGATCCTTTATTACCGATAACCTTGTTGCATAACTAAAGGAAAGACCCAGCCAGAGTCTGATTCTCCATCTGGTTTGCAAAAGAGGAAATCACACAGAAGTTTTCTTTGTAAATATAGCCCATTTAAGAGATGCTAACTCACATAACAGAAATAGAATTCCCAGCCCCATTATTACAGAACCACTTTTTCAGAAGAGACTCGTATATAAGAGTCAAACTGCAAAATAAATTGTTTCACAGAACTTATAAAAGAAAATGGGTTTCTCAGGGAAAACTATAAGCCAGTGCTAATTAGACTCAAAAGTATGATTACAAGTAGAAAGATCGTGATTTTCACACTACCAGACATTTCTCAGCATTTCCTTTAACTACATTATTTGGGGTGATGAGAAAACTAAAACCTGGAGAATACGTACAGGCTAGCACTATTGATGGTGTGGGAGATGGTGTTTTCAGAATGCCTACTGAGAACTTCCTCCACAAATATATGGCATAATTGTTTTGCATTCTTACAATAATTAGACTGAGTAAACAATGCTAGCAACAGAGAGAAGATGGTAAACAGAAGATGCCTGACTTTCATTTGCAGTGAAAACCAACTATTGCTAGGTAAGATGGACAACGTGCAAGCATTACCAAAACTCCAAATTTATATTAGAATCAATCAAGGCAGTAGCTCCTGCTCTTTTTTCATTGTTTCCAAAATCTAGTAAGCACTCCAAAAGGACAGACTCCATACCATGAAATTGGGAACAACACTGAAAACAGCATACTGTTAAAAAGTGAAATGTCACATTCACCTCTTCAACTACCACATTTTCAGCTCTGATCCAAGTTGCACTGAAGCTAATTAAAAGATTCACATTAGCTTTAGTGAGATCTGGATCAGATCTGAAGCTGCTAAAATCACCATAATGTTCTGATTCTAATTATATTTACAAGAAAGATTCTAATTATATTTACAAGAAAATCTATATAACACTAATTTCAAATGTTGTTAAATGTCAAGGAATCATCAAGTTAAAGGAAATAAGAAAATCAGTGACAGAAACCAACTCAATTCACCCTAGAGCTATTGGAAAAGAAGGCAGGACCACAAACTTCCCTTATTTTTAAAAAAACTATAGATGTTTCTGCAGAAAACAAACTAAGCTAGGTAATCTTAGAAATGGGGAAATGAATCCCACACAATTTCTCTTAGTCACCACACGCTGTAAGTCCAGCCAATGCCAAAATTGTGACGCTTTGCGGAACATGACCAGAAAAAGCAGCAGTGAAAACAGATACAAAGCATGTAGTGACACTACCAGATAAAGACACATTGAAAAGTCAGGCTAGCACGCCCAAGGTAATTAACTTGAATATAAAAAAAAAGCAATAAAGACAAGGTAACTTTAGCACAGTCCAAATTCAGAGGCTTGAACAGCTGCCACTAACTTGAATTAAACCAAGTTATCTTATCTTTGCTGGCAGTTTAAGTCCAATTAGCCAATTCAGGTTAATAAGCCACAGACGGAGATTTATCAGAAGCTAACTCTCAAATGATGTGCCCGAACATCCTACAAAAATTTTCATGGGAAAGGTCATGCTATTTCAGAAGATCCACACCCAGTATACTACAAGAAAGAGACTAACTCAGCAGGATCAATTTAATCCTGAGAGCTGAAGGGGGGCGTCCTGAGATATAAAATGCAGTCACCTCTTGAGAAGAGCATAACAGAGTTGCTCTAATAACTGCACTTCTACTACATAAAGCAGCTGTAATATGTTTTGTAAGCTTCGTTTCACTTGCTGACTGTTTAGGGAGTCTGCTGAGTTCTCAACATTTCAAAATGTCAGAACTGCATTCAGATCATATAAAAAAACAGAAGAAACATCAGGAGAAAAAAGGGAAGCTAAAGGAAAAGGAAACAAGGTGGGAAGACAAACTTGCATGCAAACCTACATAAATGCATATTTTCATTTCTCTATAAAGTTAGTATCAAAAGCATGCATAACAAATAATCAGGTTTGGGGATAAACTCTTAACCCTCACACAGGATCGGTTTCAATCTAAATGCTCAGAGGAAGGAGCTAGAAACTTTTTATGCTGTTACAAGGGGCTGGTTTGGGTTTGTTCTTGTTTTAAAAAGGAAACCTTTTAGTACTCGGTGTAGCAAAAGTTTCATTTTATGGGGTTGTTCCCAAACAGTATGTCACAACCTGAAAATCACCCCATTAGTTCAAACCAGTGGCCCGTCCAGTCCTGCTGACATTGCATACCGAATGTACCCTTAGGAAGGCAGAAATTAATGCTGCACAGTGAAAAGTTATGGAGCAGTTTTCCTATAAATATCTGTTCAGTTATTAAACAGGAACAAACACAAGTGATATAACTACAGAAGCAGGGGATGCAAGGGCACAGCCAGCGTTCTTCCCGAGAGAGGTCTGGCTACCACATCACAGCATCCCCACCTTACACAAGAGCCCTCGCCATCCTTTGAGCCAGCGCCTCTAACCCGTGGGGCTCCAGCCGTAGTGATTTCCCAGCTGAGGGAAGAGTCACCAGCCTCAAGTGTGTTTTAACACACAGTTGTGCAATGGTTTAAAACCCTTACACTGTGTGCCATTTACCTTTTTTGCAGAGCATCAGTGTGCTCTGAGGAGCCCACAACCATTCGTTCCAAGTGAAGCGTGCTCATGCTGAGTATTAAGAGTGCAAGTTACTTCAAATCTTCAATTTTTATGGCAGTACAGACGACGCCGTGCGTGCCTTTTGGAGCGGCAAACGCTGACTTCACACGCAGACTTCAAAGCTTGCCCCGGTACTCGCACGGCTGCAGCGGGGGTCCCTCAGCCTCGGAAAGCGGCACAGACGGCGTGACCCACAGCCTGGCTCTCCGTGCAGTAGCAGCCCCTTGTTCCGCTTCCCAAAGCGCCCCACTTGCCAAGGAACCCACTCCACTAGTCTGCACTACAATACAAAACTGGGGGGACGAGGGGGCTCCTCTTGAATCCAAAATACAGGTAATTAAAGGAGCCCAGTGAAATAACCACCACAACTCCGCACCTTCGGGGGCCCACGGCCGCGAGGCATGGCATCTTCCTCCGCCAGTCTCCAGCCCCCACTTCCAGCCCAAACGCCACCGAAAGCTTCCCCCGCGGCCCCGCAAGGAGCTGGGCAGGAACTTTCGCCGCCACCGCCGCCCCACGTCCCCCTCAGCCGGGGCGCCGCCAGCTCGCCCCCACCTCCCGAAACGAGCCCCCGGCTGGCGCCCTGTCGGAGCAGGGTCCCGGTGGAAGGAAGCAGGGTGCCCGGGGGGAAGGAGCCAGGGGAAGGGGCCGGGGCAAGGGGCACTCACCCTGGCAGTGGCAGCAGGCGCCCGCCGCGGGGTGGAGCGGGGGCGGCGCGGCGGCCGGCATGGTGCGGGGGCTCGGCTCCTCTCGGCTCGGCTGGGGCCAGGGGCTGTCCGCACAGCACCGCACGCTCCCTCCGCGCCGCCTCTCGCCTGCGAGGGCAGCCAGTGAGAGGGAGGGAGGGAGGGGACCCGGCGGGAGGCGGTGCCGCGCACCGGCCACACCGGCGGTCACACCCCCGCACCGCTCCCCGGGGGTGCCCCGCC